>MKYO02010897.1:409392-479513 GCA_002013955.2 Citrus medica | reverse complement strand
TCATCAGTCAACAGTCCGCGTGAACAGTACACGGTTTGACCACGTGGATGAACAGTAACACGGTTTGACCCGGGTGAACAGTGACGCGGTTTGGTTGAAAATAATCCTGTGTGTTGCATGTACCGTACATGAGATTTTTGATCCACTGATATGCTGCCACGTCATCGATCAACACAGTGTTGAGTATTAGAAAATGCATATTTATAAAGGAGAAAATCGTTATTTTACATTTCATGTCTTATGCACTGTTGATCGATGAAGTGGCAGCATGTCTTACTTATTCACTGTTGATCAATGATAGCAGGGGGTCCTAGCCTCGCTGGGGAATCTAGACGGGCCATCAAACGTTACAGCAAGCCACTAATTTTGGATCGCCTTGGAAAAGAAGTGAACTTCCCTTGTCAAAATCAACTTAGGGTATCTGGGGTACCCCACCATCCCCCGCCTATCCTTTTCACAGACCAAGATACTGAAGATGTCTCGTACCCCCATGACGATGCTTTAGTAATTACGTTGAAGGTTGCTACTGGTAAGGTAGCAAGAACACTCGTAGACACCGGAAGCTTTGTGGATATCATTTTCAAAAGCGACTTGGATCAACTATTGATTGAATTGCCAAAGATCACCCCATGTGCTACACCTCTTATTGGGTTCGTCGGTGATATGGTTATCCTAAAGGGCATCATCACGCTGCCCGTTACAGTTGTAAGGTACCTCACCGTGTTGTTCATATGATTGATTTTCTTATTGTGGATCACCCAGGTGCCTATAATATCATCTTAGGAAGACCATTCTTAGCAACAATTAAGGCAGCAATCTTCATGCATTACCTCGCCATGAAGATTCCAATCGCTGGGGAAATTATCACGATCAAAGGGGATCAGCAATCTGCTCGAGGGTGTTACTCGGTCACATCGAAAGTCAGCTATTAAATCGCCACCAGCCTATCCAAGCGGGCACTAGCTAGATGCCGGAGAGTTGCACGTAAGAAAGCTCAATGGTCCACGAGCTCCCAAGTACCCCAAGCGCCGTATGAAGCTGGGCCAATGGAAGTGGACGTGGTAGCTCCTAGGGCACCACTGGTACCCCAAACTCTCAATTCAACATCAATGGGAGAAGTCGATGTACCCCTGGATCCCCGGGTATCAAAAGATGAAAAGCGAGGAACACCGGTTGAGGATCTTGTGTCTGTTTTGATCTGCAATAAGGACCCAACCAAAATGGTCAAGGTAGGCTCCAACCTCCCTGACCAACACCAAGAGCAGCTTATTGAGTTCTTAAAGAAAAACATAGATGTGTTCGCTTAGTCTCACGCGGACATACCGGGTATCCCACCTTCCATCGCCTGTCACAAGCTCAATGTCGATCCACATCATAGGCCTGTCAAGCAAAAACGTCGAGCTTTCAACCAAGAACGCTATGATGCCATCGAACAAGAAGTAGACCGATTGCTAGCAGCAGGGTTTATTAGGGAGGCGGTGTACCCCGATTGGGTCTCAAATATTGTATTGGTTAAGAAGTCTAACGGGAAATGGCGCATGTATGTAGATTTCACGGATTTAAATAAGTCTTGCCATAAGGATAGCTTCCCGCTTCCCCGGGTAGATCAGCTAGTCGATTCTACGACTGGGCACGAGATGCTTAGTTTCGTGAATGCTTTCTCCGGGTACAACCAAATTTCAATGTACGAGCCTGATCAAGATAAAACGGCCTTCATCACCAACCGTGGGTTATACTGCTACATGGTTATGCCTTTTGGTTTGAAGAATGCGGGCGCCACCTATCAGCGTTTGGTGAACAAGGTCTTCAAACAGCAAATCGGTCATCCCATGGAGGTGTACATCGATGATATGATAACAAAGTCAGTGTACGCCATTGATCACTCGGGGCACCTCAGAGACACCTTCAATATTTTGAGAAAGCATCAGATGTGCCTAAATCCTAAGAAATGCGCATTCGGGGTGACTTCGGGTAAATTGCTTGGATTTATGGTATAACAGCGGGGAATTGAGGCTAATCCCGAAAAAATCTGGGCGGTTCTTGAGATGAAGTCACCAAGCACCATCAAGGAAGTCTAGAGCTTAGCTGGCCGGATAGCCGCCTTGAGTCGTTTCATCTCCAAGGCCACCGATAAGTGCAAGCCATTTTTTAAAGCTTTGAAAGCGGGAAAGAAGCTCCAATGGACCGCCGAATGCGAAGAGGCTTTTTAGAAGCTAAAAGAGTACCTCGTTAATTTGCCGTTGCTCAGCAAGCCTAAGCATTGAGAAGTGCTTCTGTTGTACCTCGCTGTTTCCGAGCACGCCATTAGCTCGGTGTTGCTTAGAGAAGATGAAGATGGGGTGCAACGGCCTATTTACTACACTAGTAGGGCAATGGTGGATGCGGAAAAGAGGTACCCCGCCACAGAGAAGCTTGTTTTGGCTTTGGTAATCTCTGCAAGGAAACTCCGGCCGTATTTTCAGGCCTACACAATTGCCGTTGTAACAAACCTTCCCCTTCGACAAATCCTCCAGAAGTAAGACATGTTTTTGACATCATCTTCAAGCCACGCTCAGCTATTAAAGCCCAAGCCATCGTCGATTTCATTGCAGAATTCGCCAATGACTCCGGGGGTGAGGAGATCCCGGGGTACCCGAGCGAAACTACATCAGCTATTGAAGAAGAGCATGTCTGGGAAATTTATGTAGATGGTTCCTCAAACTTACACGAAAGCGGTGCGGGAGTAATAATCATCGATCCGGATAAGGTGAAGCTATGCCTTGCAATTTGGGTTCAAGGCCTCAAACAACGAAGCCGAGTATGAAGTTATGATAGCGGGGCTAAGGATGTCGAAGGCTTTGGGCGCAAAAAGAGTCCACATCAAAAGTGACTCTCAATTGGTGGTTGGTCAGATCAACTCAGAATATCAGGCTAAGGAAGAAAATATGAAGGCGTACCTCGGGAGAACAAGAGAATTAATATCTCAATTTGCTGAGGTCAAGGTGGAAAGAGTTCCACGATTAGAAAATTGTGAAGCTGATAACCTTGCGAAAATGGCTTCCTTCGGTGCAACTCAATCGGTTGGTTCAATCACTGCTGAGTACGTACCTACACCCAGTGTTAATCTACTTGAGCCAGAAGAAATAGGGTCGATAACTGCTGGGGTACCTTGGATGCAACCAATCATAGGATACCTTAGAAGTGGGAATCTACCCTCAAACAAAAATAAAGCAAGGAAGCTAAAGTACAAAGCTCCTTGATATTGTCTCATCGAGGATACCTTATTCAGAAGAGGGTTTACCTTCCCTTACTTAAAGTGCTTGGGAAATGAACATGCCGAATATGTCATGAGAGAGATACATGAAGGGATTTGCGGTAACCACTATGGAGCACAATAATTGGCACATGGTCAAGAGTTGTGACAAGTGCCAGAGATTTGCCAAGGTACCCCATCTTCCACCAAAAAAGTTGACTGTCATGTCTTCTCCGTGGCCAATTGCTGTTTGGGGTATAGATCTCATCGGCCCACTACCAACTGGTAGAGGACAAGCTAAGTATTCAATTGTAGCCGTTGACTACTTCACAAAGTGGGTAGAAGCGGAGCCGTTGGCAAGCATTATAGAGAGAAAAACCATTGATTTTGTTTGGAGGAACCTCATATGCAGATATGGTATCTCTAATGCAATTGTCAGCGACAACGAAAAGCAATTCGATAACAAAAAATTTCAGAATTTCTGCTCGGAACTTGGGATAGCCAACCGATTTGCTTCTCCGGCTCACCCGCAATCTAATTGACAAGTGGAAGCCATCAACAAAATCATCAAGGGTATCCTAAAAAAGAGGCTGGAGGAAAGGAAGGGAGCTTGGGTAGACGAGTTACTCGACGTTCTTTGGGCTTATCGGACAACTCAGAATATTTCAACTGGGGAAACCTCATTTTCTCTAGCTTTCGGGACTAATGCAGTCATTTCAGCTGAAATCGGGATACCCTCTCACAGAACCGCATACTTCGATGAAGCCGAGAATACCTCTTAGATTGCATCCAATCTTGATTTTGTTGAAGAAAAAAGGGCCAAAGCAGAATTGAAGATTGCAATATACCAGCACCGCATTTCAGATTTATATGACATGAGGGTACGCCCTAGATCATTCAAAAAAGGAGATTTAGTCCTACGAAGGGTAACTCAGAATACCCGGGTACCCTCGAAGGGCTCTTTCGGAGCCAATTGGGAAGGCCCATATCGCATAGACAAGCTGGTAGGTTCGGGGGCATACAGACTACTCCACATGGATGGAACAATCGTCAAGCATCCCTGGAATGCCGCAATGCTGAGGAAGTACTACTAACATGAGGACAGTGTCTTAAACCTTATCGTTCACTTTATCTATCTCTTATTTTCTTTACTATGTGTGCAATATGGTAAAGCCATGAAAGGTACTTAAGGTAGCCCACATGTGCAAGTGAAATTTTTAATTCCCTAAGTCCTAGGGAGTGGATATCTATATGGTTTCCTATTCTCATTGGGACAATGAGTCAGTCTTATATAATGTTCTCCTTTTGATTACCGAATGTGATTATGGTTCAATTTTCGCCATTAATGTAACTCTCTCTTATTACGCCATATCTTATTCAGCTATAATTGCTCCATTTCAGGATAATCAGGGGAACCTGAGGTATATGACTCGATTTGATCGTGAAGATCTATTTGAGGTCAACGCCAATAAGAAATAATACAACAAAATTAAGGCCCGAGGGTGAGGTAAACCAGCATACCCTAGCGCCATGAGGTTCCGCTAAGGTATACACACGCCCACACCTCAATTCTTTTACTTGAGCCAAGTAAAGAATAGATAAACGAAACGAGCTAGGTAAGCATGCCCCTCTATTCGCATTATTTTATTAAATATTGACTGGAAGCGGATGTAAAAACAAGCATGTTTTTTACCATTTCTGTAAGAAAGGGGGCCAAGAAGGTCCCCGAAGAAAAAATAAATAAATAAGAGGGTACTCGGGTACCTAAGAAACTCCACAAGTCTATTTGAGATACGCCATAATCTTTATTTTATTCTAGTTGCGCCAGATATAAATTTCGTTTTATCTTATAATGATGTACGAATTATTAAATTATTTTGAGATACGCCATGATCTTTATTAAGACGAGCAGTGAGCACATCTACGGAAATTACCACGCAAGCGCCAAAAATACATCGGGGGGGTACCTGGGGCACTGGAGGAACCCCCGCAAGGCTACGCAAATCAATCATAAGTAAGGAATTCAATGGCACGCCAAATAAAGTATATTGCAGAAGTTAATGCGAACGAGCAGGCAAGATTGTCGAGGAAACCTTCCAAAAGACAAGTATCCCAACACATCAAAAGAATAATACCATACTACAAAAGGTACAGAAGCAAAGAAAGAAAATTGCTAAGACATCTTGAGACAAAATTCTGAATAACAAGTAAGATCAAGCAGAAGGGGGGACATCCTCTCTATCGTTCCCCTCAACGGGGGCATCAATAGGAACACTCGCAGCCAAAGAGCTGCTACTCGCACGAACAGCACTAACCGAAGGGAGATCCGCCTGGGGTACCTGAGGTACCCCCAAAGATTGCTGTGAGCTGTAAGATGGGGGAGCCTGGGTAGCCCTCTTGTCCTCTATCGCTTTAAGGATGGCCGACTTGTCCACCCATTTCTCCACCCGGGGTACCACCAACTCAGGCTCGACGCTCCAGACTTCAGTCATGATAAGAGTAAAAGCCTTGTCCATCATCTTCAGTTGGCGAGATAGTAGCTCGCCGTGCTTAGACTCGCCTCTTCCAACTTCCTAGACAATCGACTGTTCTCCCGGGTGTGGTCATCTAAGCGTCTTTGCAAAACCCTGACCTCTTCTCCTAGCTTCTCTTCTCGAGACTGGCCGAGCCTAACCTCACCTCGCAGCTTCTCTACCTCAGTCTGTGCAGCCGAGATGCCACTAAGGTCTCGGATACCGTGGCTAAGGTAGAAAGCCGCCTATACAAATAATAGTAAAGAAAAGGAAAGGGAGTCAAGACAATATAAAATAAAATAAAATAAAATAAGAGGAAAAAAAAGAGTGAGAGGCGCTCACGTTATGACAAGCTTTGAGCGCTCGGCTATAGTGCTCATTTAAATCTAATTTATCCGCCTCAATTGCCATGTCTGTGGAAATACTCTCAGAGGAATGAAGGAAGCAATCAGTCAGGTGCGATATCCGCTTGTTAGCTACCGGATCCAGCTCGCCCTCCATAAGGTCTCTAGGAGCCGAGAAAAGGGAGCCAAACTTTCTCTTGTGGGTAGCCGGGGTACCCCAAGAACCCCCAAGAGAGGAGACTGGCAATTTGCCTTTGCCGCCTGGAACGACGGGATGTCGGTCACTTTTTGCGGAGGTACCCAGGGTACCGAAGGAGCTACCGCTCATGCGACTAAAGAAGGCGTAAAAATCTTCGCCAAAAGAGTCCATGCCTATCCAAAAAAAAAAAAAGAGGTGAGACAAAAAGACAAATTAGGAAAATAAACAACAGAGTCGTCATTGGCAAAAAGGCACATTGAGAAAAAATAAGAGATGGCCACCAAAGCATAAAAAAAAAGGGTTTGTTCAAATAAAGGGGGCACCCCACAGAACCAATGAAGGCGGGGTACCCCAGCAACACCACATAGCCATACGTGAATCGCCCCCCGAAGAAGACTGAAAACTCTCCTGAATCAGATCAGCTCTCGCCAACTGGGAAGTGCACAGAACATCACCCTCACTCTGTAAAATCTGAAACTTCTCTATAACACCATTCACTTTCCTCCCCACTTCATGGATTGGGCACGTTCCCTTGGTCCAAGTGATGTCTGCAAAAATCCCAAAAACCAATGAATAAGAAGAAAATTCATGCGAAGAGGTGTATATATACATAGAAAGGGAGAGAAGAGGAAAGAAACACATACTATCTTCATTAAAGAAGTTCCGAACTTGCACAACTTCATTCCCCGTTGGAATGCTCTTCCCTCACACACCCTCAGTCACAAACCACCCATATCTGTAGACCTTTTTCAGCAAGGGATCCGGTTTCACCAAATTACCATGAACCCCCCAAGTAGCAAAATAGGCTACAGATAAACTAGCGGGCTTCTTCAACTGATAAAGCCCCCTTAGATCTCCACAAGAAAAATCCTCCCCAAAAATATGTAGCCACAAAACCTCCAGACCTGTGAGTAATCTCCAACCGGGTAAGGATAACTGTCTGGGAGCAATTTTCATCTCAGTGAACATTTTTCTAAAAAATGGCTGAAGAGGTAAACAGAGACCTAAGTCAAAAAGGTCGATATGAAGGGCAACACCATCAGAATGAGGGTGCTCGGGGCGCTCGCCCTTGCGAGGTACCCTAAGGTGGATAGAATGAGGTATGTTGTATTTAGCTCTAACCCTTTCTAAATCTCTCGGAGTAGCCAGCCTACCTCCTAGTGCATAGAGCTTAGGAGCTACATAGACAGAGTGAGAGATCATAGGAGGTTCTGGAATGCCGACAAGAACAGGAGATTTGGGTCTGGATGTCTTTGCACGAGTTTTTCTATGGGCTGGCTTAGCTGGGTGTTTGCCTTTAATCTTTGATTTTTTATTGGTTTTGGTTCGAGATAACTTGGGACTAGCCGAAGGGGACCCATCGTCGTCACTAAGGGATATATAAGGGACTGAATCAGAAAGGGGAGCCTCCTCACTCGTCTCCCCCTGCTCCTTGACTACATTACGACCCTTTTTCACTGACACCACTTAAAAGTAAATTTTAACTCCCAAGTATAAGAGTGCCTTGTTGTATTATAACTCGGTGAGTCCGAGGTCGATCCACAGAGAAAATATTTAATTAGTTTATTTTATTTTATCTAAAAATTGAAATCAAAACTTGAATATAAACAACTTAATTTAAATGAAACTATGGAATTGAACTAGTTAGGGTTATGGATCCACTCTTAGAAATAAATAAAACTTAATAAATTCTTTTTGCCAATTTGTTTTAGATTTATTACTCAAAAGATTAATTATACAAATTATTATTATTTTCCCTTTAATTTTATGATGGATTAAGTATTTATTGTGCCAAAATTTAATTTGTCTACAATAAGTCAAAATACCATTTCACCATGCCTTATATTAAGATCTTAAGAATTTATTGTGCCAAATTCATTTGTTTGTCTACAATAAATCAAATTTTCAAAATATAAAACATGTATAAAATTAAATAGAAAATAATTTAATTTATAAAATTAAACATAGAATTTGATTAAATCATATTTATTTCTTAAGAGTTTCACCTTCCCCTAACTAATATTATTTAGTTAAGCATAATTAAAATAAAAAGAAGTAGTAAAATTGAATTACTTATAATTAAAAGAAATAAAAACAACTAAAATTGGAAATAAAACTAATTTTATTAATGAAAATAATTATACAAAATATTAAAAACACACCTGGAAATCAAGATTACAAGGAGATGGAGAGAATTTGAGAAGAAGAGAGTTGTAGAGAGATGATTAAAACATAAAAATGAGGCCCTATTTATAGAAAAATAAATTCATAATCCAGTGCTTTGCGGTCCATCATAGGCTTCATGCATGTGCTCCTCACAACCCTTAGATCAAGATCCAATGGCTGGTCAAACTTCAAAAGTCAACATCACACATGGCATCATTTGACTCGTCCGATTTACCCGAAGAACGGTTGAGATTTGGCGGGTTAATGGGTGGATCGGGTCGACCCGAATACAAAGATTCGGATCCTCCAACTTGCTTCACCAACCATTGCCACGTGGCACAATCATGGCCATTGAATCATGAACGGTTGAGATTTGGTCAAGATTGCCAGTTATCCCATGCACTCATATCTATTGTAAGCTCATTTCATCATCCAATCAGTGCTCGGTCAACAGGAAAAGTCAACTTTTTTTACACAAGCCCAATTTTAAGCCGATCTTGACTGATCTTAAGGTTTTCAGACCTCCGGAATCCAAATTTGACCTCCGTTTATCTGTTTGGAGCCTCGAAGTACGTGAAATTAATAATTTTCCTAATAAACACATAAAAATACACAAAATTAAATATATTTAAAACATAATTAATACTTCATAATATATTACATAAACACAAATATAAATTATAACATAAGCATAAAATAACATATTATCGCTTGATAATTAAACAATTTTTAATACTAATCACACCCCCCAACCAGCTTATTGCTAGCCCTCTAGCAATTAAAGCGTTATATTAAGATTTATAAAATTCACATGCAAGTTAATAGTTGTTCATCTATCCTCTAAATTACCAAATAAATGAATTCTCCCAAATTCCTTTACCACATTGATGTTCACTCATTATCCAGAATATCATCAAACCTTCTTTTGTGCTCAAGTAATTAACACAATACTTATGGGGCTTCATTAAAAGAAAAACAACATTTTCGTTCTAAAATTCATTAGAAATTATATCTTTAGGCAATAGATTATTCACACATTTTTTTTATATATTACATTTCTAACCCGTGTAGCGAGCTTTAGGTCAGTGACTCCCAGACCAGTTGGCCTTAGGGCACTAGGTGTTGAAACACCCCTACGGACTTAATTACTCGGGTTTCTAATAAACAAACAATATATCTATTACCCATGTAGCGAGCTTTAGGCCAGTGACTCCCAGACCAGTTGACCTTAGGGCACTAGGTGTTGAAACACCCCTACGGACTTAATTACTCGGGTTCTAGATATAGAAAAATTAAAAACAATTTTTTTTTTCCTTTTTTTTTTTGAAATATACACTTTCTACTACCTTAGATACTTTTCCTAATAAATCAAAAGAACTAAATGCTGTAAAATTTTAACTTACAACCCACTAGTATGTGTCATAATGTGTGTGTGAAGAATGATTCAATAATACCTGTTAAATGAGTAAACAATTAAATAACTTAATAACCAAGTGGAGAGTTCACAAATTTGAGTAATTCAAAGAAAAGGGAACAAAAACAACTTACTATGAATCTCAAAATCAAAATATAATACAACAAGACTATTAGGATGCGTCTCAAAAGTCGTGACTCTTTACACGGCCATCCTAGACAAAAACAAATTTGTTTTTTTTTTTGGCAATAAAAGAAAAGAGAAAAAAAAAACACATATATTTAAAACATACGTCAATTATCCCCACCCCACAACCTAATCTAAACATTATCCTAACATTTTATAATTTTACAGATATGCAAAAAAAAAAATAATAAATAAAAATAAAAGAGAATAATAAAAGAAGAAGAAGAAGAAGAGGAGATCTCACCTGAACTTGATGTAGAAGCTTAAAAGTAGATAACAAAGATGAAGAAAAAGTCAATTTTTTTTTTTTTTTTTTTTACAACACCCTTAAGATTAAGAAGATGCGTTTCTAGAGAGACTACATTCTCTATATCCTGCCATCTTCGACTCAAATTTGTCCTAAGTTAGTCTTTACAGAAAAAAAAATTTTTTTTTGTTTTTTTTTTGTAAACACATAACCAGGACTAAGACATTCCACAATTATCAACTATTCCCTCCCCCCAACCTGAAAAAGACATTGTCCTCAATGTTTTAAAAGGAAAGAGAAAGAGTGTAGAAGACATCACATGAACACTACAACAGAAAATATTTACAAACGGAGAGTTAAATCTAAATCGCACTTCTTAGTACTGCTACTGTTACCGTTACCATCATTAGTCGACCAATTCAGTGCAACAGTCTGTGGATCTGGCTCTGGTGTATAAGCTTGTAAAAGATCAAGTAACTCATTAGCAGTAGAAGCAGAGATAAAGAGTTTTTTTACAGAATGTGGAACAAAATGATTCTTAATTGCATGGTTAATAAAAGTTAGCAAGCCGTCATAAAAATTATTAACATTTAACAAACCGATGGGTTTTTGATGAATGTTCAAGTGGGCCCAAGATGCAAATGTAATTAGTGCCTCAAAAGTTGCAAGATCTCCTGGCAAGAAAATAAAAGCATCAGCATGATTCATCATTTCAGATATTCTCTCTTGCATACTTGATACCACTAATTCTTCTCCAATTGGTGGGCCAGACATGCACACTAGCGGTTTTATGGGTTCTGGAATAATGCCGAGTACTTGGCTTCCTCTAGTAAAAACAGCTTCTGAGACAAGTCTTGATAACCCTCGTTTACCTCCTCCATATACAAGATTCAGTTTCCTCTCTGCTATAACACGACCAAGATCTACAGCTGCCTGAACGAACTCTTTGTACTTTCCATAGTGAAACCCAGAAAGCACACAAATATTTTTGAATTGTTTACTCGAAGATGCTGCCATTGGACTAATTTTTCAAAAACAAGTTGTGAGTGTTTGAAAAACGAGTGAGTGTTTGAAAAACGAGCTCATATTTAAAGTTCTTGGTGACATAAATAATGAGAAACAGCTGTAAATGGGTTGGCATATTTGTCAAATGACGAGGAAAGCTCGTGGCTCAATAATTCAAAAACAAACAGTAAGAAAAAGTAATGATTAGAAAAAGCAAACAGTAAAAGAAACCAAATAAATACAAAATCACATTGCTAAATGCAATAATGCAAATGATAAAATAACAGTAAAGTAAAATAACAGTGAAGTGAAAGGATATTTACTGGTAGTTGTGATTGTGGCTCACATCTTCCTCTGGTTTTACGTCCAGTAACGGCTTGAACGCCCTCTATGGGTCGAGGATCGGCTTCCCATCCAGTTTTCTTATAAACTGGCAAACAGGGTCTTTTTGAGTCAGATTCCCAAGACTTAACTGTGCACTTTGTTTTTGGAATAGTATCCACAAATTGTAAATCTCACGTTGCACAATTCCGCTTCGATGCGTCTCAAGAGATCGTAAGATATCATCTAACGATTCTTTACTCATGCCATCTTTAACGAATTTAATTTTATCTTCACGAGTATCAGAAACCATTCCTAAAGATTTACAATCTGGTCGTTTGCAACCAAGTCTTACACAGTTATGACATTTTGAGCCAAGTCGTTTAGCTCTCCTTTTCTTAGCAAACGTACTTTTACCAAAACCAGGCATGTAAGAAACAAATTGACCAGAAAACTCACCTGCTAATCGGACCTTTGCTTCAATTAACCAACGAATGTCAGAAGGAATGCCATTGATCATTAACAAACGCAGTCGTTCACAACGAGCTTTGTAAATTTTCCTGAGGGCATTCTGAGGGAGAGAGGGAAAATGCTTATGGAGTTTATGTTGTATTTCTTCCATGTTTGATTTTGGGGTTTCAGTTATTGTGGGAAACTGAAAATACCGACTTAAGAAGTCACGGAGTACCGTTATCCGCCATTTATACGGGAAAATAAATCAAAACTCACCAAAATCAAATCTGCAAAATCAAATCAAGCGTGAAAGCGAGCAAAAAGAAGCACACAATATAAAAAGGAAAATGAACTTACATTCGTCCTCTCATTGAGTTAACCTCAAGCTCCATTTGAAATTCATATATGCCACTCTCTACTGTTCTGAGTTGTCCCTCTAGATCCTCAACATAGGACACGAATTCTGGTGGTTGCAGATCCCAAAGTGGATGTGATTTACAGCTTTGTATCATGCCTCTTAAGTGAAATTTTATATACCGAAATCTTTTAAGATGTGCGAACAAGTATTTTCTCATTGAGGTGCTCATGATGTAAAATGAAAATTGATGAGAGAATGTACAACTGTCAAACAAACGCGCTTACACAAGAAAAACAATGTTAAAAAAAACTATGTACAGCGCACCAATCTAAAGAAAAAATCAAACAATGAAACGGTAAAATAATAGTAAAACAAAAAAAATTATTAAAGACTTAATCAAGAACTGGTGGGTCATCCAAATTAATTTCGGTGTCCTCGTCACGTGGGTGATGTTCCAGATATGATTTTAATCTTTGACCATTAACTTTAAATGTGACACCGTTATTTGGATTCTCAATTTCTATGGCCCCATATGAATATACATTTTTTACAACAAATGGGCCACTCCATTTTGACTTTAACTTTCCTGGAAATAAATGAAGACGAGAATTATAAAGCAACACTTTTTGACCAATCTCAAATGTTTTTCGAAAAATTCTTTTATCATGAAATGCTTTTGTTCTTGCCTTAATAATTCTTGAATTTTCATATGCATCATTCCTTAATTCCTCAAGTTCATTCAATTGCAATTTTCGCACATTACCAGCATCATCCAAATTTGAATTAAAAGCTTTAATAGCCCAAAGTGATTTATGTTCAAGTTCAACAGGTAAATGACAAGGTTTACCATAAATTAACCGATAGGGTGACATTCCTAAGGACGTTTTAAATGCAGTACGGTAAGCCCAAAGTGCATCATTAAGTCTAAGAGACCAATCTTTTCGGTTTGGGTTAACCGTTTTTTCCAAAATTTGTTTTATCTCCCTATTTGCTAATTCAACTTGACCATTTGTTTGAGGATGATAAGGGGTAGCAATTTTATGTGTAATTCCATATTTCTTCATTAAAGACTCAAATGACTTATTACAAAAATGCTTACCTCCATCACTGATAATGGCTCGAGGGATTCCAAATCGACTTAAAATGTTTTCTCTTAAAAATTTAATCACAGTTTTACTATCATTATTTCGACAAGAAATTGCTTCAATCCATTTTGAGACATAATCAACTGCAACTAATATATACACAAATCCAAAAGATGATGGAAATGGACCCATGAAATCAATTCCCCAACAGTCAAATATTTCAATTTCAAGTATGGGATTTAAGGGCATCATGTTTCTTTTTGTAATTGATCCCAATTTTTGACATTTTTCACAACTTTTGCAGAATTCATATGTGTCTTTAAACATGGTAGGCCAATAAAATCCACACTGTAAAATTTTAGCAGTAGTTTTTCTTGAAGAAAAATGACCACCACATGCTTCAGAATGGCAAAAATTAATGACACTACTTACCTCATTATCAGGAATACATCGCCGAAAAATTTGATCTGGGCAATATTTGAACAAATAAGGATCATCCCAATAAAATTTCTTTACTTCAACAAAAAATTTCTTTTTCTCTTGAGCATTCCATTGCAAAGGCATTTTACCTGTAACAAGAAAATTAACAATATTAGCATACCATGGCATTGAAGTAACAGAAAATAAAAATTCATCAGGGAAAGAATCATTTATGGGTGTTATATCATTGCAGAATTCGGATGTGAGTCTTGATAGATGATCAGCAACAACATTTTCAGCACCCTTTTTATCTTTGATGGTAAGGGCAAATTCTTGTAGTAACAAAATCCAACGAATTAGTCTCGGTTTGGCATCCTGTTTACTCATCAAATATCTCACAGCAGCATGGTCAGTAAACACAACAGATTTAGAGCCAAGTAAATATGAACGAAATTTGTTTAATGCAAATACCACAGCAAGTAATTCCTTTTCAGTTGTAGAATAATTCATTTGAGCACTATCCAAAGTCTTACTCGCATAATAAATCACAAAAGGCTTACCATCCCTTCTTTGTCCTAAAACAGCACCAACAGCAAAATCACTTGCATCACACATTAATTCAAATGGCAAAGACCAATCAGGAGATTGCATAATAGGTGCAGATGTTAAAAGACAAATTATTTTTTCAAACGATTTTTGGCAATCATCATTCCATTCAAATGGTGCATCTTTTAATAAGAGGTTACAAAGTGGTTTAGATATGGCACTAAAGTTTTTTATAAACCTCCTATAAAATCCTGCATGTCCTAAAAAAGATCGCACATCTCTAACTGTTTTTGGTTGTGGCAATTTAGATATGACTTCAATTTTTGCTTTGTCAACTTCAATTCCTTTAATAGAAACAACATGACCCAAAACAATTCCAGAAGTAACCATGTAGTGACATTTTTCCCAATTCAACACGAGTTCTTTTTCAACACATCTTTTTAAAACTTTCTCCAAATTATCAAGGCAATCATCAAAAGAATTCCCAAACACAGTCAAATCATCCATAAAGACCTCTAAACAATGTTCAACCATATCACAAAAAATGCTTAACATACATCTTTGAAATGTTGCAGGAGCATTACAAAGCCCGAATGGCATTCTTTTAAATGCAAATGTTCCAAAAGGACATGTGAATGTGGTCTTTTCTTGGTCCTCAAGTGCTATAGGAATTTGATAATAACCTGAATATCCATCTAAAAAACAGTAGTAGGGATGTCCTGCTACTCTTTCTAAGATTTGGTCAAGGAATGGTAATGGAAAATGATCTTTTCTAGTGGCTTCATTTAATTTTCTATAATCAATGCACATGCGCCAACTAGATGTAATTCGTGTTGGAATTAATTCACCTTTTTCATTTTTAACAACAGTGATTCCAGATTTTTTAGGCACTACTTGTGTAGGACTTACCCACTTACTATCAGAAATAGGGTAGATAATTCCCACATCAAGTAATTTAAGGACTTCTGTTTTGACTACCTCTTTCATGTGTGGGTTTAATCTTCTTTGAGGTTGTTGACATATTTTAGCATTTTCTTCCAAATTAATTCTATGTGTGCAGATTAAGGGATTAATGCCTTTAATGTCATTTAAAGTCCATCCTATTGCATTTTTATGCTTTTTAAGAATAGTAAGTAACTTACCTTCTTGGTCGCTTGTTAAAGTAGAAGAAATCACAACAGGATAAGTTTGTTCTTCTCCAAGAAAAGCATACTTCAATCCTTCAGGCAAAGGTTTCAATTCCATTTTAGGTGCTTCTTGTTGTTCTGTCTTTTCAATACATCCAAGCTCCTCAAATTTTGGCTCGTCATCATAATTTTGTGAAGTCTGCACAGAATCAAGCAACGAATTTATATTAGAAATATCAAGTTCAAGTTGCTTATTTGACTCAATTGAATTAACTAAACAAACATTAGAAAGTTCAGAAAAATCCCCTTTTTGAATATTTTCCTCGATACAAGATTCAAACAATTCCTTTTGTTCATCAGTATCCTCTTCATTCTCATTTTCTTCATTAGGTTGCCTGCACATGTTGAAAACATTCAATTCCAAAGTCATATTCCCAAACGATAAATTCATTAAACCATTCCTACAATTAATCAAAGCATTAGCAGTTGCCAAAAATGGTCGACCTAAAATTACAGGAATTGGTTTGTAATTATTCACAACAGGTTCAGTTTCCAAGACAATAAAATCCACAGGATAAATAAATTTATCAACTTGTACTAAAACATCTTCCACTATTCCTTTTGGTACTTTAACTGATCTATCGGCAAGCAAAAGTGTTGTTGAAGTTGATTTTAACTCACCAAGATTAAATTGAAGATAAACTGAATATGGAAGCAAATTAACACTAGCACCAAGATCTAATAAAGCATGCTCAATTCTGTGGTTACCAATAATACAAGAAATGGTAGGACAACCAGGATCTTTATATTTCAACTTATTATTAGTAGACAGAATTGTACTTACCTGTTCGGCCATAAAAGCACTCTTTCTTACCTTCAATTTCCTCTTAACAGTGCACAAGTCCTTTAAAAATTTGGCATATGAAGGAACCTGCTTGATTGCATCTAATAGAGGAATGTTAACTTTCACTTGCTTAAAGATTTCATAAATTTCAGAAGAGTGGTTTGATTTCTTTGGTTTATTCAATGCATGCGGAAATGGTGGTTCAGGTGGAACACTAGTTATTTCTTCACTAGGTGTAAGTTCATTTAGTCCTTCCTTACCCTTTGAATTTTCATCATTTTCATAAGGTTCAGGCATAGGTCTATCAACAACCTTACCACTACGAAGAGTTATAACTGACTTGACTTGGTCTGTGGGTGGATTTTGTTGAATTTTAGGATTTGGTTGTGGTTGGGCTGGAAATTTTCCTTTTTCTTGAATGGTGAGTGCAGAAGCAATTTTAGCAAGCGTATCTTTCACATCAGAAAAAGTTTGTGCATTTTGATTGTTAATAGCATCTTGCTTTCTGATGAATGAATGCATTGTGTCTTCCAGATTTTTCCAGGGTGGTGGAACATATGGTGCATAAGGCTGAGGATTTTGAAAATTTTGTGGAGGTGGTGCTTGTGAAGATTGTGCATTATTATTATTCCTCCAACTGAAATTCGGATGATTTCTCCAACCAGGATTATAAGTCTGTGAATATGGGTTTGGTTTATTGAAAGTGTTAATGACATTAGCTTGATCATTTAGACATTCTTTAAGTGCAGGCAAAGTGGGACACTCTTGAGTGAAATGATCATTCGAATTACATATGTTACATGCAATTTCTTGAACAGATTTTACTTGATCACTCTTTTTATGCTCCAAAGCTTCAACTTTCCTAACTAGGGATGCAAATTTTGCTTGTAAATCATGATCTTCCCTAAGGTTATGGATTCCTCCACTAGATGGAGATGATTGTTGCTTATTTGTCAATTCAAAAGTTCCAACAGTATCCCAATGTTGTGCATTTTCAGCTAATTGGTCAAGGTAATCTAGTGCATCTTCAGGATTTTTATCCCTAAATTCACCATTACACATCATTTCAACAACCTGTCTACTTTGGGGTATTAAGCCCTCGTAGAAATAAGTGACCAATCGCCAAGTTTCAAAACCATGATGTGGGCATATGTTAAGCAACTCTTTAAATCTATCCCAACATTGGTATAATGTTTCTCCATTTTTTTGAGTGAAAGAAGTGATTTGCCTTTTAAAAGAATTTGTTCTATGAGGTGGAAAGAATTTTTTCAAAAACTGTTCTTGCATGTTATTCCAAGTTCTTACTGATCCAGATCTAAGGTTTTGTAGCCAAGTTTTAGCTTTATCTTTTAATGAAAAAGGAAAAAGCTTTAATCTAATTATGTTCATGCTACAATTTTGGTCCGTGTATGTATTACAAACTTCCTCAAAATCTCTTAGATGCAAGTACGGATTCTCAGATTCTAAACCATGAAATGTTGGTAAAAGTTCGATAATACCTGGTTTAAAGTTGAATCGAGATGCTTCTGGAGGAAATAATATACACGACGGTGCTCCGGTTCTGGTTGGATTCATGTAGTCTCTCAGAGTCCTTGGTTGATTCTGATCATGCCCATGTTGAGATTGGTTGTCTCCCTGATCAATTTGAGGATTAAGTTTACCCAAATCGTTTTCGCCTTCATTCTCATCCATGATTGGTGGTGGAGATTGAGATCTACGAATTAACCTGCCACTTGAAGATCGAGACCAATGTCTCATGCAAAGGTTATGTTATAAAGATAATATTTACACAAATTGATAACAAAATAAAATAAAATAAAAAATAAATAAGCAAATAATATAAGTATACAAAAGAAAATTAAATAACAAAAATGGTGGTTGAACCCACCAACAAAGTAAAAAATAAATAAATAAATGCAAAATAAAAAAAATGGTGGTTGAACCCACCAATTAAAAAAATAAAAAATGCAAAATTAAATAAATACTGAAAATTAAATAACTAAAAATAAAAGTTAAGAGTTAGTAGTTAGTTTGGTGGTTAAACCCACCAATAAAGCAAAAACAAATAAATAAATACAAAATAAAATAAATGCAGAAAATTAAATAACTGAAATTAAATAAAAGTTAGGAGTTAGCAGTTAGTAAGTTAAGAGTTAGTAATTAGAGTTAGTAGTTAAAGTTAGTTTGGTCCAAAATAAGTCCAAATATGTCCAAAATAGGTCCAAATATGTCCAAGTCTTGATTATGTTGAGGAATTTCGTCTAGGGATTCTATTGCAAATTATTTTTAATTTTATGGTCAAACTGTAATTTTTAGAAGTTTAGAATTAGCAATTTGGGATGAAAGTGAAACAGTTGAAAGATGTCGGGGTCCGAACGTAATTACCAGAAGATTGGGCTAGAAACGGAAATTGTTGGGGTGAAACGAGAATTATGAAAGATATGGGGACAAAAGAGAATTTAAGAAAAGGAAAAGGGGGCAAATGAAATTTTACATATAAAAGAAAAATAAAAAAACGGAAAAACAAACCAAATAAAAAACTTTTCCCCGGCAACGGCGCCAAAAACTTGACACAACTTAAAACTAATTTTAACTCCCAAGTATAAGAGTGTCTTGTTGTATTATAACTCGGTGAGTCCGAGGTCGATCCACAGAGAAAAGATTTAATTAGTTTATTTTATTTTATCTAAAAATTGAAATTAAAACTTGAATATAAACAACTTAATTTAAATGAAACTATGGAATTGAACTAGTTAGGGTTATGGATCCACTCTTAGAAATAAATAAAACTTAATAAATTCTTTTTGCCAATTTGTTTTAGATTTATTACTCAAAAGATTAATTATACAAATTATTATTATTTTCCCTTTAATTTTATGATGGATTAAGTATTTATTGTGCCAAAATTTAATTTGTCTACAATAAGTCAAAATACCATTTCACCATGCCTTATATTAAGATCTTAAGAATTTATTGTGCCAAATTCATTTGTTTGTCTACAATAAATCAAATTTTCAAAATATAAAACATGTATAAAATTAAATAGAAAATAATTTAATTTATAAAATTAAACATAGAATTTGATTAAATCATATTTATTTCTTAAGAGTTTCACCTTCCCCTAACTAATATTATTTAGTTAAGCATAATTAAAATAAAAAGAAGTAGTAAAATTGAATTACTTATAATTAAAAGAAATAAAAACAACTAAAATTGGAAATAAAACTAATTTTATTAATGAAAATAATTATACAAAATATTAAAAACACACCTGGAAATCAAGATTACAAGGAGATGGAGAGAATTTGAGAAGAAGAGAGTTGTAGAGATATGTTTAAAACATAAAAATGAGGTCCTATTTATAGAAAAATAAATTCATAATCCAGTGCTTTGCGGTCCATCATAGGCTTCATGCATGTGCTCCTCACAACCCTTAGATCAAGATCCAATGGCTGGTCAAACTTCAAAAGTCAACATCGCACATGGCATCATTTGACTCGTCTGATTTACTCAAAGAACGGTTGAGATTTGGCGGGTTAATGGGTGGATCGGGTCGACCCGAATACAAAGATTCGGATCCTCCAACTTGCTTCACCAACCATTGCCACGTGGCACAATCATGGCCATTGAATCATGAACGGTTGAGATTTAGTCAAGATTGCCAGTTATCCCATGCACTCATATCTATTGTAAGCTCATTTCATCATCCAATCAGTGCTCGGTCAATAGGAAAAGTCAACTTTTTTTTACACAAGCCTAATTTTAAGCCGATCTTGACTAATCTTAAGGTTTTCAGACCTTCGGAATCCAAATTTGACCTCCGTTTATTTGTTTGGAGCCTCGAAGTACGTGAAATTAATAATTTTCCTAATAAACACATAAAAATACACAAAATTAAATATATTTAAAACATAATTCATAATTCATAATATATTATATAAACACAAATATAAATTATAACATAAGCATAAAATAACATATTATCACTTGATAATTAAATAATTTTTAATACTAATCATTCACAACAGTTTTTCTCCCCATCTTGTTCTCCTAAAAACACAAGACATAAGTTGAAAAAAAAAAACCTCCATATTAAAACATACTCCTACAACTTCAGACTTCATCCATCACAAGCCAAACACCAACATCCACCAATAAAAGCATAAACAGAAAAGAAAAATGCCAACACTTTGCATGGAAACTAGAAACAAATCCAAAAACAAAGCCACAACATTATTCTTCAAAATAAAGAAGTCAAAAATAAATATGAAAAATTTTATACCTAGATCCCACCGAGAGTAGCAAAATTCAGTCGCCAATAAGTAAGTTTTAGACTATAAATCGCCAAGAGAAGTCACATATCGCAATAAATTGCTCAAAAAATGGAGCTGTGCAGATGCTGTCATAGACACAATGAAATTTGTTAAAAAAAAAAAAAAGGAGCTTGGATGATATAAAAAAAATGGAGGAAGCCTGGAGACAAAAAAAAAAAGAGTTTGGATGATATAAAAAAAATGGAGGGAGCAAGGAGTTTGGATGATATAAAAAAAATGGAGGGAGCCTGGAGATATATATAAAAAAGAGGAAGTCAAAGAAAAAAAAAAGAGGACATTGTTAGGGTGATTTAAAAGGAAAAGGAGGAGAAGCATGAATTAAAAAAAAAGGGAGTTTGGATGATATAAAAAAAAATGGAGGGAGCTTGGAGATATATAAAAAAAGAGGAAGTCAAAAAAAAAAAAAAGACACTGTCAGGGTGATTTAAAAGGAAAAAGAGGAGGAGCATGGATTAAAAAAAAAGGGCCACTGGAAGAAATGAAGAAGCAAAGGGGGGGGGGGGAGAAGATGGCTTACCACAAGAAGATCACTGCACTACCAGCCGAACGTCGTCGTCACGCCACCACTGGAAATCACAGGAGCCAAGGCCAGCCGAAAAGAAAAAAAAAAGGAAAAGAAAGAAGATGAAAAGAAAAAAGGGAGTGAAAGTTGCCCGGAAAAAGATAAAGAAAATAGAAAAAGGAGGAATACAAAAAGAGAAAGAAAATGTGATGGTGGGCCGAGAGCAAGCAAAAAAAGAAGAAAAAAGGAGATGGAAGCCAAAAGGGCAAGAAGCAAAAGGCAGAACAAAGAAGAAAAAATGGAGATGGGGAGGCGTTGGAAATTGGAGAAGAAGAGAAAAAGTTTTTGGGGATTGCAAAATGAAAGAAAAAAAAATGAGAATGAAACGTGCAGAAGGTGGTTGAAATAATCTGACTGGTTTTGAAAATTAGAAGTCAGAGCAAGCAAGAAGTCACTGGAAACAATTAAATTTGATGGGATATTTTTTGGGAGTTTCAAAATAAAGTGAAGGGTGTTTTTAAATTCAAATCATGTGTCAAGGCGGTTACCACTTCCAAGGAAAGTTGGAGAGACGTAAAGACAGACATCAGTTCAGAGTTCAAAAAAGAAAGTGTAAATATTGCCACGTGTCACACACAATTCTTTCAAGAGTTTCTTGTGCCTCAATTACATTTACCACAAAGAAACTAGGGGGATGTTGTTTGGGAAGGAAATATGAGGCCAATGATAAAGCGTCACGTGTCGATATTTAAGAGATTAATTTATCTCGGGTACCCTAGGTACCCCGGCTACCCTAACCACTCCGGAGGTACCTCAGGTACACCATGAAAGGATACAAAAGTCTTCGTAAATATGTGAAGGGATATGTGGGCCCCGAGTCTCAAAAAGATCAGTTTGATACGTGTCAAAAAATAAGGAAAAATCGTGCCGCAAAAGAGGAGACAGCCGCCTGTCACGCCAGCGAATCCGCCAAAACTGTGATATTATGACAGTTGGGACCACCAGTTTTTCTTGCTACACCTGCAAACTTACAACGGAATTGCAGAGGTACGCGGGACCACTCTACTACGCCCAACAAGTGAATACGCCACATACTTGTCCTTCACTGATATTTTTGAAACGTCTAAGCCGCCATACGCATGAAAATAAGAAAATTTCTGACATGACAGCAGAGAACGCCACTAAAATAGCGCCAGGTGGCACGGCAACCGGGGTACACCACATAAATACTCAGGTTTGATTTTTATCAGGGGGAAGGACACGGACCACAGAGAAAACTAGGGTTTCTTCAACCTCAAAATCTCCATTACCGAGAGCTTGCAAGCTCTTTAACCTGAGATAACCCAACTCTGACTTGAGCGTCATAGTGTGGTCGCCGGCCACCCCCGGCTCCACCTCTGACCTTTTTCTTTGGTTGTTTCGCAGGTTTAAGGAGAGTTTCACCAGCCTTCCGTACCTGAAGTCAGACCCCCTCCATATCCTCTGTCATCTCAATCCTCCTCCACTCCACAAAAAGCCCAAATAGCCCGCACGTGCCAAACAAGTGAGGTACCCCGTTCCCCGACAAAAATATAAATTTATTGCTCTTGGGTTGGTTTTGTGGTTTTTTATTCATTAACCCAAAATCAGCTGCAAACACTTGTTTTTCAGAATTTTATCTCGAGATGTCTTAGCAGCTTTCTTTCTTTGCTTCTGTACCTTTTGTAGTATGGTGTTATCCTTTTGATGTGTTGGGATACTTGTCTTTTGGAAGGTTGCCTCGACAATCTTGCCTACTCGTTCGCATTAACTTCTGCAATATACTTTATTTGGCGTGCCATTGAATTCCTTGCTTATGATTGATTTGTGTAGCCTTGCGGGGGTTCCTCGAGTGCCCTAGGTACTCCCCCTGATGTATTTTTGGCGCTTGCGTGGTGATTTCCGTAGATGTGCTCACTGTTCGTCTTAATAAAGATTATGACGTATTTCAAAATAATTTAATAATTCGCACATCATCATAAGATAAAACGAAATTTATATTTGGCGCAACTAGGTTAAAATAAAGATTATAGCGTATCTCAAATAGACTTGTGGAGTTTCTTGGGTACCCCGGGTACCCTCTTTTTTTTTCAGGGACCTTCTTGGTCCCCTTTCTTGCAGAAATGGTCAAAAATATGCTTGTTTTGACATCCGCTTCCAGTCAATATTTAATAAAATAATGCGAATAGAGGGGCATGCTTGCCTACCTCATTTCGTTTATCTATTCTTTACTTGGCTCAAGTAAAAGAATTGAGGTGTGGGCGTGTGCATACCTTAAAGGAACCTCATGGCGCTAGGGTATGCTGGTTTACCTCGCCCTTGGGCCTTCTCTGACCCTCCCTCTTTAATTTTGTTGTATTATTTCTTATTGGCGTTGACCTCGAACAGATCTTCACGATCGAATCGAGTCAGATACCTCAGGTTCCTCTGATTATCTTGAAATTGAGCAATTATAGCTGAATAAGACATGGCGTAATAAGAGAGAGTCACATTAATGGCAAAAATTTAACCAAAATCACATTCAGTAATCAAAAGGAGAACATTAGATAAGACTGACTCATTGTCTCAATGAGAATAGGAAACCATATAGATATCCACTCTCTAGGACTTAGGGAATTAAAGATTTCACTTGCACACGTGGGGTACCCTAAGTACCTTTCATGGCTTTACCATATTGCACACATAGTAAAGAAAATAAGAGATAGATAAAGTGAACGATAAGGTTTAAGACATTGTCCTCATGTTAGTAGTACTTCCTCAGCATTGCGGCATTCCAGGGATGCTTAATGATTATTCCATCCATGTAGAGTAGTTTGTATGCCCCCGAACCTACCGGCTTGTCTATGCGATATGGGCCTTCCCAATTGGCTTCGAAAGAGCCCTCCAAGGGTACCCGGGTATTTTGAGTTACCCTTCGTAGGACTAAATCTCCTTTTTTGAATGATCTGGGGCGTACCCACATGTCATATAAATCTGAAATGCGGTGCTGGTATATTGCAATCTTCAATTCTGCTTTGGCCCTTTTTTCTTCAACAAAATCAAGATTGGACACAATCAAAGAGGTATTCTCGGCTTCAACGAAGTATGGGGTTCTGTGAGAGGGTATCCCGATTTCAGCTGGAATGACTGAATTAGTCCCGAAAGCCAGAGAAAATGAGGTTTCCTCGGTTGAAATATTCTGAGTTGTCCGATAAGCCCAAAGAACGCCGAGTAACTCGTCTACCCAAGCTCTCCTCCTTTCCTCCAGCCTCTTTTTTAGGATACCCTTGATGATTTTGTTGATGGCTTCCACTTGTCAATTAGATTGCGGGTGAGCCGGAAAAGCAAATCGGTTGGCTATCCCAAGTTCCAAGCAGAAATTCTGAAATTTTTCTTTATCGAATTGCTTCCCGTTGTCGCTGACAATTGCATTAGGGATACCATATCTGCATATAGGGTTTCTCCAAACAAAATCAGTGGTTTTTCTCTCTATAATGCTTGCCAACGGCTCCGCTTCTACCCACTTTGTGAAGTAGTCAACGGCTACAATTGCATACTTAGCTTGTCCTCTACCAGTTGGTAGTGGGCCGATGAGATCTATACCCCAAACAGCAATTGGCCACGGAGAAGACATGACAGTCAACTTTTCTGGTGGAAGGTGGGGTACCTTGGCAAATCTCTGGCACTTGTCACAACTCTTGACCATGTTTTTGGCATCCTCCCACATAGTAGTCCAATAAAATCCTTGACGAAGGGCCTTCTGTGCCAATGATTGTGCTCCATAGCGGTTACCGTAAATCCCTTCGTGTATCTCTCTCATTACATATTCGGCATGTTTATTTCCCAAGCACTTTAAGTAAGGGAAGGTAAACCCTCTTCTAAATAAGGTATCCTCGATGAGACAATATCGAGCAGCTTTGTACTTTAGCTTCCTTGCTTCATTCTTGTTTGAGGGCAGATCCCCACTTCTAAGGTATCCTATGATTGGTTGCATCCAAGGTACCCCAGCAGTTATCGACCATATTTCTTCTAGCTCAAGTAGATTAACACTGGGTGTAGGTACGTACTCAGCAGTGATTGAACCAACCGATTGAGTTGCACTGAAGGAAGCCATTTTGGCAAGGTTGTCAGCTTCACCATTTTCTACTCGTGGAACTCTTTCCACCTTAACCTCAGCAAATTGAGATATTAATTCTCTTGTTCTCCCGAGGTACGCCTTCATATTTTCTTCCTTAGCCTGATATTCTGAGTTGATCTGACCAACCACCAATTGAGAGTCACTTTTGATGTGGACTCTTTTTGCGCCCAAAGCCTTCGACATCCTTAGCCCCGCTATCATAACTTCATACTCGGCTTCGTTGTTTGAGGCCTTGAACCCAAATTGCAAGGCATAACATAGCTTTACCTTATCCGGATCGATGATTATTACTCCTGCACCGCTTCCGTGCGAGTTGGAGGAACCATCCACATAAATTTCCCAGACATGCTCTTCTTCAATAGCTGATGTAGTTTCGCCTAGGTACCCCGGGATCTCCTCACCCTCAGAGTCATTGGCGAATTCTGTAATGAAATCGGCAATGGCTTGGGCTTTAATAGCTCAGAGTGGCTTGAAGATGATGTCGAACTCACTCAATTCAAGAGACCAGCGAAGAAGTCTTCCAGATATGTCTAACTTCTGAAGGATTTGTCGAAGGGGAAGGTTTGTTACAACGGCAATGGTGTGGGCCTGAAAATATGGCCGAAGTTTCCTTGCAGAGATTACCAAAGCCAAAACCAACTTCTCTGTGGCGGGGTACCTCTTTTCTGCATCCACCATTGCCCTACTAGTGTAGTAAATAGGTCGTTGCACCCCGTCTTCATCTTCTCTAAGCAACACCGAGCTAGTGGCGTGCTCGAAAACAGTGAGATACAATAGAAGCATTTCTCCATGCTAGGCTTGGCGAGCAACGGTGAATTAACGAGGTACTCCTTTAGCTTTTGAAAAGCCTCTTCGCATTCGGTGGTCCATTGGAGCTTCTTTCCCGCTTTCAAAGCTTTAAAAAATGGCTTGCACCTATCGGTGGCCTTGGAGATGAAACGACTCAAGACGGCTATCCGGCCAACTAAGCTTTGGACTTCCTTGATGGTGCTTGGTGACCTCATCCCAAGAACCGCCCGGATTTTATCGGGATTAGCCTCAATTCCCCGTTGTTGTACCATAAATCCAAGGAATTTACCCGAAGTCACCCCGAATGTGCATTTCTTAGGATTTAGGCGCATCTGATGCTTTCTCAAAATATTGAAGGTGTCTCTGAGGTGCCCCGAGTGATCACTGGCGTACACTGACTTTGTTATCATATCACCGATGTACACCTCTATGGTATGACCGATTTGCTGTTTGAAGACCTTGTTCACCAAACGCTAATAGGTGGCGCCCGCATTCTTTAAACCAAAAGGTATAACCTTGTAGCAGTATAACCCACGGTTGGTGATGAAGGCCGTTTTATCTTGATCAGGCTCGTACATTGGAATTTGGTTGTACTCGGAGAAAGCATCCACGAAACTAAGCATCTCGTGCCTAACCGTAGCATCGACTAGCTGATCTACCCGGGGAAGCGGGAAGCTATCCTTAGGGCAAGACTTATTTAAATCCGTGAAATCTACACACATGCGCCATTTCCCGTTAGACTTCTTAACCAATACAACATTTGAGACCCAATCGGGGTACACCGCCTCCCTAATAAACTCTGCTGCTAGCAATCGGTCTACTTCTTGTTCGATGGTGTCATAGCGTTCTTGGTTGAAAGCTCGACGTTTTTGCTTGACAGGCCTATGATGTGGATCGACATTGAGCTTGTGACAGGCAATGGAAGGCGGGATACCCGGCATGTCCGCGTGAGACCAAGCGAACACATCTAAGTTTTTTTTTAAGAACTCAATAAGCTGCTCTCGGTGTTGGTCAGGGAGGTTGGAGCCTACCTTGACCATCTTGGTTGGGTCCTTATTGCAGATCAAAACAGACACAATATCCTCAACCGGTGTTCCTCGCTTTTCATCTTTCGATACCCGGGGATCCAAGGGTACCTCGACTTCTCCCATTGATGCTGAATTGGGAGTTTGGGGTACCAGTGGTGCCCCAGGAGCTACCACGTCCACTTCCATTGGCCCAGTGTCATACGACGCTTAGGGTACTTGAGAGCTCGTGAACCATTGAGCTTTCTTACGTGCAACTCTTCGGCGTCTATCCAGTGCTCGCTTGGATAGACTGGTGGCGATTTGATAGCTCACTTTCGATGCGACCGAATAACACCCTCGAGCAGATTGCTGATCCCCTTTGATCGTGATAATTTCCTCAGTAGTTGGAATCTTCATGGCGAGGTAATGCATGGAGATTGTCGCCTTAGTTGTTGCTAAGAATGGTCTTCCCAAGATGATATTATAGGCACCTGGGTGATCCACAATAAGAAAATCATCATATGAACAACACGGTGAGGTACCTTACCAAGTGTAACGAGCAGCGTGATGATGCCCTTTGGTAAAGATTCCGAATCCCCTTGCTTGATGAAAGCAAGCTTGGAGGATGTTATATCTTGGGCAGATGCAAAACCAAACTCATGAACAAAATCTTTTAGGAGCTGGTCTAAGGAGGATACACTACCTGCCTTCAACGATCGGAACCACGACTTAGCTGGTCCGGTGAAGGTATGCGGGAACATCCGGCACATAGCATTGTCGCCCACTCCTTTAATCATCATCTAGTCACGATATAACTCAGCATGTTCCACGGGATCCGAGGTACCCGAGTATTGTTGTATTTGAGGCATGGCGAACGCTTCCGGAAGAACCGCTGTCCAAATCTCCATGGTGAATGGCGAGTTATACGCTGCTGGCGCTATAGCATTGGTGGGGTTTTGTTTTTCAAAAAGGAGCTTCACTTGAGCTTTGAGGTACTCCATTTTTTTCGAGAACTCGCGGGGTACCCTAGGTGCACCTGAGGAGGCCGCTATTGTCTGGGAAACTCTTTTGGCGTTCAACTTGTACCGAAGATCTTCATGGGCTTTTTGTTTGTGTTTGGTACCCTGGCTACTACGGGAATAACAAGAGGCAGTGGAGAGTTCTTCCCGGGAGCCAGCGGCTTGAAACTTTGAACGGGTGCCCGATGGCCCATGCTTTGGTCTACTTCCCTCCGGTATTTTAGATCTTGGTATGATATGTTTCTCACCGCGTGGAGGCGGGACATCTTGAGTTACCAGAGAAGTGGCTGCTTTGGGTACCCGAGATCCTACTGCTCTGAGAATCGCATGAGCTAAATCCTTAAAGTGTTTATGAGTAACGGGCTCCTCGTCAGGTTGAATACTAGCTGATTGCTTAACTATTTGCCTTTCTCTAGGTGGGATGCCCTCCTTGTCGAGTCACCCCTCTCATCACCGCCGTGGTCCTCTGTTCCATCATGACCTAGCATTTGGTTATCAGCGGGTACGTCGGGTGCCATGGTTGTGCAAGCACACGTACCGACAAGCTTAGCACCGTGTGGAAGCTTTTTGCTCGTGTCCCCACAGACGGCGCCAATTGTTTGTAGCTGATCTTGGGTTAATGAATAAAAAACCACAAAACCAACCCAAGAGCAATAAATTTATATTTTTATCGGGGAGTGGGGTACCTCGCTTGTTCGGCACGTGCAGGCTGTTTGGGCTTTTTGTGAAGTGGAGGAGGATTGAAATGATGGAGGATATGGAGGGGGTCTGACTTCAGGTGCGGAAGGCTGGTGAAACTCGTCTTAAACCTGCGAAACAACCAAAGAAAAAGGTCAGAGGTGGAGCCGGGGCTGGTCGGCGACCACACTCCGATGCTCAAGTCAGAGTTGGGTTATCTTAGGTTAGAGAGTTTGCAAGCTCTCGGTAATGAAGATTTTGAGGTTGAAGAAACCCTAGTTTTCTCTATGGTCTGTGTCCTTCCCCTTGATAAAAATCAAACCTGAGTATTTATATGGTGTACCCCGGTCGCCGTGCCACCTGGCGCTATTTTAGTGGCGTTCCCTGCTGTCATGTCAGGAATATTCTTATTTTCATGCGTATGGCGGCTTAGACGTTTCAAAATTATCAGTGGAGGACAAGTTTGTGGCGTATTCACGTGCTGGGCGTAGTGGAGTGGTCCCGCATACCTCTGCAATTCCGTTGTAATTTTGCAGGCGTAGCAGGAAAAACTGGTGGTCCCAACTGTCACAATATCACACTTTTGGCGGATTCGCTGGCGTGACAGGCGGCTATCTCCTCTTTTACGGCACGATATTTCCTTATTTTTTGACACGTATCAAACTGATCTTTTTGAGACTCAGGACCCACATATCCATTCACATATTTATGGTGTACCCGAGGTATCCCCGGAGTGCTTAGGGTAGCTGGGATACCTAGGGTACCCGAGGTACCCAAGGTACCCGAGATACCCAAGGTACCCGAGATATTAATCTCTTAAATATCGACACGTGACGCTTCATCATTGGCCTCATATTTCCTTCCCAAACACCCAACCCAAAGCAAACTATTTTAATATGGTTTGAGTTTGGATTGACATAAGACATGTTTAGATTGCATTATAGTCTAAAAATAATTCAATAGCGCATTTGATAAATTTAAATTATTGAAGAATTTCTTTCCAAATAAATTTCAAGTTATGATTGAAAATTACTCATCTATGTTTGTAGAAATGACCAAAATGGATACTTATGTCTTTTTCAATTTTGAAGTAAAACTTAATTGTTATTTTAAAACTGTTTAATGCAAAAATGATTGAATTTTTATTTTCTATTTATAACCTACAAAAAATTAATTAATATTTAATATGACAATCAATGCTATTTCTTGATTAATTATTAAAAAAATTGATTTAAGCCACCGGCGTGATTGTTGCTTCACTGGTGCCATCGTTGTCGTGGTCGGCGGCAAATGAACCATGATGAAGGCAAATTTGATATCATCTAAATCAGAATTTTTTGGTCTATGTTACAGTAAGACATTCATCTTGTCGGCGGCAAATGAACCATGATGAAGGCAAATTTGGTATCATCTAAATCAGAATTTTTTGGTCTATGTTACAGTAAGACATTCATCAAATGATATAAAAACTTGAAAATTTTGGCAAAGTCATGGTGCCGCCACTCCTGTAGGTGGAGAGGAGGCAGTTTCACAGCTATAAGGTCTCGTTTTCTGATAATGATATTATATTTGAATAGGCTAAAAAATTTGGGATTCGATTGATCGACATTAAAACACATCTCGGTCGTCGGCAATGATGAAATCATTTCCGGGAATGAGATAGTTACAATCCTGTTGACTTACTTAGTTTATAAAATATTTATTCGAAGATATTTTTTGTAAGGGTGTTTTTGAAAATATATAATTTAATATGGGGACTTTTGGCACTTAACAATCTTTCCTACTTTAAGAATCTATACAAAATTTGAAATGGATTTAACCCAATCCAAACTAAATAAATTTTCAACCAGTCCAAACTGACCCAAATACCTAATTTGGTTTGGGTTTAATTTGGATTGTGGGTTATGAGTTTTTTACCCACCCATTTATGCTTGTACTTACTGAAATTTGTCACGAGTATGTTAAATTACTTGTACAAAATGCAATGCCACGCAGGTAAAATTTTCTCCCTTTATTTTCAACTTTTTATCTTGGGTGGTGTTTGGTTTGAAGAAGAGAAGGAAATGAGAAGAGAAGAAAGTGGAAAAAAGGAGGGAAGATTGAAACCCTTTTCTAATGTTTGATTTGTTACAAAACTATACAAACAAAGGAAATGCCTTATTTTTCATTTGGATAATTTCACACTTTAGTTTTAAACTTTCAATATTTATCATAAATATAATTTAAAAAAACTAAACAATAAATTTATTTAATATAATATATAAATAACTAATAAAAAATTATTTTAAATAATATAATTATATTTGTAATTATATCTATTTAAAAAGTTCATTAACATAATTTTAGTTTATAATTACTCTAATTTAATTTGTTTCTAAATAAATTATGACATAATACAAATAATTTCTTAACCAATATATTATAATTTTAAAAATTTTGTTTGACAAACTTCAAAAAAAAAAAAGAGTCGTTGTTGCCGCCATTGGAGTCTCTGCATGTTGCCACCGGCCACCACTGTAGCATGTCATTCCAACTCGAGAACTATATGAAAATTATAAGAAATTAATGATCTATAGATTTAAGCTACTTATTTGCCCAATATACTTGATGTTTGTCCATATCTGGAAAAGTTAGAAACTTTTCAAAATTTTTTTAATTGGATTTGAAGAAAACAAATTCATTTTTTTCACCTCTATAACAAAACAATGAGGTTGCTCGTTGGCTGGCAAGTCCAGCGATACTAGCATGACGTCCCATGCGGCAGTGTCAATGGCAGTAGTGCGGTCCAACAGTGGCAATGGCGGTGGTCCAGCAACTATTAAATTTCTATTTCTATTTTTGTAAATTAATCAAATAAATAAAGTGATTTTATTAAATCATTTTCATTACTTTAACTTTTATCAATATAAAATTATTCATCTACAATATTAAGTTGATAAAATGAAATTGTAAATAATAATATTTGATAATTGTAAACAAAGTTAATAAAAGATTTGAAGGGGTAATTTTAGATGTTTTAACTTTTAGAGGAATTTAAATTTAACACTCTTTGGTGTGGAATCTAAATTCTATGTTATGATGTATATTAAATTTTAATGAAAATTAAATTCTTATAAATTATAGTCAACCTAATACTTTATTACCTCTACTGTTAAATTTCACAAAAAAAAAAAACTCAACCCTACCACAAAACAACTATTTTATTTTGCTAAAATTCTACTCCAAACAACGATATGTTTTTTTAATAAAATTTTACTTTACTAAGACAGTTCAATGTATATACCTTAATTCTAAGTAAGTTAATTACATTATTTCACCAACTAGTAAATGAATATTACATCAAATATAATGAAATTTTAAGATGGATAATGCCATTGTATTCTTAATGAAATAATTACTTTTTTTTTACAGCCATTGGAGGTAAAATTATCTTATCTTTTCAACCTCAAAATTAATGTAATCTACTGTAAAAATATTTAGGTTTTAACAAATTAACGTCGTTCATGGAAAATCAAATTAGAGTTCCCGTAGAAACGTTTCTGGGGACTAATTAGGGAAAGCTTAGTAGCATATGATCAAGAAACTAGCTATGGCTCATAACTTCTCAACTTGTTCTGGCTAATGGAATTGATTGGAAAAGTCATGCATCAATACGCAAATTATCTTTTGTTTTAAACGTAATTGAAACGAAGACAGAGAAATCATGAACAGAAGAAATTAAAGTTGGAGAGGAGCCAGTCTTATAATTAAATATAGTGAATTGGCCAATATCAAATATAAGAAAAATCCATGAAAAAGATTGGCATCAACATTGAACATTGTTTGGGAAGGACATATGTAGCCAATGATGAAGTGTCACGTGTCGATATTTAAGAGATTAATTTATTTCGGGTACCTTGGGTACCTCGGATACTCTAGGTACCCCGGCTACACTAAGCACTCCGGGGGTACCTCGGGTACACCATGAGAGGATACAAAAGTCTTCGTAAATATGTGAAGGGATATGTGGGTCCCGAGTCTCAAAAAGATTAGTTTCATACGTGTCAAAAAATAAGGAAATATCGTGCTGCAAAAGAGGAGACAGCCGCCTGTCACGCCAGCGAATCCGCCAAAAGTGTGATATTGTGACAGTTGGGACCACCAGTTTTTCCTGCTACGCCTGCAAAATTACAACGGAATTGCAGAGGTACGCGGGTCCACTCCACTACGCCCAACACGTGAATACGCCACAAACTTGTCCTCCACTGATATTTTTGAAACGTCTAAGCCGCCATACGCATGAAAATAAGAATATTCCTGACATGACAGCAGGGAACGCCACTAAAATAGCGCCAGGTGGCACGGCGACCGGCGTACACCATATAAATACTCAAGTTTGATTTTTATCAAGGGGAAGGACACGGACCACAGAGAAAACGATGGTTTCTTCAACCTCAAAATCTCCATTACCGAGAGCTTGCAAGCTCTCTAACTTGAGATAACCCAACTCTGACTTGAGCGTCGGAGTGTGGTCGCTGGCCACCCCCGACTCCACCTCTGACCTTTTTTTTTGTTGTTTCACAGGTTTAAGGCGAGTTTCACCAGCCTTCCGCACCTGAAGTCAGACCCCCTACATATCCTCCGTCATCTCAATCCTCCTCCACTCCACAAAAAGCCCAAACAGCCCGCACGTGCCGAACAAGCGAGGTACCCTGCTCCCCGACAAAAATATAAATTTATTGCTCTTGGGTTGGTTTTGTGGTTTTTTATTTATTAACCCAAAATCAGCTGCAAACAAACATTATTGAAGATTCTCAATTTTTAATGAAAAGGTTTAATGAGGAGCGTTTTCACTTTCACATTTATTTTTAAAAATTAAAATAGTTTTTATAGTAAAATCTTAGTTTTAAAATTTATTAAATAGATGCACAAAATATAAGAGTTCTGAAAGTATATTAAAGAGGAGTAGTGATCATGTGAGTGACAGTCGCTTATCTGATCACAATAAAAGAAAAATGAATTTTAGTGTTCAAATATTATGGGACTAAATAAAACTTAACCACCTAATATATTATTCCATGACTACTATTAGTTTTTATTCACGGAATTTGCAGTTCATATATCTGTGTTATTTTACTACTATAGTCCATGTTTTGTGACTATTTTTTTAAGTCACCGAATTTTTCATTATATAACATTATAACTAATCAGCGATTAGTCACAAAAAAAATAGACCAATTAATTGGATTTTATCCGATCATGTTATTTTAGTGAGTAAAAGACTTCAACGACTATGATTTTAATCACTAAACGTCTAACACAATTATTTGAAAAGTAATAGTGATAGTCACAGAGTATAGTTAAAATGGGAAAAATAATTCTTTTCTTTTTTAAGTTCTTAATTATATGTGACTAACATTTCTGGTTGCAATATATGAAGTTTTTTCATTTGGAAATGAAAGATTCAGGAGCTAAGTGTTCTAGCCACTGATTAATATGTATTAGTGACTAAGTGTGTGTTAAGTCTCCAAAAGAGAAAATTTAACTTTAGGCGACTATATAGTATAGTCACGGCTACTTGCGCTTAACTTTCCCTCCATGCCCAAAATTTAGAACTTAGAATAATTTTAATTATTGAAATAATGACTAACTAATTTACTTAGGAATAAAGACAGAATTTGGGGGAGGGAAATTACCAAGCCTTTAAATTTTTATAAGTAATTAGAAAAAGAAATTCAAGATGGCCAAATTTTTTTTGCTGTATGAGACCCCAATTAAAGCGGGCAAATTCCACTTAAACTTTAAAAGTTAGTGTGAGTATATAGGTTTGATTATTTTAACTTAAAACTTTGACCTAATTTAACACAAATTCATAATCATTGTACTAGACATCAAGCGTGTAATCAAAATTCAGTTACTTTTTTTAACCAAAAGAAAAATTCAATTACTTTTTGTCTTGCATTAATTTCATGGATAAAACTGTGGTGCAACTGTGGTACCATGCCACAGTTGCACCCAACCGTTGGATTCCCACTTATTTAAGTAGACCCCACTCATTTGAGTGGATCCAATAGCTGGTGCAACTGTGGCACGGTACCACAGTTGCACTGTAGCCTGACCCTAATTTTATTGACCAATATATATTTCTTAAATAAATAATAATAGTTTGTATTTTAATTAATGTTCCACTAATCATTTATTGTCTCATAAATGATAATAAATAAATTTATTATTAATTATTTACATACTATTCTTACAACTTAATCAATGAACGACATATAACATGCCACATAAAATATCAGAGAAACTTAGATATAAACTATGTATTTCTTGATCGAACTAAGTATGTGGCATTAAATGTAAATGAAAATGTAAATGACTAATTACTGCAAAAATCAAACTTATATTTAAACGAGAGATTTAACATTAACTAATACCAAATATTGGCGTTCAATTACAACTTATGAAATACTCAACATAGGTAAAACCACAGAATCATACGATTGGCTAATGCATGTGTAGGCTTGAAGACATCATTATTAAGAGGCGGCTAATAATATTATAATATAAAATACTGCTACTCATGCAACTGGGTAGGTAGGTTTAGTGGCAATGCCACAGAGACCTTCAGGTGCTTCAACATCTCTGAGAATCCTCATGTAGCCGGCCTCACCCCAGCTCTCCCCCCATGAATTCTTAATTAACCAATACTTCATTCCATCTTCAGTTGCCCCAAATCCAACGATAGCAACAGCATGAGAACACTGAGTTCCACATCCTCCGTTAAAAATACCGCCTTTGTAACTCTGGAAGTCTGGTCCACTTCCTTCAATGCAAATTGATACTGGCTGCATGGCTACAGCTTGGAGTAAAGCCTGCTCGTCATTGGGTTTTACATCTTCAAAGTTACTAATTTTAGCAGCTACCTTGACCTGTGCGTCTTCACAAGTTCCTTGGACTTCCTTGTATGGATAATCCGCTTCTGTGGCAATACCCTGGTTTTCTATAATATATTTAAAGGCATTGTCCATCCAACCGCCACCGCATCCACGGTTACCATCTATTGAGCAGTCTAGTATTTGCTGCTCCGAAAGTGGAATAAGATTACCACTACTAATCTCAGTGACCCCTTCCACCGCCGCCACAGCTGAAAATGCCCAACAGTCTCCTGCATCGTACATATTAAGGGAAAAAAAAAGGCTTGATTAAGTTACATGAAACATGCCCCAGCAGGGGTTTGGCAGACGGTTGTCAAGCTGTTTTTATTAATTAGCTGATGGTCAACTGAGTTTGAGTTCTGAAAGAGGTTGGAGGCTAAATAATCTATTATAGTTACTTCATAAATATTTAGTATACGATTTACTTACCACATTGACCTTGGTTCTTAATAGGAGTGACAGCTCCTTTCTCTCTCCAGTCCATGCTAGTTGGAACGTCAGTCAGGTTTTGATACTTGAAGGATGCTGTTGTGGATTGCCGTGATGAAGATGACTGGCTTGGCACCCTGTATCCTGTATATAAAGCACGAAACTCCTCATTAGTTAAGTCTGAAAATTCATTGGTGCCTAACTTGTACGTCCGATTCGCCTCCTCATTGGCTTTCTCAATGTATTCAAGGTTTTCTTTGAATATCTTAAACCGCATTTCCTTCTCCAGGTCGTCCTTGTAAGTGCGCCCATGCTCAGCCATCCATTTTTCATGCTTCTCAACAATGGATGGTTCATGCAGCGACCGGCCGACAACCGACACCATTTTAGATGAATAAGTCACCAGAATGATCATAGACAGGGCAATGATATCAAAGCTTTTCTCCATAATAATTGGTAGGTATTTGCAAGTTGAACAAGGTTGTTTTTTTTTTTTTACCAATATATATTTCTTAAATAAATAATAATAGTTTGTGTTTTAATTAATGTTCCACTAATCATTTATTGTCTCATAAATAATAATAAATAAATTTATTATTAATTATTTACATACTATTCTTACAACTTAATCAATGAACGACATATAACATGCCACATAAATATCAGAGTAACTATGTATTTCTTGGTCGAACTGAGTATCTGGGGCATTAAATGTAAATGAAAATGTAAATGACTAATTACTGCAAAAATCAAACTTATATTTAAACGAGAGATTTAACATTAACTAACACCAAATATTGGCGTTCAATTACAACTTATGAAATACTCAACATAGGTAAAACCACAGAATCATACGATTCATACGGTTCGTATAAGCCTTTCGAGGCTAATGCATGTGTAGGCTTGAAGACATCATTATTAAGAGGCGGCTAATAATATTATAATATAAAATACTGCTACTCATGCAACTGGGTAGGTAGGTTTAGTGGCAATGCCACAGAGACCTTCAGGTGCTTCAACATCTCTGAGAATCCTCATGTAGCCGGCCTCACCCCAGCTCTCCCCCCATGAATTCTTAATTAACCAATACTTCATTCCATCTTCAGTTGCCCCAAATCCAACGATAGCAACAGCATGAGAACACTGAGTTCCACATCCTCCGTTAAAAATACCGCCTTTGTAACTCTGGAAGTCTGGTCCACTTCCTTCAATGCAAATTGATACTGGCTGCATGGCTACAGCTTGGAGTAAAGCCTGCTCGTCATTGGGTTTTACATCTTCAAAGTTACTAATTTTAGCAGCTACCTTGACCTGTGCGTCTTCACAAGTTCCTTGGACTTCCTTGTATGGATAATCCGCTTCTGTGGCAATACCCTGGTTTTCTATAATATATTTAAAGGCATTGTCCATCCAACCGCCACCGCATCCACGGTTACCATCTATTGAGCAGTCTAGTATTTGCTGCTCCGAAAGTGGAATAAGATTACCACTACTAATCTCAGTGACCCCTTCCACCGCCGCCACAGCTGAAAATGCCCAACAGTCTCCTGCATCGTACATATTAAGGGAAAAAAAAAGGCTTGATTAAGTTACATGAAACATGCCCCAGCAGGGGTTTGGCAGACGGTTGTCAAGCTGTTTTTATTAATTAGCTGATGGTCAACTGAGTTTGAGTTCTGAAAGAGGTTGGAGGCTAAATAATCTATTATAGTTACTTCATAAATATTTAGTATACGATTTACTTACCACATTGACCTTGGTTCTTAATAGGAGTGACAGCTCCTTTCTCTCTCCAGTCCATGCTAGTTGGAACGTCAGTCAGGTTTTGATACTTGAAGGATGCTGTTGTGGATTGCCGTGATGAAGATGACTGGCTTGGCACCCTGTATCCTGTATATAAAGCACGAAACTCCTCATTAGTTAAGTCTGAAAATTCATTGGTGCCTAACTTGTACGTCCGATTCGCCTCCTCATTGGCTTTCTCAATGTATTCAAGGTTTTCTTTGAATATCTTAAACCGCATTTCCTTCTCCAGGTCGTCCTTGTAAGTGCGCCCATGCTCAGCCATCCATTTTTCATGCTTCTCAACAATGGATGGTTCATGCAGCGACCGGCCGACAACCGACACCATTTTAGATGAATAAGTCACCAGAATGATCATAGACAGGGCAATGATATCAAAGCTTTTCTCCATAATAATTGGTAGGTATTTGCAAGTTGAACAAGGTTGTTTTTTTTTTTTTCCTTCAAATTATAGAGGCTAGCTAGCCAGCTGGGGGTAAGTTGTGAATACTTGAAGCACGCATTGCAGCTCTATATATAGTACTTGTAGATAGTGGATTTGTGCTCTCAACATGGGTCACGTACAATATTTGCCTAATGCATGAGACGTATGCGTTGCGTTAGTCGTCCCCATACTTCACGATTTTCAATCAAGCTAATTAGTATGCGAAACCGGACAACCAAGTTATTATCAGTTATCGCCGTGATTCGCGTACTTCGTGCTTTTGAGGCTTGCTAGCAATGACTTGACTAGCTTTTAGCGAAGTTACAAAAAGAATTATGAACTAATTTGTAAATGGACTTTTATCGATGAGACTTGCGGCGACGTGGAAAACATTGGTGTCATTTTTTTTTCTTTCATAAATCAACTTAAAAAAAAGGAAAAAAAAAGGAAAATTGGATAATAATGTGAACTCATTTGGACGGAGTAAAATAATTCTTACAAAATCTATAATGTATCTAGCTAGGATGAACTTTTATATGTCTGCGATGTTATGAAGAAATCATTACTAATATGCATTACATAATATGGCATAAAATATGACACTAATACTAGAATTTCTTCCTTTAAGTGTCAATTTGGTAGCTTATCTTAACCTGTCAGTGACAACTGTTATTTCAAGTGCTAGAATCAATATCAGCTCATTTTGTATATATATCCAAGATAATGATCTTTAACTTCACCGATTTTAATATGTTGAATATGTTCATTCATTGTTGGATTAAATTTTACAATCATTTCAATTAAACTTAAAAAACTTCAATTTCTCTCTTCATAGATCTTCTTATTTTTTTCATGAAATGCTAAATTATTTTTAAAAAGATTTTTTACAACAATAATAATTCTTATTAGTACTTTTTTCCAAAGTTCTTTTTCCTTATCAATTTATTCTTGAACATCTTTATCAATTATATGTTCATTGGTTGTTTCATGATCTCTAAGTTTAGAGCTAAGATTTTTCCAATCTCTTGTGCCTTCATCATCAAGCTGATTTTTGCTACAACTTGTATTGAATAATTTGCAACAAAAACAATATACTTTGTCAAAATCTTTTGAATCTACCAAGCATTTCCTATCATATTTTTCTCCATTTGGTAGCATTTTAACATAAAATACAACAGAGAAATGCCTTGAATTTTCATCTTTTGTGAAAGTTATGATAATGTCTTTAATTGTGCTTTTTTATACTAAAAGATTCTCTTAACTTTGTATCAACATTTTCCCATTTTCCTGGAGCATACATATTATTTGTAACAAATAAATTTGGTACATCAACTTTGTTTGGATTTTTGTTTTTATCATCTTCACTGTTGTTTATTTCATTCACTGTTTCATCATTGCTTAATTCATTAGAAGTTAGTTGTTCAATAACTAATTTTCTGTTAGATCTATACCTTTTTGACCACTTGTAACTAATTTTCTGTTAGATCTATACCTTTTTGACCACTTGTGACAAATTTATTAAGAGCTCCATTTTGAGATTGGACTAGTTTTTCTACCCTCCTTTTTTTTAAATAGTTTTTCATATCCTAATGCATGTTTTCTAGTTGACAAGTTTTTCAAATATAAATAACAAGCAAATAAACAAACACAATTTTTTTTAGATTATTCAAGCCATAAATCAATAAAANACCATAAAAATATATCTTATTTTTAAGGTGAAGATTATCAAATAAGATAGATAATTATGAATAGGAGTAATAATCGGGTAAAGCCTAAATATTAGCTTTCCCATAATATAGGGCACAACTATGTTGGCACATAGGTTTGTCACCCTTTTTTTATTTTTTCCTAAGTCAACTATAATGGAGTCTTGCTATTTGTTATAAAAACAAAAAAGCCAAGTACTTTTAAATTTTGACACATTCCTCTTTCACCTACAAATTTTCAATTACAGTGATGCCTCTAGAAGCCAAGACCTATGTCACAAGCACCTTTTGAATATATCAGTATGAACACAATACTCTAACATCACAAAATTGTCAAATTTGGACAATATAAGTTCTGTTATTGCAATAAATGAAGAGAAGTCAATGCTTAATTGGCTAGAATTGGGGGAATTTCACTATCAAATTAAAAAAAAAAATTGATCATAGTCATGATGCTATTGTTCGACGCTAACCCATTAACCTGATAAGAATATAACACAAGAAAATATATTTGAGTAGTTAATTTGACACAATTATTTAATTGGTCATATCTCTATCAATTAAGGATGCAAAATCTAGTTGGATATAGTGATTATTCATCCATTGTAAAAATACATAATTATCCAATATGAATATGGATATCCATGGGTAGACATTGATATTTAATTTTATCATAAATACTATACATTTTGTAATATGAAAAACTAATTAATGTGTTTTACAAAAAAAATTATTCATTTTTATTTAATTTCCTAAAATTATTAATATTAAAAGGTAATTAAAATTATTTTTGATATAGAAACATAATAACAAAACAAAATTCATTACTCTTATTTTTTAATTAATTGTAAATCAATAATTTTCATTAAAAATATAGATAATTGCTGGCGGTCACTGCTCCATTGTCGACGATAACATTATTGTTATTGATTAAAGAGGGCTGTGAAGGGTACCATTGGACTTGAAATTGGATGATCTACATAATGATGGTCTCAAAGTCAGAAAATGGTGATGTGCAAAGTTGCACCTTCCAAAAGTGACTATCACCATAATTACGCCACAAACCATAGTGTGTTACATTACACTATCACCTTTTTCCAATTTAGAGACCATCAATTTGGTTGTTAAATGTAGTGGTGAACCTTGAAATGCCGCCTAATCATGATGGTCTTGCTACGACTATTTGTATTGGAAGGCGCATCCATCCCTAGACATCCATTTATCTGGCAACGTTGCCTCCATTACATAGATTGGAGAATTTCAAATATGTTGATAGTATTTGTGTTTTTGTTCATTCACTTCTATTTTTTGATGATGGTGCCATCATTGTCATCGTTGGTGCAATAATTTTCGGCAAGGTTATTTTAATTTTTCATTTAATTTACAAAACTTAAATATTAATTATAATATTCAATTTTAGTCTCACATACCTAAATATTAATAATAATCAAGTTCATGGATGAACATAAGATAAACCAAATCCAGAGTATTTTGGATGGATATTATCCAATCTATTTGGATCAGATACTTGAATATCCAACTTGAATGGATTTACTAGCTCTTCCGAACTGTCAACTCGATTAATTTATTTATGTCACAATTAATTATACTACTTGACTTGTATTTTATCAATAGATAAATGTTGAATTTTCATATTTTTTAAAATCATTTATTTGTATTTAAAATAAAATTGATTAGAGTTTAACGGGATAGCACCCCAAGATTTATAGAAAATATAAAAACATATTGAAAATATTTTTTTTTTATTGAAAATTGAGATTTTGTTAAATATGTAACACAATTATAGCACAATAATAAATGGATCGGCTAGGGTTGAGATTCTTTACACAATTAATAAATGAGTTAGGCTTGGGTTAGCTCAAATTGATGACACAACATTAACACGATCCATTAACTCGAATTGCCGCCTCTACTGTTGTCCATGAGCGATATTAACAAGAGAGAAAAAAAGAACAAAAATATTTATTTTTAGTTTATTTTTAATAAAGAAATATTTAAATTATTTTCAAATAGAGGAAGAGTTTAGATTTTTTAGACTGGACTAGTTTTTCTACCCTCCTTTTTTTTAATAGTTTTTCATATCCTAATGCATGTTTTCTAGTTGACAAGTTTTTCAAATATAAATAACAAGAAAATAAACAAACACAATCTTTTTTTAGATTATTCAAGCCATAAATCAATAAAAATAAAAATAAATTAAATTTAAAAAAATAAGAAAAATAGTAATTAAAAATAGAAAAATAGAATAATATCACCGATAGAATACTAAAAGTAATCTCTGACAATCTTATGTTAACAATTTTTATTGAGTAATTTTGGAAAAGGGAAAGCATTGATTTTTTTTGGGGGGGGGGGAGTAGTAGAAAAATAAAGAAGTAAAAATTTAAAATAATAATTATATTGATAACTCTATGAAATGAGGGTTATCATAGCACTTTTAGACTTAAATTAATATTACTTAGAGAGTAAATGATGTGTTTCTATTGCATTTTTATTACATTTTGCATAAATATTCATTTTAATTTAGTCTTAATGAGTTTTGCTTAATTTAAAGTAATTCATGCTTAAATTGTGTGCATAATTGTAGGTTTCCAAAAGCTTATAATTCATGGAAGGAATGTTGATGCAATAGACTTGCAAAAATGAGGAAGAACTTAGCTACAAAAGAATTGAAACAAATCTGGAACAGTGCAGTTGTTGTAGCCGTTGCTGTAGCAGCATTGCTGTAGTCATTGCTGTAGCAATCCTGAAACAACGATATAGAAAATTCTGTGCGGGATACTTGCAGAATTGCGATCTGCAGTTTTCTAATCTGACTAATGCTTGCCATAGGCTTCCGTTTACCCTAATTTTCAACTATAAAAGAAGCACACATCATAAGGAATGGGAGACCCGTCACCCAAGGAGAAAAACACAAAAAAACAAAAGAAAAACAAGATTCAAGAGAGAGATTAAGGGCTGCACAAGAGGAGAATTTGCAAAAATCAATTAGGAGCTCAATCATTCTTATTCTTCTCTTGTTTTTTCGTTTTCTATTTATTTATGAGGATGTGTTTCATGGCTGAAACTTTGTTCTTTATTTTTCTTTTGCAAATTATGAACTAAATTTATTTGTGGTTGAGTGATAAACAATCTTGATGGTTTATTGACTGAATATATGTGTTGCTGCATGTTCGCTGTAACAGTTTGTTTTGATAGTATTTATTTTTATTTATTATTTCGGTTGATTACTCATTTAATGATACAAGTTAGGGAGAGCCGAAAAAGGGCCTATCTTAATGGAACATATCAGAATGATACTTGATCTTAAATTGAGTTTCTCGGATTGAGTTTTACTTGAGTCCCAAAAGGGCCATACTTGATTTAAGATTAGTGATGAACTAGACATAAGGATTCACATTGTAGGGTAAATAGAACCTACGCGCGTAATGCAATATCTTATGTTGGCATAGCAACTGATCACTGTTAGGTTGTATATAGATATAAGATATCCAACATGCGACGGCTGAGGAAACATAAGGATTCTGCCTAGTGCTGTAGAAAATGTTGTAGCAACTGAACCAAATATTAAAAAAAAGTCAAGACCATTAAGAGAGTTTATTCACTCAACTTTTTTATATTTCCATTGATTTTATCCTTGAGATTGGCGTGATATTTACTTTGTTGCATTTTATTTATTGTGTTTTTATTTTAATTAGTAANTTATTTTAATTTTTCATTTAATTTACAAAACTTAAATATTAATTATAATATTCAATTTTAGTCTCATATACCTAAATATTAATAATAATCAAGTTCATGGATGAACATAAGATAAACCAAATCCAGAGTATTTTGGATGGATATTATCCAATCTATTTGGATCAGATACTTGAATATCCAACTTGAATGGATTTACTAGCTCTTCCGAACTGTCAACTCGATTAATAACTGTATTAGGTTCGGTTTTACATATGATAATTTATTTATGTCACAATTAATTATACTACTTGACTTGTATTTTATCAATAGATAAATGTTGAATTTTCATTTTTTTTAAATCATTTATTTGTATTTAAAATAAAATTTATTAGAGTTTAACAGGATAGCACCCCGAGATTTATAGAAAATATAAAAACATATTGAAAATATTTTTTTAATGAAAATTGAGATTTTGTTAAATAAGTAACACAATTATAGCACGATAATAAATGGATCGGCTAGTGTTGAGATTCTTTACACAATTAATAAATGAGTTAGGCTTGGGTTAGCTCAAATTTGATGACACAACATGAACACGATCCATTAACTCGAATTGCCGCCTCTACTATTGTCCATAAGCGATATTAACAAGAGAGAAAAAGAAGAACAAAAATATTTATTTTTAGTTTATTTTTAATAAAGAAATATTTAAATTATTTTCAAACCGAGGAAGTGTTTAGATTTTTGAGACTGGACTAGTTTTTCTACCCTCCTTTTTTTTAATAGTTTTTCATATCCTAATGCATGTTTTCTAGTTGACAAGTTTTTCAAATATAAATAACAAGAAAATAAACAAACACAATCTTTTTTTAGATTATTCAAGCCATAAATCAATAAAAATAAAAATAAATTAAATTTTAAAAAATAAGAACAATAGTAATTAAAAAAGAAAAATAGAATGATATCACCGATAGAATACTAAAAGTAATCTCTGACAATCTTATGTTAACAATTTTTATTGAGTAATTTTTGAAAAGGGAAAGCATTGATTTTTTTTTTTGGGGGGGGGGAGTAGTAGAAAAATAAAGAAGTAAAAATTTAAAATAATAATTATACTGATGACTCTATGAAATGAGAGTTATCATAGCACTTTTAGACTTAAATTAATATTACTTAGAGAGTAAATGATGTGTTTCTATTGCATTTTTGTTACATTTTGCATAAATATTCATTTTAGTTTAGTCTTAATGAGTTTTGCTTAATTTAAAGTAATTCGTGCTTAAATTATGTGCATAATTGTAGGTTTCCAGAAGCTTATAATTCATGGAAGGAATATTGATGCAATAGACTTGCAAAAATGAGGAAGAACTTAGCTACAAAAAGAATTGAAACAAATCTGGAACAGTGCAGTTGTTGTAGCCGTTGCTGTAGCAGCATTGCTGTAGCCGTTGCTGTAGCAATCCTGAAACAACGACATAGAAAATTCTATGCGGGATACTTGCAGAATTGCAATTTGGAGTTTCCTAATCTGACTAATGCTTGCCCTAAGCTTCCGTTTACCCTAATTTTCAACTATAAAAGAAGCACACATCATAAAGAATAGGAGACCTTTCACCCAAGAAGAAAAACACAAAAAAAAAAACAAAAGAAAAACAAGTTTCAAGAGAGAGATTAAGGGCTGAACAAGAGGAGAATTTGCAAAAATCAATTGGGAGCTCAATCATTCTTATTCTTCTCTTGTTTTTTCATTTTCTATTTATTTATGAGGATGTGTTTCATGGCTGAAACTTTGTTCTTTATTTTTCTTTTGCAAATCATGAACTAAATTTATTTGTGGTTGAGTGATAAACAATCTTGATGGTTTATTGACTGAATATATGTATTGCCGCATGTTTGCTGTAGCAGTTTGTTTTGATAGTATTTATTTTTATTCATTATTTGGGTTGATCACCCATTTAATGATACAAGTTAGGAGAGAGCCGCAAATGGGCCTATCTTAATGGAACATATCAGAACAATACTTGATCTTAAATTGAGTTTCTCGGATTGAATTTTACTTAAGTCCCAAAAGGGCCATACTTGATTTAAGATTAGTGATGAACTAGACATAAGGATTCACCTTGTAGGGTAAATAGAACCTAAGCGTGTAATGTTATATCTTATGTTGGCATAGCAACTGATCACTGTTAGATTGCATATAGATATAAGATATCCAACATGCGATGACTAAGGAAACATAAGGATTCTGCCTAGTGCTGTAGAAAATGTTGTAGCAACCGAACCAAACATTAAAAAAATAGTCAAGACCATTAAAAGAGTTTATTCACTCAACTACTTTAGATTGACGTGATATTTACTTTGTTGCATTTTATTTATTGTGTTTTTTATTTTAATTAGTAAATTAGTTTCATCAATTATTTATCTTAATTTAGACACAAAATCTGCACTGTTAAGATTATTGTAGCAAGTCTAATAACATCAATCCATGTGGAGACGATCTTGAATACTCATCACTTTATTACTTGTTGTGTACACTTGCACATTGACAGCAATAACATTAGTATTTATACACCAACAAGTTTTTGGCACCGTTACCGGGGATTGATTGTTCATTGTGATTTGTGAAATTAGTTTTAACGGTGCTAATTTTTTGTTTTATTTTAATTTGTTTATTTTGTTGACATAGGTAATCTAGCAACCCTTGCATGCGCAAATATAAATCTATTGAATTCCAGTTTGATCCAGAAATTGAAAGAATTGCAAGGAGATTGAGAAGAGAGCATCGGGAATTACAAGCTGCTGTAGCAATGGATGATTTGCAAGATTTGAGAAACTTGAACCGTATAGAGGAGATACAACCAGTCGATGTACATGAAGGTTTGAATGGACATTATGTTCAAAAGCAACCAGGGAACAACAACATTATTCACATGGCGAACGATAGAGATAGAACCATTCGAGACTACACAGTGTTGACTCTTCAAACCATACATCCAGGAATAGTTAAACCCGATGTTCAAGCTGAAAATTTTGAATTCAAACCCATGATGTTTCAGATGCTTCAAACAGTGGGGCAATTTAATGGTTTGCCATCCGAAGATCCTCCTCTACACCTTAAGTTATTTTTGGACATAAGTGATGCTTTCAAGATTGCTGGGGCATCGCAAGAAGCGTTGGGACTCAGACTTTTCCCGTTTTCTTTAAGAGATCAAGCAATAGTATAGTTGAATTCTCTACCACCAAATTCTATCACTACATAGAATGACTTGGCTGATAAATTTTTGATGAAATACTTCCTGCCAATCAAGAATGTAAAATTGAGGAATGAGATTACATTTTTCCATCAACTTAAAGATGAGAGCTTGTATGATGCATGAGAAAGATTTAAGGAGTTACTCAGAAGATGTCCTTATCATGGTATTCCTTGCTGTATACAGTTGGAAACTTTCTATAATGGTCTCAAGCCAAGCACTAGATTGATGGTGGACGCTTCAGCAAATGAAGCCTTGTTATCTAACTCTTACAATGAGGCTTATGAAATTTTAGAGAGGATAGCCAACAATAACTATCGGTGGCCATCAACCAGACAAGCTGCAGTAAGAGGAACAGTAGGAGTCCATAACGTAGATGCCTTGACATCATTGTCAGCCCAAGTAACTTCATTAACAAAGATGGTAAAGGTTATGACTACTGCTTCAGCAACTGTTAACCAAATTTATGATGTGTCATGCGTTTATTGTGGAAAAGGGCATTTATTTGACAATTGTCCTGGGAATCCAACTTCAGTCAATTATGTGGGCAGCTTCAATAGACAAAACTAGGACAATCCATATTCAAACACTTACAACCCTTGATGGAGACAGCACCCAAACTTTTCATGGAGTTATCAGAACCAGACTACTGCAGCACCCAGTGGACAGAACATACTTGCTCAACCACCTGGATTTTATTAGCAAAATCAAGAGAAAATAAGCATCAACAATGATAAACTCAGCTCCCTTGAAGGTTTAATTCAGGATTATATTGTGAAGAATGAAACGGTTGTCCAAAGTCATGCTGCATATTTGAGAAACTTGGAAAATCAAATTAGACAGCTTGCTACAGTAGTAAGCAACAAATCTCAGGGCAGTTTACCCAGCAACACAGAGAACCCAAGAAGAGAAGGGAAAGAGCATTGCAAAGTGATAAACTTGAGATCTGGAAAGGAGGTTGATAGTTTAGTTGGTATACCAAACAGAAGAATTGAGTCCAACTAAGGCCAAGAAGACACTCAAGTAGAGAAGAAGTCACAGTCTTCCACTTTTTAGAATGCAAATAAACATAATTTTGCTACAGCATCTGCAGAAAGTTATGATCTAGCACCTGGTGGTGAGGAAGCTACAACACCAACAGCAACAGAGCCGAGTAGAGCAAAAGAGAAGCAATCTGCACAACCTGCTGCAGCACAATAGTTTAGACATCCATCACTATTTTCTCAAAGGTTTCAGAAGCAAAAACAAGACAAGCAGTTCAGCAAAATCTTGGGAGTGCTAAAACAACTACATATCAATATTCCTTTTGTGGAAGCTCTAGAGCAAATGCCAAATTATACAAAAAAATTTGAAGGATATCTTGACAAAGAAAAGAAGACTTGGAGAATTTGAGACAATTGCTCTAACACAAGAGTGCAGCCGAATGCTTCAGAGTAAGATACCACATAAGATGAAGAATCTATGAAGCTTCACAATTCCATGCTCCATAGGCACTGAATACAGTGGCAATGCACTTTATGATCTGGGGGCTAGCATCAATCTCATGCATTTATCAATGTTGAAGCAATTGGGAGTTGGTGAATGTAGACCAACAACAGTGACTCTGCAACTTGCTGACCGATCTCATGTCTATCCAGAGGGAAGATTGAAGATGTGTTAGTGAAGGTAGATAAATTTATTTTTCCGGTAGATTTCATTGTGCTAGACTTTGAGGCAGACAAAGAAGTGCCAATCATTTTAGGGAGACTTTTCTTAGCCACGAGAAAGACTTTAATTGATGTTCAAAAAGGAGAATTAACAATGAGGGTAAATGACCAGCAAGTTACATTCAATATGCTGGATGCCATGAAGAGTCATGATGAGATTGAAGATTGTAATTTTATCAGTGTTGTGGACTTTGTTGTAGCAGAGAGATTACACAGTTGCTGTAGTAAGGAAGAAATCAATGTTGTAACATTTGAAGAACTTGATGATGAAAATCATGGCACAGCTAACATAGCATGATCAGGGGAGAAGCAACCCTTCAGAATTGACGAGCAAATCTAGCAAAGGGGACTCACTCCAGACCAACAAGAATTCAAGGTTTATGGGTCGAGAGTGAAGTACTATATGAGAGATGATATGAACAACCTAAAGAATGATCGGTTCTTGAAGGATCCAGGTTGAGGAAACAAGAAAGGTCAGACTGAAAGACCTAAAATCAAGCGCTAATTAGGAGGCAACCCAATAAGGGAAGTTGTTTCAAGTTTTTATGGCATTGAATTTAGCTTTAAAATTATTTAATTTGTCTTTTTATTATTTTAACTGTGCATCTAATTGTTTATGTCTTTATGTTTCATTGCAGCATCACTTACAGTATGACATAATAGAAGATTCTCAAACAACAGAGGCATTCTTGCTTTTACAGCAGCAAATGAATTGATAAGATTTTATGATAAGGAGCGTTGGAGAAGTGGATCAAATAAGAAGTGACCCTTTACAACCTATGTTGTAGCAGTGCTTCCAACAACAGGGGAGTACCTCCCTACCTGCTAGCTTATTTTACTTCTTTCTATATAACTTTTCTTTCATTTAGTTTTAATTTTTTAATTCATTATACATGTTCTTTTATTTTGTGTGCTCGTGAGGACACAACACCACTCAAGTTTGGGGGGGTTGTGTTTCCGAGTGCATGTGTTTGTGTTTGTGTTTGTGTTGTCTATTATGTGAAGCTCTGTTATCTATTTTTTTTATGGATTTGAAAACCTAATGAAGATAAATTGAGTGTTATTCAATATTTATGAGAATGCCAAGTAGAGATAGTTATAGATAGAGGTTGAATTTCTGTCCCGACACTTAGACTTTGGTTGAGTTTTATGAGAATGTTGTAGAGAGCGAGGAAAACCAAAAAAAGAGTAGAACATATCTCAAGTTTGGGGGAAAATTTTTGTTGGATTGTGCCTATTATGAAATAAATTCTGCTCTAATGGTTTAAGTTGTTGAGTAACCAAGGTTGACTATGCACCCCATATGCAAACTTGAGTCCAAAGGCAACAAGAGTTATGAGCAGTGCTACAACAATTATATATATATATATAAAGCAAAAAGCAAAGCAAAAAAAAAATTGTGATGAAGGAATAAAAAATAAAGAGGTCCGCTACCTAAGATACCGAGTAACATGATATGTTCATGAGTCTCATGTTCAACCTTGAGTCAAAGGCGTCCAAAGGTAAGACCTAGATATAACATCCTAAATGCGTTGTTGTAGCAACTCTTACATGTAATTTGAATGAGTAATTGGGTGTCGTCATTGCAAGTGATAGACATTCACATGAAAGCTTAATGTTGCATTGAAGGGTTTAACTGAAAAAAAAAATTTATTACTGTTGTAGCACAGTTTGAGTATATTTGTGATTTCTGCTCCCCCAAATGTGAATATATTTGTGTTCTACCTTTGAATTATATGCAATGTCTCTGTAATGTTGTAACACCTCTGGAATTTGATCAAAGTGGCACACACACACTTTGGACATAATGAGGCTTATGTCTAAAATTGAACTGCTAAGGCTATTTTGCGTCATTAAGAATGTGATCTGAGGGTGGAAGAATTCTTACAAATTTAATGACAGTGCTAAGTTATTTGTTGCATGACTGTGTGATTAAAGTGTTAGCGTTGTTGTTATTACTTGAGGACAAGTAATGGTTTAAGTTTGGGGGTGTGATAACTCTATTAAATGAGAGTTATCATAGCACTTTTAGACTTAAATTAATATTACTTAGAGAGTAAATAATGTATTTCTATTGTATTTTTGTTACATTTTGCATAAATATTCATTTTAATTTAGTCTTAATGAGTTTTGCTTAATTTAAAGTAATTCGTGCTTAAATTGTGTGCATAATTGTAGGTTTCCATAAGCTTATAATTCATAGAAGGAATGTTGATGCAATAGGCTTGTAAAAATGAGGAAAAACTTAGCTACAAAAGAATTGAAACAAATCTGGAACAATGTAGTTGCTATAGCAATCCTGGAACAACGACAGAGAAAATTTCGCGCAGGATACTTGCAGAATTGCGATATACAGCTTTCTAATCTGACTAATGCGTGCCCTAGGATTCCGTTTGCCCTAATTTTCAACTATAAAAGAAGTACACATCATAAGGAATAGGAGAGCCGTCACCCAAGGAGAAAAACACAAAAAATAAAAGAAAAACAAGATTCAAGAGAGATATTAAGGGCTGCACAAGAGGAGAATTTGCAAAAATCAATTGGGAGCTCAATCATTCTTATTCTTCTCTTGTTTTCTCGTTTTCTATTTATTTATGGGGATGTGTTTCATGGCTGAAACTTCGTTCTTTATTTTTCTTTTGTAAACCATGAACTAAATTTATTTGTGGTTGAGTGATAAACAATCTTGATGGTTTATTGACTGAATATATGTGTTGCTGCATGTTTGCTGTAGTAGTTTGTTTTGATAGTATTTATTTTTATTCATTATTTCGGTTGATCACCTATTTAATGATACAAGTTAGGAGTGAGCCGCAAAATGGCATATCTTAGTGGAACATATCAGAACAATATTTGATCTTAAATTAAGTTTCCCGGATTGAGTTTTACTTAAGTCCCAAAAGGGCCATGCTTGATTTAAGATTAGTGATGAACTAGATATAATTATTCACCTTGTAGGGTAAATAGAACCTACGCGTGTAAGTTATCTCTAATGTTGGCATAACAACTGATCACTGTTAGGTTGCATATAGATATAAGATATCCAACATGCGATGACTAAGGATACATAAGGATTCTGCCTAGTGCTGTAGAAAATGTTGTAGCAACCCAACCAAACATTAAAAAAATAGTCAAGACCATTAAAAGAGTTTATTTACTCAACTACTTTATATTCCCATTGATTTTATCCTTGAGATTGACGTGATATTTATTTTGTTGCATTTTATTTATTGTGTTTTTATTTTAATTAATAAATTAATTTTATCAATTGTTTATCTTAATTTAGACACAAAATTTGCACTGTTAAGATTGCTGTAGCAAGTCTAATAACATCAATCCCTGTGGAGACGATCTTAAATATTCATCACTTTATTATTTATTGTGTACACTTGCACATTGACACCAATAGCATTAGTATTTATACACCAACATATACCATAAAAATATATCTTATTTTTAAGATAAAGATTATCAAATAAGATCGATAATTATGAATATGAGTAATAATAGGGTAAAACCTAAATATTAGTTTTCCTATAATATAGGGCAATACTATGTTGGCACATATGTATGTTACCCCTTTTTTGTCTTTTTCTAAGTCAACTATAATGGAGTCTTGATATTTTTTATAAAAACAAAAAAGCCAAGGACTTTTAAATTTTGACACATTTCTCTTTCACCTACAAATTTTTCAATTACAGTGATGTCTCTAGAAGCCAAGACCTCTAGAAGTCAAGACCTATGTCACAAGCACCTTTTGAATATATCAGCATGAACACGATACTCCAACATCACAAAATTGTCAAATTTGGACAATACAAAGTCCTTGTTCAAGCAAACAAAAATGATTTTGCAGATTTTTAAACTAACACTTTGTTATTATTAGTAAACTAATATATTTTCATTATAGATTCAAATAATTGATAGTATGTTAAATAAATGTTATGTTTCAAAAAAATAATAAAACATGAACTACATAGAATATGAAATTAAATTCATTTTCATATTTTTTACATTCCATCTACTTGAGATAGTAAAACCTCTTGTTCTTAAAAACAAAAAGGATACGGAGTTTGAAGCCTGCTTAAATGGGTGAGAGAAAATTGATTACAGTTATGATAAATTAAAAAACAATCGTATTTATATTTATCGTCAATTATAGTTATTAAATAATAAATATAGTTTAACCATATATTAAATTAACTAATTCATTAATTACTAAGAATATTAGTTAATTTAAATACATATATTTTATAAATGTAAAAATAAGTCATTTAACTCGAAATCTAGTTTAATAGTGTAAAACATTTAAAATATTATGGATTTATATGTCAAAATTTAAACCATAGGATCAAGCAACCAATGATGCAGAGGATGGAGGGATGAAATTAATGGAAACCTCATTCGATTTGCAAATAAGATATGCAGGTTCAACAAAAGAGCTAGTTTGAAGATTTTAGAATCAAATGACAACCCAAATAAGCTATACTGTTGTTGTACGGGCAGTAAACATGGTTGTGGTTATTTCAAGTTCTAGATGCCATCCTTAAATGACTTCAATCGAGGTGAAATATTTAACGGTGTAGGAACATGTCATGCAAATTATGAGCTGCTACTGATTATGTAAAAAATTTGAAGGAATCGAAATCACACATGCAAGATACACGTAACAATGAGGGCAAATGCAGTGGTATTAAGATAATTTTGTTCTTGAACTTCTTTTTTTTCATTTTTATTGTTGTACTTTTAATAATGGGTGTAGTTATAGTTGCAACATAAGCATTATGCAACCAATGCATGTACTTGTACCTAAAGTACCTAATGAACAAGTACTGCCATGAAGATGAATCAATTGATCTTTTTGTAACTTGTTGTGTATAAATGCAAAGAATTTCAGCTTATTATGGCTTGTGCGTAATGCAAAGAATTTCAGCTTATTATGACTTGTGTGTATGACTGTTTAAAGGAAAAAAAATCAATTACAAATTGTGTATTATTAGCTCATTGTCCAGACTAAGCCTCCATTATGTGAATCACTTGAATTTCATCTCAACATCAATAGATTATTGAAATAATAAGTATTGGGTATAAATACTAATGCTATTACTGTCAATGTGCAAGTGTACACAACAAGTAATAAAGTGATGAGTATTCAAGATCGTCTCCACAAGGATTGACGTTATCAGATTTGCTACAGCAATATTAACAATGCAGATTTTGCTGTAAATTAAGATAAAACAATTAATGAAATTAATATACTAATTAAAATAAACGCAATAATTAAAATGCAACAAAGTAAATTATCACGTCAAGCTCAATGATAAAACTAATGGGAATATAGAGTAGTTGAGTGAATAAACTCTCCTAATGGTCTTGACTATTTTCTAATGGTTGGCTCGGTTGCTGCAGTATCTGCTACAATACTAGGCAGAATCCTTATGCATCCTTAGTCATCGCATGTTGGATATCTTATATCTATATGCTATCTAACAGTAATCAATTGTTATGCCAACATAAGATATAGCATTACACGCTTAAGTTCTATTTACCCTACAAGGTGAATCTCTATGTCTAGTTCATCACTAATTTTAAATTAAGTATGACGCTTTTGGGATAAGTTAAACTCAATCTAAAACCAATTATTACTCTGATATGTTCCACTAAGATATGTCATTTTGCGGCTCTCTCTTAACTTGTAGCATTAAATAGGTGATTAACCGAAATAATGAATAAACATAAATACTATAAAAACAAATTGCTACAGCAAACATGCAGCAACACATATATTCAGTCAATAAACCATCAAGATTGTTTATCACTCAACTACAAATAAATTTAGTTCATGGTTTGCAAAAGAAAAATAAAGAACAAAGTTTCAGTCATGAAACACATCCCCATGAATAAATAGAAAACACGAAAACAAGAGAATGATAAGAAGGATTGAGCTCCCAATTAATCTCTGCAATTTTTCCTCTTGTGCAGCCCTTAATCTCTCTGTTGAATCTTATTTTTCTTTTGTTTCTTTGTATTTTTCTCAATGGGTGACGGCCCTCTCTATTCCTTATGATGTGTGCTCCTTTTATAGTTGAAAATTAGGGTAAACAGCAGCCTAGGACGCGCATAAGTCAAATTAAGAAACTGCAGATCGTAATTCTGCAATTGTCCCACGCAAAATTTTCTCTGTCGTTGTTCCAGGATTGCTACAGCAACGGCTATAGCAACTGCACTGTTCCAGGTTTGTTTCAATTCTTTTATGGCCATATTCTTCCTCATTTTTCCAAGCCTACTGCATAGCATTCCTTCCATGAATTATAAGCTTCTGGAAACCTACAATTATGCACACAATTTGAGCACAAATTACTTTAAATCGAGCAAAACTTATTAAAACTAACTAAAATGATTATTTATGCAAAATATAACAAAAATGCAATAGAAACACATCATTTACTCTCTAAGTGATCTTGATTTAAAGCCTAGAATTGCCATAATAACTCTCATTTCATAGAGTTATCAATAAGCAATAACAAAATCCATTCTTAATGTATGATCAGAGACTTGTGAAACCAAATCCATGTAAAATAAGTTCTAATCAATTGTTTACTGGGTAGTCAATTTCAATCAAAAATACTGTCATTACTCATTATTCTTAGACTCAACCACACATATAGCTAAAGGATAAATCCCATTATTTGCGTCAATGCTCACAGTTGTTAGGAGTATACTTTTATATAGTCCTTTTAAGTGACAACTGTTACCCCAAATTAATGGCAAACACCTTTAATTAAATCCCTTTTCTACTACTATCTATATATACACAAGAAGAACCTCTTAAATGTGGGAACTTGAGCACTACCAAGCCAATCCTTTCAAGAGAGACAGTGGAATTAGGATTGAAATTTAATAAGGCATGGATATATCTAAACAATTTACTGTAACTAGTCTTGTGGTCTTCACCGAGTAACTTAAGTGCTCTCCTTTTAGCCTTATATAGCATTTGATTGTTGCATTCAATTCTATAACTCTGCATCAAAGCAGCCACAATAATAGAAATTTTCAAGTCAGGATTCACTTTGAATAGATGCAGATATGTGGCTACTATCCAATCTAAAGTTGCCTCATAATTGTCATCAACTCTAGGACAGGTGTGCCATGGGCAGTAGGTCTTAATTTGGAACGACCTTCGGTTCTAATTAGGACTTGCATGGATTCTCCAAGTGCAATTTGGTGCTGCACACACACATGTTACTCTTATCTTCTCATTTTCAACCTCTTCAGTCTGAATCCATTCCTAATTGTGAACGCCTTCAAAACTTTTTTAAACTCCCGCACATTGACAAACAATTGTCATGGTCTCAATACTATCTCATAGCCAACAGAACTAAACTCAAAACCACCAGCACTCTTTTTATCTCTATTACAACCTTGTTTTTCAAAAATATCATCATATAACTCATATCTACTATCATCCTCAGATTTGTAGTCTTCAAGATCATCACAGTTGTTACCTTCATCTCTAAAAGCATCATCTAGATCAGAGCCATCTGGGTCAAAGCCACCTAGATCAGAGCCATCAGCCTTATAATCATATTCAAATTCATCTAAAAATGCCTTAGAATAATTTTCCTTCTCTTCGTTTCCAATTTCCACATCATTGTTCAATTGTTGTGTGCACTTATCTGCTAAGGTTTCATTTTCATTCAAATTTGGGACCACCTCTGTTGTTGTTTCACTTAGTTGGACCATTGAAGAAAAATATGGTAAAATGTCTTCATCAAGTGTGACCATAAATCTTGCCCAACTATACCCCTTTACTCTGAGTTGTACAAATGCCCCTAGCAAGTCTTTATTAGTTAGTAATGTTTGCTGCTCAGTTTGCCATGGAAACATCACTGGAACCCTTATCCCATTCGCATCCCTAATAGGGTGACCCCAACAAACATCCTTACTATCAACCTATATTTTATGCAGGCTATATTGATCTAGAATAACAAGACCAACTGCAAAAACTTCACCATCTATCATTGCCTCAATGTCAAAGTATACTAAGCTCCATAAAAAATGACAAAAGTAATTAGCCTTAATCAATGTCATTTACTTCATCAACAATCTTAAAAATAACTTCACACAAAAAATTAGAAAATGCATGAGCTATGACTTTATTCAGTTGATGAGTGAATTATTATTATTTGTGAATAATTATTAAAAAATATAAAAGATGTACCTAAAACTATATGTATGTTATAGTATGTGTTGGTGTAACAATCATTATGGATCAAATGATCAAGTTGATAAAGAGTAACACATTGTCAGTACTAGATTGATAACAATATATGTAGTTCTTAAATTAATGGGCAAAGTGCATAACAATGCGATGTGTATGTAAAACTGTAAAAAGATGCAAAGTGGAAGAAAGACAGTAGAACAAGGATGTTGAAATAGACTAAGATACATAGATACCCTATTTTAGAACAGGTTGAATCATAAAAGGATAAATTTATGAACAAACAATGCATGTCTTTATCTTCCCCCTGTACCCCAAGTATCAATCTATTGAGAAACAAGTTTACTGTAACCTCTATAACTAATTTTTGACGAATATCTTAAGTACAACTTACAAAAGATAGTAGCCAATCATCATTTTATTAGCATGACCTATAAACTATTACCGAGAAAAAAAAATAAGAAAAAATTCACTAACCATTCTCGGTAGTAACAACTTTGCATTTCCAGCAACAAGTTTTTTTTTTTAATATGAAGAGCAGAGCAAGTCAAATTTAGTAGGCACTCAGATCCTCACTTTCTTATCTCTTAAAAAATCAAATGTTTTTTGTATTTTACCCAAAATTTTATAGTGATTTTCAACTTATTTCGATAACTATTTCAAATTTTCAGAACATTATACAGTCTTCTCAATTAATTGAAGCACAACCTAGCATCCTATTGAACAAAATGCAAGACGAAAATTAACCCAAAATTAAGCTTCAAGTTTCGATGGAAATACACACCTTATGCTCTTCAATGATTGACTGCTTAGATGTCGGCCACCGACATAATTTACTTCTTAACATGCTTAATCTCAGAGAGGTTATTTCTCACTATATCACAAGTTCATTTGAGCTGAATCAAGTGGGTATTATATATTTTCAAGTGAAGTCAATGAGAAGAAGTGGAGATGGGTTGCTCCCCCCTTGGTTTTCACATGGTTCCATGCTTTGTATTCAAAGTGCATAGTGATTTTTTCGTTACTCACTGTGCATTTTGGTGCATAGTGACTTGTTTAATCGGTCAATAAATTCTTTATAGTTTAAAAAATTTAAATTATTGCAATTACATTTCTTCCCTTAACTACCAAACGGCACTCTAATACTTATATACCTTCAAAGGTGCTATATGTCAATATATGCAAGCATTCTCTCTAAGTGTAGCAGGTGCAAACCTCAGGGGAGGTATCTAAAAATTATCCTTTGAAAAAGGCAAAAAATAGGGTGCCAAACATAGCTGGACTCTTAAAATATATAAATAACTTAAACTATTTTAGTGTCATAAAAAAATTATTACTTATACTAATTAATAAACAGATATTTAAAAATTGATAACTATCTAAATATGGAGCATTGAAGCTTGAAAAGATGCTTAATTTGCTTAATGCTAAAACCACTACTACCTGTTACGTCCTAATATAGTTGATATGCTAATTACAAATAAGTTGTCAAACTAGTTAGGGCCCAAATATTAGAGCCATTGAAATTAGTGCATTACTCCAAATATAATTAGAGTCATGCAAAATTGCAAGCACAAGCGGGCCCACTCAGGGCCTTGAAATTGCCTTAAATGAAAATTGTAAGCCCCTTCTGTGTTTTCAAATTTTAAAGTGTGAAACTGTTAAGATCCAACAAAATTCCTCGACATCCCCCAATTTCAAATATGCTTTAGTAAAGAGGCCTCTTTTCACATAAACTTAAAGTTAAGCCTTAATCTTTAACTACACCCCTGTATGATTGTCTGATCAATCATTGACGGTATTAATTTTTCCAGTAAAGTTCCATTATTGATTTAAAATAAGACATCTTTTTCCCTAATGCATTGATATGTTGAAAAATTTCGGTCCCAAATATTTAAATTTAAAACTGATAAAAAACAAAAGGAAATAAATATAGTTAAATAAAAATTGAGATTTGTAGTTAATCAAATATTTGATAATTATTCATAAATACTTCTGAAAATATTTTGTACAAAGATTCTCATTTCCGTGTTCGGAATGAGGAGCAAATAAAATGATTATTTGTGGAATTTAAAAAAAGAAGAAGAGTGTACTTAGAAATCAGAAATGTGCATCTAGTAGAGGTTTATAAAGATTTTCGAGGGCTGATAGTAGTCTCACTCTTTAGTAAAATATTTTCACAGTTTATTCTAAAATAATTATTTTATATTCTATTTTTGGTTTTAAAATTTAGTGCTTATGGCTCTTTTTCTCAATTTTCCTCTTTAGATCTACTGCATTCAAGATGATTAAGAAACTCATCTGGAAAAATATTATGAAATTAAATCAATTTTTTTAAATAAACAAAAATAAAAATTTTACTCAGCATTTTTTTAATTGTTAATGATGATTATGCTGTACTGACAAATAAAATAATAAACCAGTCTGACGATAATCAAAATATATCTAACCCAATGTTATGCAGTAAGATTTGCAGATTATTCACAAGTAATTTTTTTTTCTTATCAACCATTTTTTCTTCTAAGTTATGAAAACTAGTGAAATAACGAATACTTAGAGCAGATAATTTATAGCAAGCCCCGTCTGGCTTAAATTCCTGGGTCCGCTACTGGTTGCCAATAAATATGATAAAAAATCGTAGATATTATGCTTATAAACGTGGAATAGATTAACATTTAAAAGAGCACTAAACGGTGAGAATCCATTTAGATTCTCTAATATTTTTATGGACTTATAACTCGTAATTTTTTTTAAAAAAAAAAAATGGGTCGATGAATCAAAAGGGGCGTACAAACACATCCATAATTTTTCCGTTTCTGTTATTTCCCATTATTACAGTTATTTCTGTTATTCTAGTAATTAATTTCATTACTTGTATCCTATTTTTAAATAGTCCAAGTTAGATATTTTGTTTTCTGATCATTTCCTTGCACATCGCTCGGATAAACACTAGTCTCAAGCTAAATATAGACAGCAATGCTTGGTGGCAAAGAAGTACCAAAGCCTATATAAACTCTCTCGTTATTAGAAGTTTTGGTAATTAATTTTAAAACAGTATAATAAAGTAATAATGGCAATGGCAAAGAGTGCTGTGATTTCCTTGACAATCATGGCTCTCTTTGGAGCCTCCGTGGCAGCTACTACTTATACCGTTGGTGACAATGCGGGCTGGACGACACAAGGCAAAGTTGATTACTATTCATGGGTAGATGGAAAAGAATTCAAAGTTGGTGATACCCTCGGTGAGTTTGTGATTTGTTCCACTATTTTTTTTTTTTTTTGGGGGTTAAACTTCGATAGAACGAAAAATTTTATTTGCAAAATGAAAAATCTAAGCGCAACTATTTAGCAGGGACGTAACAATCCATACCTTCAAAATATATATGGCACTAAAGCATAAGAAGAAAATTAACAAAATTCACATCTTGGAAAATCCTTTGCATCGCTATAGAGGAGAGATTTTATCTCAAACAGAGGACAATTCCACTGGGTACAGGCTCTACAGCAAAGACCTACGATAGCTAGCATATCTCCTGACCCATTCTTTCATCTCTTCTTCTTAATAGTTGAAAAATATAGAATAATTGAGCAGATTTCAACCGAAACAGATATACTACATGAATCTTTTGGGTAATTATTACAAATATATAGACTGCCAGAGTAATATATGCTCAAACCCTAAGTACTAAAGGCGCACCTACGTACACAATCTGTCATTTATAAGTCTACTGATTGAGTAATTTCTTATATATTGAATTGTGGAGAACCGAGAAGATTATACAACTACACACTTAATTACAAAATCATGCATCTCCTAATTGCATGGCTTAATTAATGCAGTTTTCAAGTATAACAACGCCATGCACGACGTGCATGAAGTGACCGAGGCAGATTACGTTTCATGCAATGCAAAAGCTTCGATAAAACATCACATCTCAGGCTCTGACGCCGTCACTCTCAATGCGCCCGGTATCTATTACTTCATTTGCGGAATTCCAGGTCATTGCCAAGCCGGCCAGAGACTTAGGATTCAAGTTGAGTCCGATCGAAGCCCCGGCGCTAGTCCATCTGCAGCTCCTGGCCAAATTCCTACTACTTCTTCCACCTCCACTGGAGGTTCAGCATCTACTGTGCCACCCGGAGGCTGCTCAGGTTCTACGCCGCCGTCCTCGAGCAATGCTCTTCTACCATATTCTCTCCATACTTTTGAGGTGATGTTGTCCAATCACGGGAACCCAAACACGCTATGTCCAATGTTTCAGGTTTTATTATTTCACAGAGGGTGGGGGAGTCGGGTTCGGATTTGATCACAGGGAATTCTGACTCCATAGTCTGGAGAAAAGAGAGATTTGGGTCGTCTAAGGAGGTAAAGTCTCCGAGAAGAAACTGGCGAATGAATTCCAGGATGGATGATTCTTCTTCCAATGTTGTCATGTTGGACACGTGAATGAGAATGGAACTGAAATGAAGAGAACGAGTGTGTTGAGTGAGTTTATAAAGCAGCGGCACAAGGCAAGGTGACGGCTTTTATGGCTCATGGGGCTCACTCTTTGCTAATGTGGGGACTAGGGACTAGCCCAGTATTTAATAATTAATTGTGCATTGGCCCCGCTTACTAATGTACAGAGAATGACTCAGTACACGGTTTTTACCCCACTGTTGTGGAGTCTACTGGAAATCGTTGGCAGATCACAATTGATACTAATAGACTGGACAGGGGTAGTGCTTGAATGAAACAGCACAAATTGCTCGCTAGACACCAACAGTCACCGGCAACTTGCACAAGTATCAAATGAATTTGGGCTTTGTCCGTCTTATCCACTAAATTAAGGTACAGTCAATTTCCTTGTCCCACCAAGGCAGGGCTCAGTTGTAAATTTGGAATTCTACTACATAGGACAAAACACAATTTGTGATTTTAATTAAAGTCTGTACTTCTTGTTACTTTGATTCCGTCTCCAAAGCAGATTTAATCTTATTACATGAAATATCTCCAAAGTTCATTGCATCAAAGAGCTACGGAGCTTTCATTCTCTGAAGTTCGACAAGAATAAATATTCTGCTTCCATTTATCGCGGCATCAATTATCTAGTAATAAGTACCAGACTTATTATTAAATACCGTTTGGGATTTCTTTTCCTTTTCTCTCTAATTGATAAATGTAATCAAATGAGTGGGCTTGAATTGGTTTTAGTTGGGTTTAAGATCAATCTAAACCAAACAAAAAAAATTTAAATGTAACCCAAAGTCTTTATAACCCAACCCAAACCAAACTATTTTAATATGGTTTGAGTTTGGATCGACATAAGATATGTTTAGATTGCACTATAGTCTAAAAATAATTCAATAGCGCATTTGATAAATTTAAATTATTGAAGAATTTCTTTCCAAATAAATTTCAAGTTATGATTGAAAATTACTCATCTATGTTTGTAGAAATGACCAAAATGGATACTTTTGTCTTTTTCAATTTTGAAGTAAAACTTAATTGTTATTTTAAAACTGTTTAATGCAAAAATTATTGAATTTTTATTTTCTATTTATAAGCTACAAAAAAATTAATTAATAATTAATTTTACAATCAATGCTATTTCTTGATTAATTATTAAAAAAATTGATTTAAGCCACCGGCGTGATTGTTGCTTCACTAGTGCCATCGTTGTCGATGTCGGCGGTAGAGCTAGCAAAATTTGACACGATCCGATTACTCAACACGAACACGGCATGAATAAATGAGTATGGGTCGTCAAATTTAACACGATTATTACATGGGTCAGGTTTGGGTCGACGCGATTTTTTTCCGTGTCAGGTTAGGGTTAAAAGTCTTGACCCATTTACTCGATGAATGATCCGATTATATTTTCTATTTTAAAATAATTTACAGGTTCTTGTGGTCAAAACTCAAATATTAGGGATGAGTTTCTCTTTTATTTTTATTCTTTGAAATGAAAAATATAAACACAGTGTTTTATTTATAAAATTTTATATACATGTAGAACTCCAATAGTGTAAATGTGTAAAATATTAGTAGACATTTAGATTTTATAATATTGATATAAAATATTATTTACATATATATAATTAAAACTTCAATAGTGTGAATGTATAATATTTTGTTATATATGTATATTTTATAATATCAATAAATTATGTATGTATGGACGTATGTATGTATGTACATACGTATGTATGGCAATGTGTAAATATTTGATGTAACTTTTGTTTAATAAATAGATATTAAGCGGGTTATTGGGTAACCCGATTATTTTTTCGTGTCGGGTTTGGGTCACAATATTTTGACACGATTATTAAATGTGTCGGGTTTGGATCGACCTAAATTTAACACGACACGAACACGACCCTATGACCCGTTTTGCCAGCTCTAGTCGGCGGCAAATGAACCATGATGAAGACAAATTTGGTATCATCTAAATCAGAATTTTTTGGTCTATGTTACAGTAAGACATTCAATGCTTATACAGGGACTTTTGGCACTTAACAGTTAACAGTCTTTCCTACAAAAATTGAAATGGATTGAACCCAACCCAAACTAAATAAACTTTCAACCAGTCCAAACTAACCCAAATACCTAATTTGGTTTGAGTTTAATTTGGATTGTGGGTTATGAGTTTTTTACCCACCCATTTATGTTGTACTTACTGAGATTTGACACGAGTATGTTAAATTACTTGTACAAAATGCAGCATCACGCGAGGTAAAATTTTCTCCCTTTATTTTTCAACTTTTTTATTTTGGGTGGTGTTTGGTTTGAAGAAGAAAAGGAAATGAGAGGAGGAGAAAGTGGAAAAAAGGAGGGAAGATTGAAACCCTTTTCTAATGTTTGATTTGTTACAAAACTATACAAACAAAGGAAATGCCTTATTTTTCATTTGGACTATTTCACACTTTAGTTTTTAACTTTCAATATTTATCATAAATATAATTCATAAAATAAACAATAAATTTATTTAATATACTACATAAATAACTAATAAAAAATTATTTTAAATAATATAATTATATTTGTAATTATATCTATTTAAAAAGTTTATTAACATAATTTTAGTCTATAATTAATCTAATTTAATTTATTTCTAAATAAATTATGACATAATACAAATAATTTCTTAACCAATATATTATAATTTTAAAAATTTTGTTTGACAAACTTCAAAAAAAAAAAAAGGAGAGTCGCTGCTGCCGCCATTGGAGCCACTACATAGTCTACATGTCGCCATCGGCCACCACTGTAGCATGTCATTCTAGCTCGGGAATTATATGAAAATTATAAGAAATTAATGATCTATAGATTCAAGCAACTTATTTGGCCAATACACTTGATGTTTGTCAAGATTTGAGAAAGTTAGAAAGTTTTTCAAATTTTTTAATTGGATTTGAAGAAAATAAATTCATTTTTTCACCTCTATGAGAATATAATGACGTTGCTCGTTGGTTGGTTAGTCCAACGATACCGCATGACGTCCCATGCGGCAGTATCGATGGCAGCAGTGTGGTCCGACAACTATTAGATTTATTTTTCTATTTTTATAAATTAATCAAATAAATAAATTGATTTTATTAAATCATTACTTTAACTTTTATTAATATAAATTTATTCATCTACAATATTAAATTGATAAAATAAAATTGTAAATAATAATAATTTGATAATTTTAAACAAAGCTAACAAAAGATTTGAAGGGGTAATTTTAGATGTTTTAGCATCTAGAGGAATTTAAATTTATCACTTTTTAGTGTGGAATATAAATTCTATATTATAATGTATATTAAATTGTAATGAAAATTAAATTCTTATAAATTATGGTTAACCAAACAACGAAAACAAGGACGGAACTTAAATTACTTTCCTTTCCCCTTCCTCTCCTTTCAACCAAACACCACTCTAAGTCTTTTATATATTTTGTAATACTTTATTACCTCTAATGTTAAATTTTCACCCAAAAAAGAAAAAAAAAGCTCAATCCTACCACAAAACAACTATTTTTTTTTGCTAAAATTCTACTCCAAACAACCATATATTTTTTTATAAAATTTTACTTTATTAAGACAATTCAATGTATAAACCCTTAATTCTAAGTAAGTTAATTAAATTATTTCACCAACCAGTAAATGAATACCACATCATAGACAATCAGATTTTAAAATGTATAACACCACTGTACTCTTAACGAAATAATTACTTCTTTTTACAGCCATTGGAGGTAAAATTATCCTATCTTTTCAACCTGAAAATTAATGTAATCTACTGTAAAAATAATTAGGTTTTAACAAATTAACGTTGTCCCTGGAAAATCAAATTAGTGTTCCCGTAGAAACGTTTCTGGTGACTAATTAGAGAAAGCTCAGTAGCATATGATCAAGAAACTAGCTATGGCTCATAACTTCTCAACTTGTTCTGGTTAACGGAATTGATTGGAAAAGTCATGCATCAATACACAAATTATCTTTTGTTTTAAACGTGATTGAAACAAAGACAGAAATCATGAAGGAGGAAATTAAAGTTGAGAAGAACCAGTCTTATAATTAAATACAGTGAATTGGCCAATATCAAATATATGAAAAATCAATGAAAAAGATTGGCATCAACATTGAACATTATAAAAGAACCAGTCTTATAGTTAAATATAGTGAATTGGCCAATATCAAATATAAGAAAAATCAATGAAAAAGATTGGCATCAACATTGAACATTATAAAAGATTCTCAGTTTGAAGAGAATAACAAAGACAAATCAAACGTGAAGATTGAAAAAAAAAACAACTTAAAAATAAAAAGACAATACATTGTGAAATGTGTCGAACGGAAACAAAGTTTCTAATGAAAAGGTTTAATGAGGAGTGTTTTCATATTTATTTTTAAAAAGTTAAAATGTGTTAATACTAAAATTAAAGTTTTAAATTTTATTAAATAGATGCACAAAATATAAGAGTTTTGAAAGTATGTTAAAGTAGAGTAGTGATCATGTGAGTGATGTCGCTCATATGATCACAATAAAACAAAAAGAATATTATAGGATTAAATAAAACTTAACCACCTAATATATTATTCCACGACTACTATTAGTTTTTATTCACGGAATTTGCAGTTCATAGATCTGTGTTATTTTACTACCATAGTCCATGTTTTGTGACTATTTTTTTGAGTCACCGAATGTTTCATTATATAACGAATCAGCGATTAGTCACAAAAACCAGACCAATTAATTGGATTTTATGTGATCATTTTTTTTAGTGAGTAAAAGACTTCAACGACTATGATTTTAATCACTAAACGTCTAAAACATCCATTTGAAAACTAAAAGTGATAGTCACAGAGTATAGTTAAAATGGGAAATATAATTACTATATGGGAAATATAATTCTTTTCTTTTTTTTTTTAGGTTAATTATATGTGACTAACATTTCTGGTTGCAATATATGAAGTTTTTTTCATCTGGAAATGAGTAGCTAAGTGTTCTAGCCACTGATTTACTTAGGAATAAAGACAGAATTTGGTGGAGGGAAATTACCAAGCCTTTAAATTTTTATAAGTAATTAGAAAAAGAAATTCAAGATAGCCAATTTTTTTTTGCTGTATGAGACCCCAATTAAAGCGGGAAAATTCCACTCGAACTTTAAAAGTTAGTGTGTGTATATAGGTTTGATTATTTTAACTTAAAAATTTGACCTAAAACAACTTACACAAATTCATAAACATTGTACTTCCAGACATCAAGCGTGTAATAAAAAATTCAGTTACTTTTTGTCTTGCATTAATTTCATTGACCAATAAATATTTCTTAAATGAATAATATTAATTATCAGTAATGTTATATTTATTGAACTGGGATACATAGTTTGTAATTTAGTTATTGTACCACTAATCATTTATTGTCTCATAAATGATAATAAATAAATTTATTATTAATTATTTACATACTATTCTTACAACTTAATCAATGAACGACATATAACATGCCACATAAAATATTAGAGTAACTGAGATATATATTTTGTATTTCTTAGTCAAACTGAGTATCCGTGGCATTAAATGTAAACGACTAATTATTGCAAAAATCAAACTTATATTTAAACGAGAGATTTAACATTAACTAATACCAAATGTTGGCGTTCAATTACAACTTTTGAAATACTCAACATAGATAAAACCAAGAATCATACGATTCATACGGTTATATAAAGCCTTTCGAGGCTAATGCATGTGTAGGCTTGAAGACATCATTATTAAGAGGCGGCTAATAATAATATAATATAAAATACTGCTACTCATGCAACTGGGTAGGAAGGTTTAGTGGCAATGCCACAGAGACCTTCTGGTGCATCAACATCTCTGAGAATACTCATGTAGCCGGCCTCACCCCATTTCTCCCCCCATGAATTCTTAATTAACCAATACTTCATTCCATCTTCAGTTGCCCCAAATCCAACGATAGCAACAGCATGAGAACACTGAGTTCCACATCCTCGGTTAAAAATACCGCCTTCGTAACTCTGGAAGTCTGGTCCACTTCCTTCAATGCAAATTGATACTGGCTGCATGGCTACAGCTTGGAGTAAAGCCTGCTCATCATTGGGTTTTACATCTTCAAAGTTACTAATTTTAGCAGCTACCTTGACCTGTGCGTCTTTACAAGTTCCTTGGACTTGGTTGTATGGATAATCCGCTTCTGTGGCAATACCCTGGTTTTTTATAATATATTTAAAGGCATTGTCCATCCAACCGCCATTGCATCCATGGTTACCATCTATTGAGCAGTCTAGTATTTGCTGCTCCGAAAGTGGAATAAGATTACCACTTCTAATCTTAGTGATCCCTTCCACCGCCGCCACAGCTGAAAATGCCCAACAGACTCCTGCATCGTACATATTAAGAAAAAAAAAAAAAAAAACTTGATTAAGTTACATGAAACATGCCCCAGCAGGGGTTTGGCAGACGGTTGTCAAGCTGTTTTTATTAATTAGCTGATGGTCAACTGAGTTTGAGTTCTGAAAGAGGTTGGAAGCTAAATAATCTATTATAGTTACTTCAAAAATATTTAGTATACGATTTACTTACCACATTGACCTTGGTTCTTAATAGGAGTGACAGCTCCTTTCTCTCTCCAGTCCATGCTAGTTGGAACCTCAGTCAGGTTTTGATACTTGAAGGATGCTGTTGTGGATTGCCGTTATGAAGATGACTGGCTTGGCACCCTGTATCCTGTATATGAAGCACGAAACTCATCATTAGTTAAGTCTGAAAATTCATTGGTGCCTAACTTGTACGTCCGATTCCCCTCCTCATTGGCTTTCTCAATGTATTCAAGGTTTTCTTTGAATATCTTAAACCGCATTTCCTTCTCCAGGTTGTCCTTGTAAGTGCGCCCATGCTCAGCCATCCATTTTTCGTGCTTCTCAACAATGGATGGTTCATCCAGCGACCGGCCGGCGGCCGACACCATTTGAGATGAATAAGTCACCAGAATGATCATAGACAGGGCAATGATATCAAAGCTTTTCTCCATAATAATTGGTAGGTATTTGCAAGTTGAACAAGGTTGTTTTTTTTTTTTTTTCCTTTAAATTATAGAGGCTAGCTAGCCAGCTGGGGGTAAGTTGTGAATACTTGAAGCACGCATTGCAGCTCTATATATAGTACTTGTAGATAATGGATTTGTGCTCTCAACATGCGTTGCGTTAGTCGTGCCCCATACTTCACGATTTTCAATCAAGCTAATTAGTATGCGAAACTGGTCAACACGAAATTATCGGTTTATCGCCGTGATTCACACGGCGTGCTTCTGGGACTTGACTAGCTTTTAGCTAAGTTACAGAAAGAGTTATGAGCTCATTTGTAAATGGACTTTTATCGATGAGACTTGCGGCGACGTGGAAAAAACTGATGTCATTTTTTTTCTTTCATAAATAAACTTAAAAAAAAGGAAAAAAAAGGAAAATTGGATAATATTGTGAACTCATTTGGACGGAGTAAAATAATTCTTACAAAATCTACAATGTATCTAGCTAGGATGAACTTTTATATATCTGTGATATTATAAAGAAATCATTACTAATATGCATTACATAATATGGCATAAAATATGACACTAATACTAGAATTTCTTCCTTTAAGTGCCAAATTGGTAGCTTATCTTAACCTGTCAGTGACAACTGTTCTTTCAAGTGCTAGAATCAATATCAGCTCATTTTGTATATATATCCAAGATGATGATCTTTAACTTCACCGATTTTAATATGTTGAATATGTTCTTGCATTGTTGGATTAAATTTTACAATCATTTCAATTAAACTTAAAAAAATTCAATTTCTCTCTTCATAGATCTTCTCATTTTTTTCACAAAATGCTAAATTATTTTTAAAAAGATTATTTACAACAATAATAATTCTTATTAGTACTTTTTTCCAAAGTTCTTTTTCCTTATCAATTCATTCTTGAACATCTTTATCGATTATATGTTCATTGGTTGTTTCACGATCTGATCTCTAAGTTTAGGGCTAAGATTTTTCCAATCTCTGGTGCCTTCATCATCAAGCTGATTTTTGCTACAACTTGTATTGAATAATTTGCAACAAAAACAATATACTTTGTCCAAATCTTTTGAATCTACCAAGCATTTCCTATCATATTTTTCTCCATTTGGTAGCATTTTAACATAAAATACAGTAGAGAAATGCCTTGCATTTTCATCTTTTGTGAAAGTTATGATATTGTCTTTAATTGTGCTTTTTTCTACTAAAAGATTCTCTTAACTTTGTATCAACATTTTCCCATATTCCTGGAGCAAAAATATTATTTGTAACAAATAAATTTGGTACATCAACTTTGTTTGGATTTTTGTTTTTATCATCTGCACTGTTGTTTATTTCATTCACTGTTTCATCATTGCTTAATTCATTTGAAGTTAGTTGTTCAATAACTAATTTTTCTGTTAGATCTATACCTTTTTGACTAGTTGTGACAAATTTATTAAGAGCTCCATTTTGAGATTGGACTAGTTTTTCTACCCTCCTTTTTTTT
>MKYO02010897.1:341502-409262 GCA_002013955.2 Citrus medica | reverse complement strand
CATTGGTTTTTTTTTGGGGGGGGGGGGGAGTAGTAACAAAATAAAGAAGTAAAAAATTTAAAACAATGATTATACCATAAAAAAATATCTTATTTTTAAGGTGATGATTATCAAATAAGATAGATAATTATGAATAGAAGTAATAATCGGGTAAAGCCTAAATATTAGCTTTCCCATAATATAGGGCAAAACTATATTGGCACATAGGTTTGTTACCCTTTTTTTGTCTTTTTCTAAGTCAACTATAATGCACTCTTGATATTTGTTATAAAAACAAAAAAGCCAATGACTTTTAAATTTTGACACATTCCTCTTTTACCTACAAATTTTCAAGTACAGTGATGCCTCTAGAAGCCAAGACCTCTAGAAGCCAAGACCTATGTCACAAGCACCTTTTGAGTATATTAGTATGAACACAATACTCTAACATCACAAAATTGTCAAATTTGGACAATATAAGTTCTATTATTGCAATAAATGAAGAGAAGTCCTTAATTGGCTAGAATTGGGTGGAAAAAAATACATTTCACTATCAAATTTTAAAAAAAAAAATTTGATCATAGTCATGATGCTATTGTTCGACGCTAACCCATTAACCCGATAAGAATATAACACAAAAAAATATATTTGAGTAGTTAATTTGACACAATTATTTAATTGGTCATATCTCTATCAATTAAGGATGCAAAATCTAGTTGGATATAGTTATTATTCATCTGTTGTACAAATACATAATTATCCAATACGAATATGGATATCCATGGGTAGACATTGATATTTAATTTTTATTATAAATACTATACATTTTATAATATGAAAAACTAATTAATGTGTTTTACAAAAAAAAAATTATTCATTTTTATTTTATTTCCTAAAATTATTAATATTAAAAGGTAATTAAAATTATTTTTGATATAGAAACATAATAACAAAAAAATCATTACTTTTATTTTTTAATTAATTGCAAATCAATAATTTTCATTAAAAATATAAATAATTGCTGGCTATCACAACTCTGTTGTCGACGATGACATTTTTGTTATTGATTGAAGAGGGCTGTGAAGGGTACCAGGACTTGAAATTGGATGATCTACATAATGATGGTCTCAAAGTCAGAAAATGGTGATGTGCAAAGTTGCACCTTCCAAAAGTGACTATCACCATAATTACGCCACAAACCATAGTGTGTTACATTACACTATCACCTTTTTCCAATTTAGAGACCATCAATTTGGTTGTTAAATGTAGTGGTGAACCTTGAAATGCCGCCTAATCATGATGGTCTTGCTACGACTGTTTGTATTGGAAGGCGCATCCATCCCTAGACATCCATTTATCTGGCAACTTTGCCACCATTACATAGATTGGAGAATTTCAAATATGTTGATAGTATTTGTGTTTTTGTTCATTCACTTCTATTTTTTGATGATGGTGCCATCATTGTCAGCGTTGGCGCAATAATTTTCGGCAAGGTTATTTTGATTTTTCATTTAATTTACAAAACTTAAATATTAATTATAATGTTCAATTTTAGTCTCATATACCTAAATATTAATAATAATCAAGTTCATGGATAAACATAAGATAAACCAAATCCAGAGTATTTTGGATGGATATTATCCAATCTATTTGGATCAGATACTTGAATATCCAACTTGAATGGATTTACTTGCTCATCCGAACTGTCAACTCGATTAATAACTGTATTAGGTTCGGTTTTACATATGATAATTTATTTATGTCACAATTAATTATACTACTTGACTTGTATTTTATCGATAGATAAATGTTGAATTTTCATATTTTTTTAAAATCATTTATTTGTATTTAAAATAAAATTGATTAGAGTTTAACAGGATAGCACCCCAAGATTTATAGAAAATATAAAAACATATTAAAAAATTTTTTTATTGAAAATTGAGATTTTGTTAAGTAAGTAACACAATTATAGCACGATAATAAATGGATCGGCTAGGGTTGAGATTCTTTACACAATTAATAAATGAGTTAGGCTTGGGTTAGCTCAAATTTGATGACACAACATGAACACAATCCATTAACTCAAATTGCCGCCTCTATTGTTGTCCATGTGCGATGTTAACAAGAGAGAAAAAAGAACAAAAATATTTATTTTTAGTTTATTTTTAATAAAGAAATATTTAAATTATTTTCAAACTGAGGAAGTGTTTAGATTTTTGAGATTGGACTAGTTTTTCTACCCTCCTTTTTTTTTAATAGTTTTCATATCCTAATGCAAGTTTTCTAGTTGACAAGTTTTTCAAATATAAATAACAAGAAAATAAACAAACACAATCTTTTTTTAGATTATTCAAGCCATAAATCAATAAAAAATAAAAATAAAATAATATTTAAAAAATAAGAACAATAATAATTAAAAATAGAAAAATAGAATGAAATCATCGATAGAATACTAAAAGTAATCTCTGACAATCTTATGTTAACAATTTTTATTGAGTAATTTTTGTGTAGTAGCAAAATAAAGAAGTAAAAATTTAAAATAATGATTATACCATAAAAATATATCTTATTTTTAAGATGAAGATTATCAAATAAAATAGATAATTATGAATAGGACTAATAATCGGGTAAAGCCTAAATATTAGTTTTCCCATAATATAGGGCAAACCTATGTTGACACATAGGTTTGTTACCCCTTTTTTGTCTTTTTCTGAGTCAACTATAATGGAGTCTTGATATTTGTTATAAAAACAAAAAAGCCAAGGACTTTTAAATTTTGACATATTGCTCTTTCACGTACAAATTTTCAATTACAATGATGCCTCTAGAAGCCAAGACCTATGTCACAAGCACCTTTTGAATATATCAGCATAAATACAATACTCCAACATCACAAAATTGTCAAATTTGGACAATACAAAAGTCCTTGTTCAAGCAAACAAAAATGATTTTGCAGATTTTTAAACTAACACTTTGTTATTATTAGTAAACTAATATATTTTTATTACAGATTCAAATAAATGATAGTATGTAAAATAAATGTTATGAAATTAAATTCATTTTCATATTTTGTACATTCCATCTACTTGAGATAGTTAAACCTCTTGTTCTAAAAAAACAAAGGATACGGAGTTTGAACCCTGCTTAAATGGGTGAGAGAAAATTGATTACAGTTATGATAAATTAAAAAAAATCGTATTTATATTTATCGTCAATTATGGTTAGTAAATAGTAAATATAGTTTAACCATATATTAAATTAATTAATCCATTAATTACTAAGAAAATTAATTAATTTAAATACATCTATTTTATAAATGTAAAAATAAGTCATTTAACTCGAAATCTAGTTTAATAGTGTAAAATTTTAAAATATTATGGATTTATATGTCAAAATTTAAACCATAGGATCAAGCAACCAAGGATGCAGAGGATGGAGGGATGAGATTAATGGAAATCTCATTCGATTTGCAAATAAGATATGCAGGTTTAACAAAAGAGCTAGTTTGAAGATTTTGGAATCAGATGACAACCCAAATAAGCTATATTGTTGTTGTACAGACAGTAAACATGGTTGTGGTTATTTCAAGTTCTAGATGCCATCCTTAAATGACTTCAATCGAGGTGAAATATTTAAAGGTGTAGGAATATGTCATGCAAATTATGAGCTGCTACTGATTATGTAAAAGATTTGAAGGAATCGAAATCACTTATGCAAGATACACGTAACAATGAGGGCAAATGTAGTGGTATTAAGATAATTTTGTTCTTGAACTTCTTTTTTTTTCATTTTTATTGTTGTACTTTTAATAATGGGTGTAGTTATAGTTGCAACATAAGCATTATGCAACCAATGCATGTACTTGTACCTAAAGTACCTAATGAACAAGTACTGCCATGAATATGAATCAATTGGCCTTTTCGTAACTTGTTGTGTATGAATGCAAAGAATTTTAGCTTATTATGACTTGTGTGTATAACTGTTTAAAGGAAAAAAAATCAATTACAAATTGAGTTTTATTAGCTCATTGTCCAGACTAAGCCTCTATTATATGAATCACTTGAATTTCATCTCGACATCAATAGATTACTGAAATAATAAGTGTTGGGTATAAATACTAATGTTATTGGTGTCAATGTGTAAGTGTACACAACAAGTAATAAAATAATAAGTATTCAAGATCGTCTCCACAGGGATTGATGTTATCAGATTTGCCATAACAATATTAACAGTGCAGATTTTGTTTTAAATTAAGATAAAACAATTAATGAAATTAATATACTAATTAAAATAAAACGTAATAATTAAAATGCAACAAAGTAAATTATCACGTCAAGCTCAAGGATAAATCCAATGAGAATATAGAGTAGTTAAGTGAATAAACTCTCCTAATAGTCTTGACTATTTTCTAATGGTTGGCTTGGTTGCTGCAGTATATGCTACAGCACTGGGCAGAATCCTTATGCATCCTCAGCTATCGCATGTTGGATATCTTATATCTATATGCTACCTAACAGTGATCAATTGTTATGCCAACATAAGATATAGCATTACACACTTAGGTTCTATTTACCCTACAAGGTGAATCTCTATGTCTAGTTCATCACTAATTTTATATTAAGCATGACCCTTTTGGGATAAGTTAAACTCAATCTAGGAAACACTGACACGACTTAAAAGTGTTTGATTTACTCTCAAGTATAAGAGTGCCTAGTTATAATATATCTCGGTGAGTCCGAGGTCGATCCACAGAGAAAAGATTTAATTTGTTTATTTTATTTTATCTAAAAATTAAAAATAAAACTTGAATATAAACCCCTTAATTTAAATGAAACTATGGAATTGAACTAGTTAGGGTTATGGATCCACTCTTAGAAGTAAATAAAACTTAATAAATTCTTTTAGCCAATTGTTAGATTTATTACCCAAAAGATTAATTATATAAATTATTATTATTTTCCCTTTAATTTTATGATGGATTAAGTATTCATTGTGCCAAAATTTAATTTGTCTACAATAAGTCAAAATACCATTTTACCATACCTTATATTTAGATAAAAAGAATTTATTGTGCCAAACTCCCTTGTTTGTCTACAATAAATCAAAATCTCATAATATAAAATATGTATAAAATTAAATAGAAAATAATTTAATTTATAAAATTAAAAATAGAATTTCATTAAATCATATTTATTTCCTAAGAGTTTCACCTTCCCCTAACTATTAATATTTAGCTAAACATTTTTTTTTATAAAGGAAATTACTAAAATTGAAAAACACATAATTAAAAATGGAATTTGAAAATTGAAATAAAACTAATTTTATTGATTGAAAATAAATTACAAGGAGAGATGAGAAGAAGAATTTGGGGGAAAAGAAGAGAAGAGAAGGTGTGGAGAGGTGTGTTCAACCCCCCCTCTATTTATACTAATACATGGTAAATCCACACCACACAAATAAAAAATTTAATTACATCTTAACCTTACATTTGTCCCACTAATAATCCCACTAATAAAACATAAACCTAACTTATCCACTCAAGCACATCCAACACATTCCACTAACAATTACCATACCTAATATGATAAAAACTTATAATTTTACAATTACCATATTTACCGTGGTAAAAACGTAAAAAAAAATACAACAAAAGTCTTGCATCCTCCTCGACAATGACATAATTTCTCGGACTTTCGGAATCCAAATTTGACATCCATGCATTTGTTCGGAGCCTCAAATTGCATGAAATCATTATTTTTACCTAATAAACACACAAAAATACACAAAATCAAATATTTAGAAAAATAATTAGAAATTCACAATATGTTACACAATTACAAATATAAAATTACATTAATAAAACAAAATAACATTTTTATCCCTTAATAAACATACAATTTTTAACACTAATCAAACACAATCTAAAACCAAGTATTACTCTGATATGTTCCACTAAGATATGTCATTTTGCGGCTCTCTCCTAACTTGTATCATTAAATGGGTGATCAACCGAAATAATGAATAAACATAAATACTATAAAAACAAACTGCTACAACAAACATGCAACAACACATATATTCAGTCAATTAACCATCAAGATTGTTTATCACTCAACCACAAATAAATTTAATTCATGGTTTGCAAAAGAAAAATAAAGAACAAAGTTTTAGCTATGAAACACATCCCTATGAATAAACAGAAAACACGAAAAACAAGAGAATGATAAGAAGGATTGAGCTCCCAATTGATCTCTGCAATTTTTCCTCTTGTGCAGCCCTTAATCTCTCTCTTCAATCTTCTTTTTCTTTTGTTTCTTTGTGTTTTTCTCCTTGGGTGACGACCATCTCCATTCCTTATGATGTGTGCTCCTTTTATAGTTGAAAATTAGGGTAAACGTAAGCCTAAGACGCGCATAAGTCTGATTAGAAAACTGCAGATCGCAATTCTGTAATTGTCCCGCACAGAATTTTTTCTGTCGTTATTCCAGGATTGCTACAGCAATAGTTGCTACAGAAACGGCTACAGCAACTGCATTGTTCCAGGTTTGTTTCAATTCTTTTGTGGCCATATTCTTCCTCATTTTTCCAAGCCTATTGCATAGCATTCATTCCATGAATTATAAGTTTCTGAAAACCTACAATTATGCACACAATTTGAGCACAAATTACTTTAAATCGAGCAAAACTTATTAAGACTAACTAAAATGATTATTTATGTAAAATATAATAAAAATGCAATAGAAACACATCATTTACTCTCTAAGTGATCTTGATTTAAAGCCTAGAATTGCCATAATAACACTCATTTCATAGAGTTATCAATAAGCAATAACAAAATCCATTCCTAATGTATGATCAGAGACTTGTCAAACCAAATCCATGTAAAATAAGTTCCAATCAATTGTTTAGTGGGTAGTCAATTTCAGTCAAAAAAGCCTCTGACTATTTAAACCAAAGAAGCAATTATAAAGCACAATTGCATATTTGACAAACCAAGACACTTCAAAATAAACTATTGTTTCACCAGCTCACTGTCCAAACTAAGCCTCTATTCTATGAATCAATTGAACTTCATCTCAACATTAGTAGATTATTAAAATAATAAGAAATAACAATAGAATCCATTCTTAATATATGAGCAGAAACAATAGGCAACAACAATAAATTTAAATCAAACTATAATATAATTGGCATTCTAGCAAAAATTTACTTTGAACATTCATTTTCTTAGACTATAACACACCCAACCCTTACAATTGACAGAAGCACACCATATAAATATGTAATAAAACAACTATCTATCATAATAGGTTGTTGTAATTAAGTCAAGAAAGGCATATATGACCTATTTTTTTGGCATTAGTATAAAAGTTGCGACATTTCAACAAAATATGAATCAAACGAACTCAAACTTATATGATAGGTGAATAAGAGATAATACACCATCTGTTGATGCTTGTGTATTGCAAAAGTGTTGCATCATCTGATCCCTATAAAAAGAAAAAAAGAATATGGGGTTAGATAACGTGCTTTGTCTTCTCATATATTCTTAGCTCTATGTTCTTAAATTTGCTGGATGCTTTAAGTTTAATGACAATAGAACTACAAAATTAAGATTGTTTATTCACTACAAATATTTCCAACATTAATATTACCATTATCATGGGCAGATGATTGTGTTTGGCTTATTATATTGCTTATATCTGAACTAGTCTGAGCAATTGGTGCCTTGCAAAATAAAAATTATTAATTATTTCAGTGATCAGGTGTAATTTTATGTTAAAATTAAGATTAATTTTAGTAAATTGTTTTACCTTTTCCGTAACTTTTTTCTTCTCATAATCACTAGTTGTCCTTAGGCGAGTCCTCTTATTATGTCCTCACTAGTCACAGTGAAAACACCTTACATTTAAGCTTCTCTAGAAGGTTGAAGATTCACTCTCTTCTTTCCTTTTCTTAGTTTGAGGTCTGTCAACTATCTTTATAGTTGTTGGTGGCTGCAAATTGTCATAAAGTATGAGTGGCCACTTTTTCTCATCAAGAGTTGGTTTAAATTGATGTTTGTAAGTCTCAATGAAAGCTGCCTTTTTAAGATATGGATGTATATAGTCTTCCACAGGATACCTCTTTGTATATATGCAACGGAGGGCGTGTTTGCAAGAAAGTCCAGAAAATGCACCATTCACCATAGTCACATTTCTTCCTCATCAAAAACAGTGATCTTTTTCACATTTTCAAGTATCTCGAATGTCTCATTATGCCCAAAGATGACAGAGAGTGACTTTGCTTCTACTCTTCTCTCAATAATCTTCCTTATCACAACTTATAGAAGCTCACAATTCTATCCAAGGGCTACCTCATGCCTTTTATAAATCAACTGCATGGTTTTCCTTTGTATTTCCCCAGACATCCTTACAATTGGAAAACCTCTGAAATTGTTGATCCAATTGTTGAAGGATTCAATCATATTATTAGTAACATGGCTGCATTTGGTGTGAGGGAGGAACAAACGATTTGCCTAACATGTAATGGGAATTTTCATCAACCATTCATAGCCATCCGGAGTTATAGTCTTTAGTTCTTCCATGTGGGAATTAAAGTCAGCAGCGTTAGAACTTCTACATACTCTCCAAAACACTTTCTTCAGTAATAGGTCAGAAAACTTGTTCTTAAAGTTTGCATAAATGTATCTATAGTAGTACCTCTTTATTGATAAAGGGAACACTCTATCCAAGGCATTGAGGACATCCTTTTGTCTATCACTCATAAAGTATAAACCTTCACCATCATAACAACCCACTTGATCATATAGTTTCTCCATAAAATACTGTCATTACTCATTATTCTTAGACTCAACCACACACATAGCTAAAGGATAAATCCCATTATTTGCGTCAATGCTCACATTTGTTAGGAGTACACTTATATATGGTCCTTTTAAGTGACAATTGTTAACCCAAATTAATGGCATACACCCTTAATTAAATCTCTTTCTACTACTATTTATATATACACAAGAAGAACCTCTTAAATGTGGGAAATTTAGCACCACCAAGCCAATCCTTTCAAGAGAGACAGTGGAACTAGGACTGAAATTTAATAAGGCATGCATATATCTAAACAATTTACTGTAGCTAGTCTTGTGGTCTTCACCGAGTAACTTAAGTGTTTTCCTTTTAGCCTTATATAGCATTTGATTGTTGCATTCAATTCTATAACTCTACGTCAAAGCAGCCACAATAACAGAAATTTTCAAGTCAGGATTCGCTTTGAATAGATGCATATATGCGGCTACTATCCAATCTAAAGTTGCCTCATAATTGTCATCAACTCTAGGACAGGTGTGCCATGGGCAGTAGGTCTTAATTTGGAACGACCTTTGGTTCTAATTAGAACTTGCATAAATTCTCCAAGTGCAATTTGGTGCTGCACACGCACATGTTACTCTTATCTTCTCATTTTTCAACCTCTTCAGTCTAAATCCATTCCTAATTGCGAACGCCTTCAAAACTTTTTTAAACTCCCACACATTGACAAACAACTGTCATGGTCTCAATATTATCTCATAGCCAACAAAACTAAACTCAAAGCCACCAGCACTCTTTTCATATCTACTACAAGCTTGTTCTTTGAAAATATCATCATATAACTCATCTCTACTATCATCCCCAGATTCGTAGTCTTCAAGATCATCATAGTTGTTACCTTCATCTCTAAAAGAATCATCTAGATCAGAGCCATTTGGGTCAAAGCCACCTAGATCAGAGCCATCAGCCTCATAATAATCTTTAAATTCATCTAAAAATGCCTTAGAACAATTTTCCTTCTCTTCGTTTCCAATTTCCACATCATTGTTCAATTGTTGTGTGCACTTATCTACTGAGGTTTCATTTTCATTCAAATTTGGGACCACCTCTGTTGTTGTTTCACTTGGCTGGACCATTGAAGAAAAAGATGGTAAAAAGTGTTCATCAAGTGTGACCATAAATCTTGGCCAACTATACCCCTTTACTCTGAGTTGTTCAAATGCCTCTAGCAAGTCCTTATTAGTTAGTAATGTTTGCTGCTCAGTCTGCCATGGAAACATCACTGGAACCCTTATCCCATTCGCATCCCTAATAGGGTGACCCCAACAAACATCCCTACTATCAACCTACATTTTATGCAGGCTATATTGATCTGGAATAACAAGACCAACTGCAAAATCTTTACCATCTATCACTGCCTCAATGTCAAAGTATACTAAGCTCTATAAACAACGACAAAAGCAATTAGCCTTAATCAATGCCATTTACTTCATCAACAATCTTAAAAATAACTTCACAAAAAAAATCAGAAAATGTATGAGCTATGACTTCATTCAGTTGATGAGTGAATCATTATTATTATTATTATTATTATTATTTGTGAATAATTATTAAAAAATATAAAAGATGTACCTAAAACTAGATGTATGTTATAGTATGTGTTCGTGTAACAATCATTATGGATCAAATGATCAAGTTGATAAAGGGTAATACATTGTCAGTACTAGATTGATAACAATATATGTAGTTCCTAAATTAACGGGCAAAGTGCATAACAATGCGATGTGTATGTAAAACTGTAAAAAGATGCAAAGTGGAAAAAAGACAGTTGAACAAGGATGTTGAAATAGACTAAGATACATAGATACCCTATTTTAGAACATGTCGAATCATAAAAGGATAAATTTATGAACAAACAATGCATGTCTTTATCTTCCCCTAGTACCCAAGTATCAATCTATAGAGAAACAAGTTTACTGTAACCTCTATAACTAATTTTTGACGAATATCTTAAGTACAACTTACAAAAGACAATAGCCAATCATCATTTTATTAGCATGACCTATAAACTATTACCGAAAACAAAAAATAAGAAAAAATTCACTAACCATTCTCGGTAGTAACAACTTTGCATTTCCAGCAACAAGTTTTTTTTTTTAATATGAGAGCAAATCAAGTCAAATTTAGCAGGCACTTAGATCCTCACTTTCTTATCTCTGAAAAAATCAAAAGTTTTTTTGTATTTTACCCAAAATTTTATAGTGATTTTCAACTTATTTCGATAACTATTTCAAATTTTCAGAACACTATACAGTCTTCTCAATTAATTGAAGCACAACCTAGCATCCTATTGAACAAAATGCAAGACGAAAATTAACCCAAAATTAAGCTTCAAGTTTCGATGGAAATACACACCTTACGCTCTTCAATGATTGACTGCTTAGACGTCGGCCGCCAATATAATTTACTACTTAACATGCTTAATCTCATGAGGTTATTTCTCACTATATCACAAGTTCATTTGAGCTGAATCAACTGGGTATTATATATTTTCAAGTGAAGTCGATGAGAAGAAGTGGAGATGGGTTGCTCCCCACTTAGTTTTCACACGGTTCCATGCTTTGTATTCAAAATGCATAGTGATTTTTCAGTTACTCACTGTGCATTCTGGTGCATAGTGACTTGTTTAATCAGTCAATAAATTCTTTATAGTTTAAAAAATTTAAATTATTGCAATTACATTTCTACCCTTAACTACCAAACAACACTCTAACACTTATATACCTTCAAAGGTGCTATATGTCAATATATGCAAGCTTTCTCTCTAAGTGTAGCAGGTGCAAACTTCAGGGGAGGTATCCAAAAATTATCCTTTGAAAAAGGCAAAAAATAGGGTACCAAACATAGTCGGACGCTTAAAATATATAAATAACTTAAACTATTTTAGTATCATAAAAAATTTATTACTTATACTAATTAATAAACAGATACTTAAAAATTGATAACTATCTAAATATGGAGCATTGAAGCCTGAAAAACTGCTTAATTTGTTTAATGCTAAAACCGCTACTACCTGTTACATCCTAATATAGTTGATATGCTAATTACAAATAAGTTGTCAAACTAGTTAGGGCCCAAATATTAGAGCCATTGGAATTAGAGCATTACTCCAAATATAATTAGAGTGAGGCATAATTGTAAGCACAAGCGGACCCACTCAGGGCCTTGAACTTGCTTTAAATGAAAATTGTAAGCCCCTTGTGTGTTTTCAAATTTTAAAGTGTGAAACTGTTAAGATCCAACAAAATTTCTCGACATCCCCCAATTTCAAATATGCTTTAGTAAAGAGACCTCTTTTCACATAAAATTAAAGTTAAGCCTTAATCTTTAACTACACCCCTGTATGATTGTCTGATCGATCATTGTCGGTATTAATTTTTTCAGTAAAGTTCCATTATTGATTTAAAATAAGACAACTTTTTCCCTAATATTTTGATATGTTGCAAAACTTTCGGTCCCAAATATTTAAATTTAAAACTGATAAAAAACAAAAAGAAAGAAATATAGTTAAATAAAAATTGAGATTTGTAGTTAATCAAATATTTGATAATTATTCATAAATACTTCTGAAAATATTTTGTACAAAAATTCTCATTTCTGTGTTTGGAATGAGGAGAAAATAAAATGATTATTTGTGGAATTAAAAAAAAAAGAAGAAGAGTGTACTTAGAAATCATAAATGTGCATCTAGTAGAGGTTTATAAAGATTTTGGAGGGCTGCTAGTAGTCTCACTCTTTAGTAAAATATTTTCACAGTTTATTCTAAAACAATTATTTTATATTCTATTTTTGGTTTTAAAATTTAGTGCTTATGTCTCTTTTTCTCAATTCTTTTCTTATATCCTCTTTAGATCTACTGCATTCAAGATTATTAAGAAACTCATCTGGAAAATTATTATGAAATTAAATCAAATTTTTTTTTTAATAAACACAAATAAAACATTTTACTCAGCATTTTTTTTAATTGTTAATGATGATTATGTTGTACTGACAAATAAAATAATAAACCAGTCTGAGGATAATCAAAATATATCAAACCCAATGTTATGCAGTAAGATTTGCAGATTATTCACAAGTAATTTTTTTTTCTTATCAACCATTTTTTCTTCTAAGTTATGAAAACTAGTGAAATAACGAATACTTAGAGAAGATAATTAATAGCAAGCCCCGTCTTGCTTAAATTCCTGGGTCCGCCACTGGTTGCCAGTAAATATGATAAAAACCGTAGATATTATGCTTATAAACGTGGAATAGATTAACATTTAAAAGAGCACTGAACGGTGAGAATCGATTTAAATTCTCTAATATTTTTTATGGACTTATAACTCGTGATTTAAAAAAAAAAAATCAGTCGATGAATCAAAAGGGATGTTCAAACACATCCATAATTTTTCCGTTTCTGTTATTTCCCATTATTACAGTTATTTCTGTTATTCCAGTAATTAATTTCATTACTTGTATCCTATTTTTAAATAGTCCAAGTTAGATATTTTGTTTTCCGATCATTTCCTTGCACATCGCTCGGATAAAACACCAGTCTCAAGCTAAATATAGACAGCAATGCTTGGTGGCAAAGAAGTACCAAAGCCTATATAAACTCTCTCGTTATTAGAAGTTTTGGTAATTAATTTTAAAACAGTATAATAAAGTAATAATGGCAATGGCAAAGAGTGCTGTGATTTCCTTGACAATCATGGCTCTCTTTGGAGCCTCCGTGGCAGCTACTACTTATACCGTTGGTGACAATGCCGGCTGGACGACACAAGGCAAAGTTGATTACTATTCATGGGTAGATGGAAAAGAATTCAAAGTTGGTGATACCCTCGGTGAGTTTGTGATTTGTTCCACTATTTTTTTTTTTTTTTGGGGTTAAAGTTCGATAGAACGAGAAAATTTTATTTGCAAAATGAAAAATCTAAGCGCAATTATTTAGCAGGGACGTAACAATCCATACCTTCAAAAAATATATGGCACTAAAGCATAAGAAGCAAATTAACAAAATTCACATCTTCGAAAATCCTTTGCATCGCTCTAGAGGAGAGATTTTATCTCAAACAGAGGAAAATTCCACTGGATACAGGCTCTACAGCAAAGACCTACGATAGCTAGCATATCTGCTGACCCATTCTTGCATCTCTTCTTCTTAATAGGTGAAAAATATAGAATAATTGAGCAGATTTCAACCGAAACAGATATACTACATGAATCTTTTGGGTAATTATTACAAATACATAGACTGACAGAGTAATATATGCTCAAACCCTAAGTACTAAAGGCGCACCTACGTATACAATCTGTCATTTATAATTCTACTGTTTGAGCAATTTCTTATATATTGCATTATGGAGAACCGAGAAGATTATACAACTACACGCTTAATTACAAAATCATGTATCTCCTAATTGCATGGCTTAATTAATGCAGTTTTCAAGTATAACAACGCCATGCACGACGTGCATGAAGTGACTGAGGCAGATTACGTTGCATGCAATGCAAAAGCTTCGATAAAACATCACATCTCAGGCTCTGACGCCATCACTCTCAATGCGCCCGGTATCTATTACTTCATTTGCGGAATACCAGGTCACTGCCAAGCCGGCCAGAGACTTAGGATTGAAGTTGAGTCCGATGGAAGCCCCGGCGCTAGTCCATCGGCAGCTCCTGGCCAAAGTCCTACTACTTCTTCTACCTCCAGTGGAGGTTCAGCATCTACTGTGCCACCCGGAGGTGGCTCAGGTTCTACACCGCCGTCCTCGAGCAGTGCTCTTCTACCATATTCTCTCGATACTTTCTTGGCTGCTCCAGGAATGCTTGCAGTTCTTCTAGCTGGATTTGCTTAATTTCTAGCTAGAGAGGTTAATTTTAATTATGTAATTAATTGGATTAATATAATTCATTAATTAGTTTAGTAGCTATAACGCTGCGTTAATGCTGATTAACGCAGCGTTATATGCTACGCGTTATACATATAACTAATTTGTTGTTGATGTAGGTAGAGAGTTTCTTAAGATTTATAAATAAATTGTATATAAGAATAAATATGCACGAGGACCAAATTAAAATAATTCTATGAAAATTTGAGAGACTATAAACTGCGTGGAGATGAAAATGTAAGAGAGATTGTAATATTTTTTCAATCTTTGGTTTGATATTTTGGACGAAAACGGTTTGCCGTTTCTGGAGAAAACGGCTAACCGTTTCATTCTAGAGAGCACGTTTTCTGTCCTAGAGAAAACGGCTAACTGTTTGGAGAAAACGGCTAACTATTTAATTTCAAAGAGCATGTTTTTTGTTTTAGAGAAAACGGCTAACCGTTTATTTGCTGAAAGTAATTTATTTGACTTTCTGGAATAAAACGGTTCACCGTTATTGAAAAAACAGCTAACCGTTTATTTCCAGAGAGCATGTTTTTGCGTCAACTGGAAAAACGGTTAGTAAGGTTGGAAATTTCAATTGTCAATCGATGCAAATTCAAACCAAAAGAGTGTCTTTGAAGAAGCACCTTTTCTAATGGTTGTATTCTTTCTAATAAACTTCTTCTTCATAAAAAGATAGACACACAATTAGATCAATATCAGATTTTGCAGATTTCATATATGTTCTGGAAATACAATCTTATTTGCTAGAGATTGTATTCAGGATTTGATATATCTTGGGGATAATTTGCCATTAAAACTCTATAGCAAATCAAGATTGGTGAGGGCAAATAAAACCTTAAAGGAAAGTATGCAAACACGTCTCAAATCCTAAGAAATTTTTCTTTGTTCTTTGCCTCTATATTAGGAAACTCACCAACAATCTTTAAGGTTTTATTTCAATTGCAAATGGAGGCTGAGAAGAGTTTGACGTCATTTCTTAATCCTAGTGTCCATCTTGATCGTTTTGATGGAACTAATTTCACTCGTTGGAAGGGAAAATTGTTCTTTCTCCTTACTGTTCTTAAAGTGGCATATGTTCTTGATCCGAAATTGGAACCATTTCCAGAACCAAGAGAAGATGATACCGAAGTTGTTAAGGCTGCAAGGAAACGTCGTGAAGATGATGAATTGATGTGCCGGGGTCACATACTCAATACGCTTTTTGACAGATTATATGATCTCTACAATTCTATGACTTCTCTGGTGGAAATTTGGAATGCTCTTGAGTATAAATACAAAACGGAGAAAGAAGGTACTGACAAATTCCTTGTATCTAAATATTTTGAATTTATCATGGTAGACACAAAATCCATTCTTGATAAAATACATGAGTTGTAAATTATTGTTGCTAAGCTTTGAGAGTTAAAAGTTGAAATTTCTGAATCATTTCAAGTTGGGGCTATTATTGCTAAATTGCCTCAAAGTTGGAATGATTATAGAAAGAAACTCCTTCATAGTAAAGAGAACATAACTTTAGAAGAATTGCAAAAACACTTGGTAATTGAAGAAGAGACTAGGTCTCGCGAATCCCAAGATAAGCATGATTCTACTAAAGTTAATGTTGTTGAAGCTAGTAAATTCTCAAAGAATTTTAAAGTCAAGAATGACATGAAATTCAAGAAGTCCAGCACACAAAAGTTTTCTGGAAATTGTTTCTTTTGTGGTAAAAAAAGGTCATCGCCAAAGTGATTGCAGATTCAAGAAGAAAAAGGAAGAAGTGAATTCCCATAAAGCTAATGTCATTGAAAACAAATCTGATAAGATTTGTGCTATGGTTTCTAAAATGCAAATTGGCATGATTATCGAAACCAATATGGCTGAAACTAAGTCCTATGATTGGTGGCTCGATTCGGGTGCAACAATTCATGTTTGTAATGATAAGAAATTTTTCTTATCATACAAAGAAGAAACGGAAGGACAAATGGTTCTCATGGGGAACAATAATGCAGCCATAGTAGCAGGGAAAGGAGTAGTTGGGATCAACTTCACTTCTGGAAAGAAAGTCACATTGTATAATATCCTTCTTGTACCTTCCGTTAGGAAGAATCTTATTTCTGCTAGTTGTATGTGTAAGCATGGGCTTAAGATTGTACTTGAGGGTAATACTTGTATTATCTCAAACAATGGATTATTTGTTGGGAAAGGGTATTCTTGTGATGGAATGTATAAACTCAGCATTAATAATAATAATATCAACTTAGCTTATATTGTTGAGTCTTGTGATGTTTGGCATGCTAGATTAGCACATTTGAACTTTAGATCTTTGAAATACATGTCTAAGCATGGTTTGATTAATTGTAATGATGTTAAAGGTCATAAGTGTGAAATCTGCATCCAAGCTAAATTGACTAAGAAACCTTTTCCTAAAGCCGAACGAAATACTCAAATATTGGATTTAATATATACCGATATTTGTGAGTATAATGGCGTTTTAACAAGAGGAGGTAAGAGGTACTTTATCACTTTTATTAATGATTATTCTAGATACACTTATGTGTATTTACTTATAACAAAAAATGAAGCTTTTGATAAATTTAAAATTTTCAAAGCTGAAGTTGAGAACCAAAAAGATAAGAAAATTAAAATGGTTCGTAGTGATAGAGGCCGTGAATATTTCTCAATTGAATTTAATAATTATTGTGAAGAATTTGGAATTATTCACCAAAGATCAGCTCCATTTACTCCTCAACAAAATGGTTTGGCTGAAAGGAAGAATAGGATTTTCACGGATATGATAAATTCCATGATCTTTAATGCAAAACTACCAAATAATTTGTGGGGGGAAGCATTACTCACTGCATGTCATATTCATAACAGAATTACATCTTTGAAAACACATATATCTCCTTATGAAATTTGGAAAGGAAGAAAACAAAACTTGATGTATTTAAGGGTCTGGGATTGTTTAGCTTTTTATAAAATACATGATCCTAAATCATCAAAGTTAAGTGCCAGAGGTATAAAGAGTGTTTTCGTAGGATATGCTGAAAATTCCAAGGCTTATAGGTTGTTAGATTTAGATTCTAATGTGATTGTGGAATCTAGAGATGTTGAATTTATTGAGAATAAATTTCAACATGATTCTAATATTGAATTAGAATCAATTATTGATCAACCATGTGTTAATACTCATGTTACCTCCACTAACAATAATAAAAGGAAAGAGTCTATGACATCTTTCGAACCAAGGAGGAGTCAACGTAGAAAGAAAGAAAAAAGATTAGCTCTGGATTTTATTTCATCACAAGCACTACTCTTTTTGGTTGAAGGGGATAGAAAGAATATACTTAACAAAGTACCATTGTTGTTAAATATTGAAAAATATCCGAAGACATTTAGCAAAGCTATGTCTTCTAGAGATGCTTCTTTTTTTAGAGAGGCGGTAAATGATGAAATGGATTCGATTATGTCGAATCAAACATGGGTTTTGGTTGATCTTCCTCCAGGATCTAAACCAATTAGCAGCAAATAGGTATTTATAAGAAAGTACAATAGTGATGGTTCTTTGCAAACTTTTAAGGCTAGATTAGTAGCCAAAGAGTTTAAGCAAAGAAATGGTATTGATTATTTCAATACATATGCTCCGGTAGCAAGGTTAACTTCTATAAGAGTGATATTTGCAATTGCTTCATTAAACAATTTGTATGTGCATCAAATGGATGTTAAAACCGCTTTTCTTAATGGTGATCTTGATGAAGAAATCTATATGAAACAACCTGGGGGATTTGTTTTGCTAGGAAATGAGAAAAAGGTATGCAAGTTAGTCAAATCACTTTATAGTTTAAAGCAAGCACCAAAACAATGGCATGAGAAGTTTGATTCGGTAATTTTATCTCATGATTTTAAGCATAATAATGCTGATAAATGTATATATTTTAAATTTACGAATGATTTTGGTGTGATTATATGTTTGTATGTTGATGACTTGCTTATCATTGGAACAAATATGCAATGAGTAGATGATACAAAGAAGTATTTAACTTCACAATTTAAGATGAAAGATCTTGGTGAAATAGATACTATCTTAGGTGTTAAAATGAAGAAACACAGTGGGGGTTACTCGTTGTGTCAATCTCATTATATAGAGAAAATGCTTCTTAAATTCAATTATTTGAAATTTAAATAAACTAATACCCATATGATTCTAGCATTAAATTACTAGAGAATTCAGGCCGAGTAGTAGCACAACTAGAATATGCTAATGCTATTAGTAGCTTGATGTATGCTATGCATTGTACGAGGCCTGATATAGAATTTGCAGTTTGCAAAATGTCAAGATTCACAAGTAACCCTAGTGTTGAACACTTGAAAGCAATTGGTAGGATACTTGATTATCTTAAAAGGACCATTAATTTGGGTTTGTTTTATAATGATTATCCTGAAGTACTAGATGGATATTCATATGCTAGTTGGGTAACCAATACAAGAGATATAAATCCACTTCTGGTTGGATTTTTACAATTGCTGGAGGAGCGGTTTCTTGGGTTTCAAAGAAACAAACGTGCATAACTCATTCAACAATGGAAAGTGAGTTTATAGCATTTGCAGCTGCAGGCAAGGAAGCAGAATGGCTGAGAAATTTGTTGTTTGATATAATGTTGTGGCCACAACCAATGCCATCTATTTCTTTGTACTGCGATAGTGAAGTTACATTGTCTAGAGCTTATAATAAAGTGTATAATGGAAAGTCTAGACATATTAGCTTGAGACATGAATATGTGAAACAATTAATAGCTGATGGTGTTATTAATATTGTTTATATTATGACTAATAAGAGCCTTGCAAATCCTTTAACAAAAGGTCTTTCAAGAGACTTAGTTAAGGATACATCTTTTGGAATGGAATTGAAACTTTTACATAATACAGTCACCAACGACAATAACCCAACTATGTAGTAGTTGTATCGCTACTCCATAGTTAAATGGGTAATAATAAGTTATTGTTATGTGATTGGTTTGTCACCGAATAATAAATAATCTCGATCGAGATATTCGGTGCAAATATCTACGAGGTTGAGGTTGAGTATTTACTCTTAATGAAGTTCAAGTCTTATAGTAGCTAAAGACATGATTTGAAACTTCACCTAAATGAACATAAGAAATGGTGCCATTTCTAACAAGATCATGGTTTAATCTTATAAATGTTCATGAATCCAAGATAGAGCACAAGGGCGGAATAGTGCTAAATATTGGAACACAACTTTGAAATCTAGGATAGCTTATATGTGATGTATCTCTGGTATTTACTTAAGAGACAAAGTTTAATGCTTAGCACACTATTGTCTTGTAAATGCTTTGATATATACTCACTAATTAAAGGTTAAAATCGAAAGATACCTTTTTGTATGTATAAGTTTATCATTAATAAATCTGAAAAAAAAAATATTACAATCTAGTGGGGATTGTAGGAGAGATTGTAACATTTTTTCAATCTTTGGTTTGATATTTTGGACGAAAATGGTTTGTCGTTTCTGGAGAAAACAACTAACCGTTTCATTCCAGAGAGCACGTTTTCTGTTCTAAAGAAAACGGCTAACCGTTTGGAGAAAACGGCTAATCGTTTGGAGAAAACAGCTAACCGTTTGGAGAAAACGGCTAACTGTTTAATTTCAGAGAGCATGTTTTTTGTTTTAGAGAAAACGGCTAACCGTTTCATTCCAAAGAGCACGTTTTCTGTTCTAGAGAAAATAGCTAACCGTTTGGAGAAAACGGCTAACTGTTTAATTTCAAAGAGCATGTTTTTTCTTTTAGAGAAAACGGCTAACCGTTTTGAGAAAACGGCTAACCGTTTATTTACATAAAGTAACTTATTTGACTTTCTGGAATAAAACGGCGCACCGTTATTGAAAAAATGGCTAACCATTTATTTCCAGAGAGCATGTTTTTGCGTCAACTGGAAAAACGGTTAGCAAGCTTGGAAATTTCAATTGTCAATCGATGTAAATCCAAACCAAAAGAGTGTCTTTGAAGAAGTACCATTTCTAATGGTTGTATTCTTTCTAATAAACTTCTTCTTCATAAAAAGATAGACACACAATTAGATCAATATCAGATTTTGTAAATTTCATATATGTTCTGGAAATACAATCTTATTTGCTAGAGATTGTATTCAGGATTTGATATATCTTGGGGGTAATTTGCCATTAAAACTCTATAGCAAATCAAGATTGGTGAGGGCAAATAAAACCTTAAAGGAAAGCGTGCAAACACGTCTCAAATCCTAAGAAATTTTTCTTTGTTCTTTGCCTCTATATTAGGAAACTCACCAACAGAAAATTGGGTTACAAAATTTTAATAAACTATAGAAAAAGACTAAATTATCCTTTATTGTAAGTTGGTTGTAATTACTTGGACAGTTTACTTTTCATATGTTTTGTCAAAATCAGTTGTTGTCAAATAAACAGTATTGATTTTTTGTCAATTTTTTTGTAAAATTTTAACGTAAAAATAAAAATTATTTTGTGCTTTGCATAAAGAAAATGCTGCTTCAACGAAATAATATGGACATAAAATTTTGATAAAATATATGAAAAGATTAATGTCTTGATAAAAAGTAAATTGTTTATAACTATTTGTCATGAGATATGTATATTCACCTGTTGATAAAAGTAATGTGTTACCAACAAAGTGTTGGCTTCACATGCAATGAAGTCTCTTTAAGTGGTTTGATTGGGTTTGCTCCTTACTTCAAATCGTAGGGAAGTCGTCTTTGTTGGGAGAACATGTGCCTCCCAATTCAAGCGGGGACTTCTAATCTGGGTTGTGGTACGGATTTAAAATTGTCTCCCACAGTTAGGGCCCTCTCCAAAATACATTGTGGTTAAGACAAAAAAAATAAAATAAAAATAATGTGTTTCACACTAATAATTTTAAACAGTGAATTGTCAAAGTAGCTTCATAATTTATGAAGTATATGTGGGTCATACTATTCAATTCACGAGGTATGTTATATGCAATATTTTAAAATTCAAAGAATGTGTTTGTATTTGATCAAAGATAATTGTAAGATGTGAAGCAAATTGAAATTGCATGCACGCTCAAAGCTGGTTAATTGACTATTATAAATAGCGACAAATTCTTTGTAATCTATTCACGAATTCACAGAGCTAATTTCAAATTTGTCTCTTATTGTTTATTGTAGGGTGGAAAATGCAATTCCCCCCGAAGTCATCTAGCTATTCTCTCACTCAAAACCTTGAAATGTAATCCCCAACACGGCACATTCTTAATGGCTGGTCAAAAGTGTTCATCAATTTGACACATGTAGGACAAATGTCACGGTGGCAATACAAATTGCCATGTTTGACGCTGTAAGCCTCTAAAGATAAGTTCGCTGAAGATAAACAATTAATGAAGTTGGGGAAGAGACACATGTTACCGTCAGGACTCCATGAAGAAACAATCTTGAATAATGCTATTGGTTCAATAATAGCACGAAATTTAGTTAAGAATTAAAAATTGGATGATTGAATCAAGTTTTGACTCTAATGGTTTGTTTATGTTAAGTTGTCTTATAAAATAGGGGAAATTGTTATTTATCTTTTTATTATTTTTATAATAGTCCATAACCTTTAACTATAATTTATCGTTTTTATCTTTATTTTTTAAAATATATTTATACAAACCAATTACTTATATTTATATTTTATTCATATTTATTATTAATTAAATAAATTATATAAACAAAAATATAATAAAATGTTTAAATACTAAAAATAAGAAATAAAAATTTCAATGTGAATAAAAAAATTAATAAATAAAATATTTTCTCATACTTTTTTATTTTTAAACATCTTTCCTTGTAATAAATATATATTTTATATTTTTAAAATAAAAAATCAAACAAACGATTTATTTATCTTTCTTTTCTTTTTTTTTTTATCAGAGAAGTCATTTACTATTATAAAAATAATATGGTAAATGACATATATTAATTTTAGTAGAAAGAAAAACTAATATCATCCCTATAAATAATTTAGACTGTAGTCCTATTTTGAGATTTTTAAAGATTACAATCACAAACAGCCTTGAGGAAAACAAGTTAGCAGGGTCTCCTCCAACGACTAGTTTCCTTTTGCACATATTTAAAAATTTTCCTTATTAGTCAGTATTTGCACATATTTAATTTTAAACCGCTTGTAATCAATCAATATATGAAGAACATGGCTTATTTTCAATCCAAGAGAATCTTACATTCTTCAATAAGAAACAATAATTGACTAAAATGGAAAGTTAATTACTATTAATTAATCATGTTAATCATTTGGTTGTATTCCAACTTTTATAATCCTACGTATAGCATTAATTATTCAACTCAAAAACATAATTATAAATAAGATATTGTATATGTGTATAGAAAGCAAAACCAGACCTTGAGCATAAGAGATATTGTCCTAAAGATAGAGTACTTCTTAATTAATATGTAGGTATTATTGGTTCTTTATGATTCCTAGAGCCAAAATTCATCGGCCTACCTCCCCGGTGAGAAAAATTAGCGGAAGAACAAAACAGAATGTTAATGATTGCCAAAGTAATTGTATTTCTCTGTCTTTTCGCCACGCATCTCTAACATTTCTATAGAAGATTCAGGCTTAGGTATTAATAAAGAGGAATCAATACGTTTGCAACTATTGCTCCGCTAATTTTATATTAATAAAATGAATAATGGTGCATTTTAAAACTTTGTAACCGGCCACTATATCATAAAATGATTTAAATTATTATAATTTATAAAATAATACCAAATTATAAGTTTTAAATAAATTTATGCAAGGTGAACACAAGATTCAACCAATTGTTGACATGAAAAATCTGAAAAATGTAAGACATTCACATCCAAGTTAGAATACTGCTTACTCTAGTAATTGTCGCCTTCGAAGAAATGGATAATCGTTCCCAATCATCAGCACTGCTTGTAATCAATTTTTGTAGAAATGCATGATCAGCTCTCTTTCAAATCATGATTTTCTTAAAAAATGTTTGATTAAGATTATTTTCTCATAAAGTGTTTTTATGGGAAGAAAATACTTTCTCCTAAAATTTAGTACTTAAAAAAATATTTATCTAACCCAAGTCTTGATGAAAAAGTACCTAGAATGTTTTCTCTATTTTAAGAAATGTAATTTGTTTTATTTTTATAAAAGATTGTACTTTCCCTTTTTTTTTCTAAAGATTAGAAGTATTATTCTTTTAAAAAAACGCAGTACTTTTTCTTCTTTAATTTCTAAAAAGCAAACACTAAATTACATCAATTGTAATTTAACGACCCCTTTCTAAAAACGTATTATCTAGTACTTTAAAAAGTACATGAAGTACTTTTTCATCTTTTAAATGTTTTGTCTAATTTAATTCAACACTGTTGAGAATTTGACCCAAGTAAACAGACCAAATTCACCCCAAGACCCGATTCAAATTCAAGGAACAAGATTCTCACGCACACAACTCACCCAGTTCAAGAACTAATCACAAACAGAAACAAAGAACACAGAACTTAAGTGGTTCGGCACCAAAGATTGATGCCTACATACACTGAGAAACCAGCACTGAGCTTTGACTATTATTGAGATCAAAGCATACAAGAGATTAGAAGCAATTACAGAGAACACAAATGGCTAACACTTTCTCTCTCCTCACTCCCTTTTGTCTTCCATCCAGATCGTTATGATGATTCCAGAAAACCAGCTCTTTAAAACCTCTGTTTTCTGGGTTTTGTTACCCTTCTTGGATTCTCGCCAAAACCAACGACTGTAACAACCTCATACACGTGCAAATAACGTGCCTCTTTAAGTGACCTCAAAACGCTTGTATTGTCTGCCGTTTTGAGCTAAGCTCTTTGGACCACGTGCTCTGCATGTGTATTACTTATGCCTCTGTATGAAAAATACGGTTCTGTCGTTCTCAAGCTAAACACTTGACAGACGACATGTCACCCACTCATAGATTTACATCCTGCATGTCGGTCGTGGCATTTGAGTTCATACTCCAGCAAACACTAAAATAACTCACATATTGCCTTCGACCATTAAAAATTAAGAATGTTAAATACAAGCCGAGCAGCCCTTTGTGCTGGTTGTTTAATCCTTCTGCGAGCGACCTGCTGGAATTACAATGCTCCAGAAATTGGAATCGGGTTGCTTTTATATTGTAAGTAATTTTTTCCATATTCCTAAGTATCTGTAGAATCAAAATCCTCTCTTGAACTTGATTTTTTAAAATTTTTTAAAATTTTATATCTTTTAATAATAATCTATAAATAAAATTATAATTTTTTATATTTTATTTATTAACTACCGATCACTAAAAAAATTATACCTACTAAAACTTCTTAATCCGTGTGAATAAGTATGATGCAACTGCACCCGCTTTACCATGCCACAGATTTTGGCAAATTAATTAGTTGTCGTTTTACGATGGTGTGTAATCACTACAGAACACTTTTGCTTGCATCACTGCCTTCCCATAGTATCTCCACCATATTAAGCCCTCTACGACCACAAATATACACCCGCCGCAAAAAGAAATTCTCCTTGTAGTGACTTGGTGGTGGTGTTCAACTGTTCAGTTCTTTTTGTCATTTTCATTTGAGTTTGCTGTTTTTCATATATGTATGCTTTGCATAAAATCCTCTCCTTTTAATTATTTTAAAAGAAATATTATTAAAATCTTGTGATTTTAAGTCGTTTAGATGGCCTCTGAAGGTTCGTAAGATTGACTGATCATCTACTGTGCCACCCGGAGGTGGCTCAGGTTCTACGCCGCCGTCCTCGAGCAGTGCTCTTCTACCATATTCTCTCCATACTTTCTTGGCTGCTCCAGGAATGCTTGCAGTTCTTCTAGCTGGATTTGCTTAATTTCTAGCTAGAGAGGTTAATTTTAATTATGTAATTAATTGGATTAATATAATTCATTAATTAGTTTAGTAGCTATAACGCTGCGTTAATGCTGATTAACGCAGCGTTATATGCTACGCGTTATACATATAACTAATTTGTTGTTGATATAGGTAGAGAGTTTCTTAAGATTTATAAATAAATTGTATATAAGAATAAATATGCACGAGGACCAAATTAAAATAATTCTATGAAAATTTGATTGACTATAAATTGCGTGGAGATGAAAATGTAAGAGAGATTGTAACATTTTTTCAATCTTTGGTTTGATATTTTGGACGAAAACGGTTTGCCGTTTCTGGAGAAAACGACTAACCGTTTCATTCCAGAGAGCATATTTTCTGTTCTAGAGAAAAAGGCTAACCGTTTGGAGAAAACGGCTAACTGTTTAATTTCAAAGAGCATGTTTTTTGTTTTAGAGAAAACGGCTAACCGTTTATTTACAGAAAACAACTTATTTGACTTTCTGGAATAAAACGGCGCACCGTTATTGAAAAAAGGGCTAACCATTTATTTCTAGAGAGCGTGTTTTTGCGTCAACAGGAAAAACAGTTAGCAAGCTTGGAAATTTCAATTGTCAATCGATGTAAATTCAAACCAAAAGAGTGTCTTTGAAGAAGTACCATTTCTAATTATTGTATTCTTTCTAATAAACTTCTTCTTCATAAAAAGATAGACACACAATTAGATCAATATCAGATTTTGCAGATTTCATATATGTTCTGGAAATATGATCTTATTTGCTAAAGATTATTTTCAGGATTTGATATATCTTAGGGGTAATTTGCCATTAAAACTCTATAGCAAATCAAGATTGGTGAGGGTAAACAAAACCTTAAAGGAAAGTGTACAAACACGTCTCAAATCCTAAGAAATTTTTCTTTGTTCTTTGCTTCCATATTAGGAAACTCACCAACAGAAAATTGGGTTACAAAATTTTAATAAACTATAGAAAAAGACTAAATTATCCTTTATTGTAAGTTGGTTGTAATTACTTGGACAGATTACTTTTCATATGTTTTGTCAAAATCAGTTGTTGTCAAATAAACAGTATTGATTTTTTGTCAATTTTTTTGTAAAATTTTAACGTAAAAATAAAAATTATTTTGTGCTTTGCATAAAGAAAATGCTGCTTCAACGAAATAACATGGACATAAAATTTTGATAAAATATATGAAAAGATTAATGTCTTGATAAAAAGTAAATTGTTTATAACTATTTGTCATGAGATATGTATATTCACCTGTTGATAAAAGTAATGTGTTACCAACAAAGTGTTGGTTTCACTGGCAATTGAATTTCCTCAAGTGGCTTGATTGGGTTTGCTTCATAGTTCAAATCGTGGGAAAGTCATCTTTGTTGGGAGAACATGTGCCTCCTAGTTCGAGCGGGGACTTCTAGTTTGAGTTGTGGTACGGACTTAAAAGTGTCTCCTATAGTTGGGGCCCTCCTCAAAATATCTTGTGATTAAGAAAAAAAAATAAAATAAAAATAATGTGTTTCACACTAATAATTTTAAAAAGTGAATTGTCAAAGTAGCTACATAATTTATGAAGTATATGTGGGTCATACTATTCAATTCACGAGGTATGTTATATGCAATATTTTAAAATTCAAAGAATGTGTTTGTATTTGATCAAAGATAATTGTAAGATGTGAAGCAAATTGAAATTGCATGCACGCTCAAAGCTGGTTAATTGACTATTATAAATAGCGACAAATTCTTTGTAATCTATGCACATTCACAGAGCTAATTTCAAATTTGTCTCTTATTGTTTATTGTAGGGTGGAAAATGTCAATTACCCCCGAAGTCATCTAGCTATTCTCTCACTCAATACCTTGAAATGTAATCCCCAACACGGCACATTCTTAATGGCTGGTCAAAAGTGTTCCTCAATTTGACACATGTAGGACAAATGTCACGGTGGCAATACAAATTGCCATGTTTGACGCTGTAAAGCCTCTAAAGATAAGTTCGCTGAAGATAAACAATTAATGAAGTTGGGGAAGAGACACATGTTACCGTCAGGACTCCATGAAGAAACAATCTTGAATAATGCTATTGGTTCAATAATAGCACGAAATTTAGTTAAGAATTAAAAATTGGATGATTGAATCAAGTTTTGACTCTAATGGTTTGTTTATGTTAAGTTGTCTTATAAAATAGGGGAAATTATTATTTATCTTTTTATTATTTTTTATAATAGTCCATACCCTTTCACTATAATTTATCGTTTTTATCTTTATTTTTTAAATTTTTTAAAATATATTTATACAAAACAATTACTTATATTTATATTTTATTCATATTTATTATTAATTAAATAAATTATATAAACAAAAATATAATAAAATGTTTAAATACTAAAAATAAGAAACAAAAGTTTCAATGTGAATAAAAAAATTAATAAATAAAATATTTTCTCATACTTTTTTATTTTTAAACATCTTTCCTTGTAATAAATATATATTTTATATTTTTAAAATAAAAAATCAAACAAACGATTTATTTATCTTTCTTTTCTTTTTTTTTTTATCAGAGAAGTCATTTACTATTATAAAAATAATATGGTAAATGACATATATTAATTTTAGTAGAAAGAAAAACTAATATCATCCCTATAAATAATTTAGACTGTAGTCCTATTTTGAGATTTTTAAAGATTACAATCACAAACAGCCTTGAGGAAAACAAGCTAGCAGGGTCTCCTCCAACGACTAGTTTCCTTTTGCACATATTTAAAAATTTTCCTTATTAGTCAGTATTTGCACATATTTAATTTTAAACTGCTTGTAGTCAATCAATATATGAAGAACATGGCTTATTTTCAATCCAAGAGAATCTTACATTCTTCAATAAGAAACAATAATTGACTAAAATGGAAAGTTAATTACTATTAATTAATCATGTTAATCATTTGGTTGTATTCCAACTTTTATAATCCTACGTATAGCATTAATTATTCAACTCAAAAACATAATTATAAATAAGATATTGTATATGTGTATAGAAAGCAAAACCAGACCTTCAGCATAAGAGATATTGTCCTAAAGATAGAGTACTTCTTAATTAATATGTAGGTATTATTGGTTCTTTATGATTCCTAGAGCCAAAATTCATCGGCCTACCTCCCGGTGAGAAAAATTAGCGGAAGAACAAAACAGAATGTTAATGATTGCCAAAGTAATTGTATTTCTTTCTGTCTTTTCGCCACGCATCTCTAACATTTCTATAGAAGATTCAGGCTTAGGTATTAATGAAGAGGAATCAATACGTTTGAAACTATTGCTCCGCTAATTTTATATTAATGAATAATGGTGCATTTTAAAACTTTGTAACCGGCCACTATATCATAAAATGATTTAAATTATTATAATTTATAAAATAATACCAAATTATAAGTTTTAAATAAAACCAATTGTTGACATGAAAAATCTGAAAAATGTAAGACATTCACATCCAAGTTAGAATACTGCTTACTCTAGTAATTGTCGCCTTCGAAGAAATGGATAATCGTTCCCAATCATCAGCACTGCTTGTAATCAATTTTTGTAGAAATGCATGATCAGCTCTCTTTCAAATCATGATTTTCTTAAAAAATGTTTGATTAAGATTATTTTCTCATAAAGTGTTTTTATGGGAAGAAAATACTTTCTCATAAAATTTAGTACTTAAAAAAATATTTATCTAACCCAAGTCTTGTATGAAAAAGTACATCAAGTACTTTTTCTTCATCCCTAGAATGTTTTCTCTATTTTAAGAAATGTAATTTGTTTTATTTTTATAAAAGATTGTACTTTCCCCTTTTTTTTTCTAAAGATAAGAAGTATTATTCTTTTAAAAAAAACGCAGTACTTTTTCTTCTTTAATTTCTAAAAGGCAAACACTAAATTACATCAATTGTAATTTAAGGACCCCTTACTAAAAACGTATTATCTAGTACTTTAAAAAGTACATGAAGTGCTTTTTCATCTTTTAAATGTTTTGTCTATTTTAATTCAACAGTGTTGAGAATTTGACCCAAGTAAACAGACCAAATTCACCCCAAGACCCGATTCAAATTCAAGGAACAAGATTCTCACGCACACAACTCACCCAGATCAAGAACTAATCACAAACAGAAACAAAGAACACAGAACTTAAGTGGTTCGGCACCAAAGATTGATGCCTACATCCACTGAGAAACCAGCACTGAGCTTTCACTATTATTGAGATCAAAGCATACAAGAGATTAGAAGCAATTACAGAGAACAAAAATGGCTAACACTTTCTCTCTCCTCACTCCCTTTTGTCTTCCATCCAGATCGTTATGATGATTCCAGAAAACCAGCTCTTTAAAACCTCTGTTTTCTGGGTTTGTTACCCTTCTTGGATTCTCGCCAAAACCAACGACTGTAACAACCTCATACACGTGCAAATAACGCGCCTCTTTAAGTGATCTCAAAACGCTTGTATTGTCTGCCGTTTTGAGCTAAGCTCTTTGGACCACGTGCTCTGCATGTGTATTACTTATGCCTCTGTATGAAAAATACGGTTCTGTCGTTCTCAAGCTAAACACTTGACAGACGACATGTCACCCACTCATAGATTTACATCCTGCATGTCGGTCGTGGCATTTGAGTTCATACTCCAGCAAACACTAAAATAACTCACATATTGCCTTCGACCATTAAAAATTAAGAATGTTAAATACAAGCCGAGCAGCCCTTTGTGCTGGTTGTTTAATCCTTCTGCGAGCGACCAGCTGGAATTACAATGCTCCAGAAATTGGAATCGGGTTGCTTTTATATTGTAAGTAATTTTTTCCATATTCCTAAGTATCTGTAGAATCAAAATCCTCTCTTGAACTTGATTTTTTAAAATTTTTTAAAATTTTATATCTTTTAATAATAATCTATAAATAAAATTATAATTTTTTATATTTTATTTATTAACTACCGATCACTAAAAAAATTATACCTACTAAAACTTCTTAATCCGTGTGAATAAGTATGATGCAACTGCACCCGCTTTACCATGCCACAGATTTTGGCAAATTAATTAGTTGTCGTTTTACGATGGTGTGTAATCACTACAGAACACTTTTGCTTGCATCACTGCCTTCCCATAGTATCTCCACCATATTAAGCCCTCTACGACCACAAATATACACCCGCCGCAAAAAGAAATTCTCCTTGTAGTGACTTGGTGGTGGTGTTCAACTGTTCAGTTCTTTTTGTCATTTTCATATGAGTTTGCTGTTTTTCATATATGTATGCTTTGCATAAAATCCTCTCCTTTTACTATTTTAAAAGAAATATTATTAAAATCTTATGATTTTAAGTCGTTTAGATGGCCTCTGAAGGTTCGTAAGATTGACTGATTTTCAAATAATTTTATGAAATTAATTACAAAGTTCAAATCATAAAAGAAGTTAAAAAGATTGATTTGACAAATCCCTCTACTTTTAATAAAAAAAAATTAAAAAAAAATGTTTGGACAAAAGCATTCATTAGGTGAATTATTCTCCTATTAATTTTGGATAGCTACTAGAATGGAGTCTGGTACCTTGCTTCAAATAACTGAATGCTTTTATTCTACTTCTGCTATTATAGTTATAACAAAAACTTGGCCTATTGATCACAACAAAATTCATTGCTTTATTTCCTTTTTAACCTTGTCTAATTAACATGAATTCATGAATTATGTTGGCCATATTTTTTTTAAAAAAAAAAAAGTAATGCTAGGCTGAAGCAATATTTCAAGAGAATTTTATCCCAAGTGATGATCACGTCGTTTTCATTTATTACATGGTTATCAAATTTCAAACTATGGCTAACGTATAATTTCGGATGAAATTTCTTAAAATATATTAGTCGTCAAGTGCAATATATATATATATATATATTATTGTTTCATAACAGTTAACAGGCTTTCACATTTACAATGGATGTGCCAAAGTTACGTTACAGTACAGAACGAACCATTAGAAAAGTCATACTTAATACAGTTACCAATATCCAGCTAATAGAACGTACACAAGTAAGATTGTTATGCATACTGTAACATTAATTAAGCTGCATTAATCAGTAGCACTAAGCTAATTAATTATATGATTATATATAAAATCTCTCTAAAAAGCAAACGCAGTTAGAAAAACTGCAAGCATTCCTGGAGCAGCGAACCAAAAGTTGGAAGACCAGAGAGATGGAGCACTACTAGAGGGTGGCGGCGTAGAAGAACTTGAGCCCTCTCCGGGCTCAGCTGGAGTTGATGATGAACTCCCGCCGGAGCTCGGAGGAGGTGTAGAACTTCCAGTATGACCCGGAGAAGGTGCAGGACTTTCGGTGTGGCTCGGAGAAGGTGCTGGACTTCCGTTGTCGTTCGGGGAAGGTGCTGGACTTTCTCCGGGGCTTGAAGCACCGGGGAGAACATTGATCTCAACTTTCTGGCCAACTTGGCAGTGACCTGGTATTCCGCAAAGAAAGTAATGATGACCAGCCATTTTGAGAGTGATGGAGTCCATGCCCGTGGTGTATTCCTCAATCGGAGCTTTTGCAATGCAAGATTGGAAGTCTTCGCGGCTCACTTGTCTCACGTCGTGCATGGCCTTGTTGTACTTGAAAACTGCATTATTTATGCGTGCAATTCGGCGAAAGACGGTAGTTGATCAATTATATAATCTTCTTAATTCACCATGATAGAAATATAAATATTTATATATATAATTATTTTCAGGTGATGGCACACTTATTTTTTTTATGTGGACATATTTTTAAACCATGTGATTTAAGATAATTATTTTTTAATAAATTATAAAACCGTACAGTTTAAAAGATTTAGAAACTTAACTCTCTTAAACCCTAAGATTAAAAATGTGTCCGTGTTGAAAAAAAATAAAGACACCCACATTAAAGAAGAACTCTTTATATGTATTTACAATTTCAAGTTTTAAGGAAAATCATTTCATTGACACCCATGATCCAATGTTAACTTACTTATATTGATCTTTTAATAATCTTCTATCATGACAATATTTATAAGTAAAGATTTAATTACCTATATATATATTTATTCAATAACTATCACTTACAATATTTTAAAAATCAACACAAAAATCACGTCAGCACTAAATTCAAATTATTTTAAAATTAATCTCTCTTTTTCTGCTATAATGTCATTCATGTGAGGCTAACTGTCTCTCGTAATGACTAGGTGGATTTTTTTTTTCTTATTTTGCAATAAAATTCTTTCATTGTGGAGGTTCGCCAGAAAAATAATAATAATATGGAAGAAACTCACCAAGCGTGTCGCCGACATGGAATTGTTTTCCTTCTGCCCATTTGCTGTAATCAATATGGCCTTGTATGGTCCAACCGGCGTCATCACCAACGGTGTACGTAGCTGCCATGGCAGCTCCAAAGAGAGCCATGATTGTCAAGGAAACCATAACACTCTTGGCCATTGCCATTTTTTCTTATTGATTGCAATTAATTACCAAATCTCTGTTGAAAAATTTCTAATAATGATAGGGTATATATAGGGTTCGGTACTTCTGAGCCACCCTGCACTGCTGTCTATATTTAACTTTTGGCCGGTGTTTTGTCCGACTAATTTGCAAAGAAACGATTGACGAACAAAAAATTTCAGAGATGGACTTTATAAAAATAGAATAGTACATGTGATTACAGTTAATTCTCTGTAAAGGAAATGCAGCCATCTCAGCAAATTTAAAATTTAGATGCATCACTTGCTTGTTAACTTATTAAGTTATTGTATAGCTAACGTGGTATTTCTATCTTAGTCTAGCCAGTAGATTCTAAAATTAACATGGGAGGTATGGAAAAATAAGTCATTCTCCTCCAATGTAAGTCTACTTTCCTTTTTAAAAGAATATTTTCTTTAAAAGCTTTCCTTATTAGTCTTGTAATTTATTTGCACAAATTCAAAACGATTGTATTTATTATATGAACAAAACGACTTCAGTTTTCAATCAATTACAATCTTAAACTAAAATATATCTACTTTGTTATTCACATTAAATTTTATGTTTTTATCCGACCAATAATATTTTGACACATCAATTTGTACCAAAAAAAAATTTTACTAGAATTTTTATCCCTATTATTACTGTTTATAATAGAAAAAGGGAGTTGGCACAGTCCATAAGAAACTTGCTAGCTTGTCTATAAACTTGAGTAGTTAGGCTAAACCATAAAATTAGTACGCTTAAAAGAGCCAAAGATGAAGACCAAAATGAAGAAACTACATACTTAAATGGATTATAACATAAAAGTTGTAAACTCTTGAGGAGTCCATACATAAACTATACATGAAAACTGGCAAAATCTCAATTCTGTTCTTTTTTTTCCCTAAAATATTTTTCTGGCCATGGGGTGGCCCTGTACCTAGCTCTGCCCCAGCTAAACTTATATTAATTATTGTGGATCTAGATTGGTGAAATATAGTATCTCCTCCCAAAAACAAATTAATAATAATAATAATAAAGAAAGTGATATTGCAGAAAGAAACTATTTGTTGACGGGCCAGCACAAAGACAGCTATTATATTATTTGGTGTATTCAGCAAAGAATTGGTAAAAATAATTGGCACCTAATGAATAATCGCTCCCAATAATTATCAGCACTGCCAATAATTAATCAAAATGATAATTATGAAGAAATGATTGTTTCTTTTGCAAATCAAGGTGCTCTTTGAAAATTAAACAAGCGACGTAGATAATTCATATTTGATTGAGAGTACTTTCTCATAGAAAGCGTTCTCATCACCAGAGAAAGAAAATACTTTCTCGTAAGAATATTGAATACTTAAAAGAATACATGCATGCATAACCTCGAGTACGTTATTGAAAGTACTCCGAGTACTTTTTCTTTATCTCTAAAATTTTTCTCCATCTCTAAAATTTTTCTCTACTTTAAGAAATGTACTTTCCTTTAATTTCTTGATTTTCTTAAAAATTACCAAGTACTTTAATTGTTTTCATCTTTAAAAAAATTTTCGTCTATTTAAGTCGGCTCTAAAAATAGGTAGCATATTTCCTTTCGACATCTAATGGCCTGTTTGTTTCTGATTCTAAGCAGTTGGGCTGTTACAATCTAGTTGCTAAGGTATCTAGTAACATCCATCGGACCGTGTTGTGCTACTGAACTTGTTTTTTTTTTAAGTTCATATTGTTTAATAAATAAATAATAGGTTTCGGTTCTTTCATGTATTTTAAGAAAAGCAATAGTGTGGCTGATGCATTGCATATTTGGATTCATCAATTAATTCTTTTTTTTGGTGGGATTCTACACCTTCGTAGTCTTTTGCATAACGATGAACTTGGACATTTAATCATAGCCGTTATTTTTTTAGTTTCTCAGCCATTACCTTTTCTTTCTTTTTTTCTTTCTTTTTTTTTGTGTGGAAGCGGTAGGTGCACTAAAAAGTGAGCCAAAAATTAAGAAATCAACAAAAGTTTATTGTTTATCATACACCAATAATTATTTTTTTGACAATTATAAATAATTATAACTTAAAAATCACACCACTTCTTTTCAAAATATGTCTCAAAATTTTTTTTAAAATACATTGGTTATTTTATCTTTAATATTAAATTATAATTTTACAAATATTACAAGTGTCAGTTAGAGAATCCCACGTACCATACCGGCATGATGACTTGATGGGATCGTCTCCTACATCTTTCACATTCAATAAAAATTAATTCGTTCCCCTTTCACGGCAAGAGCAAGAGCAAAATCAAACTGGGTTATCCTAAAATAATTCAATGTCATTAATATTTGGTTACTTGGCTTTTCTTCAAGTCAATCGCATGCAGTTTTCGAGCACGACATGGCCAGGGACACAACGTCAGAGAAGTGGAGCCCACAAGCACGAACATGCATGCACCACACCAGCTCCTTAAAGCCCAAGCGGCAGCCCACCTGCCACTGCACCAACTAGGCAACTGCTTAATTGTCTCAAATTGGCTTATCCAAATGGACCGAATATTATATTAAATAATGATATAATCATAAATTTTTATATAAATTTATTTTTTATAAATTAATGTGGTATAATAAGATTGGTTAAATTAAATATCTCTTAACTCACATGATTTATTTTTATTATTTTATATTTTTATTTAATAAATAAATTAATACCACATCAATTTATACAAAATAAAATTTATATAAGAGTTTGTAGTTGTATCATCACTTTGTTATATTTAATAATAGAGTGATGATATAACCACAAATTCTTATATAAATTTATCTTATACAAACTGATATGACATTAATTCATTAATTGAATAAAAATATAAAATAATATAAATAAATTATGTGAGTCAAGAAATATTTAATTTAACTAATAAATTAACGCTTCATTAATTTATATAAAATAAATTTATACATAAATTTATAATTATATGATGACTCTATATTTAATGGTGCTTTTACTTGAAGCGTTGAAGGTTTTAAATTAATGTAACGGCCAACTTCATTACTTACTTTGGCTCTGGTGACAATGAAATATATATATGTATATATATTATGTTTTCACTTTCAGTTGGGTTCATTTTAATTTGAACTTAAAACAGAGAATTTGTTAAATCGCCCACTTGTCTCCTAGTGGCTGCGCCACTTACTAAATAATAATGTGTTTGGGAATATAATATCCCCATCATCATAAGCATTTTCAAAAGCCAAAACACTTTTTTTTCTTATTTAATATCAAATTTATGGTGTTTGAACAAAGAAAAAAAAATGTCGCTTTTTTGTCGGCAAGACTAATATTTGAAAAACACTTACTCCATATACATACAATTTTCAGGAGGTATTTATATTTTTATCTGAAATATAAATAATTTTTTTTAAATCTAAACGGGTTTAAATATAAAAATTTAAATAATATTTTTTAATATTTAAATATGAGTGATATTTTATTTATTTTTATAATTAAAAACATTTTAAATTTAGTTCTTTGACATTAATATCCTTGTAAATGAAAAAAAAGAGATTTAATTTTGTAGTTTAGGAAATAAATTATTTTATAGAGATATTCTTATAATATAATATTTACTTCTCATTTAAATCTTTTTTCATTTAGATAAAAGTCACAAAAATTTACTTTTTTATTTAAAAGTAAATATCTGAAAATCATATATAAATTACAAAAAACAAACAAGTAAATCTAAAAAAAACTAAAATTAATAGAATTTCGTATTTCAAATGTTTAATAAACAACCTTTTAATTTTAACTATTTTATACAAAGATGATTATCATTTTCAAACAAATATTTTTTGCATCATGCACAAACTGGATATGTATAGATGTCTTTTCTACAAAATATAGATAGAGTAGATGTATGTATCTAATGTGATGATATAACCACAAATTCTTATATAAATTTATCTTATACAAACTGATATGACATTAATTCATTAATTGAATAAAAATATAAAATAATATAAATAAATTATGTGAGTCAAGAAATATTTAATTTAACTAATAAATTAACGCTTCATTAATTTATATAAAATAAATTTATACATAAATTTATAATTATATGATGACTCTATATTTAATGGTGCTTTTACTTGAAGCGTTGAAGGTTTTAAATTAATGTAACGGCCAACTTCATTACTTACTTTGGCTCTGGTGACAATGAAATATATATATGTATATATATTATGTTTTCACTTTCAGTTGGGTTCATTTTAATTTGAACTTAAAACAGAGAATTTGTTAAATCGCCCACTTGTCTCCTAGTGGCTGCGCCACTTACTAAATAATAATGTGTTTGGGAATATAATATCCCCATCATCATAAGCATTTTCAAAAGCCAAAACACTTTTTTTTCTTATTTAATATCAAATTTATGGTGTTTGAACAAAGAAAAAAAAATGTCGCTTTTTTGTCGGCAAGACTAATATTTGAAAAACACTTACTCCATATACATACAATTTTCAGGAGGTATTTATATTTTTATCTGAAATATAAATAATTTTTTTTAAATCTAAACGGGTTTAAATATAAAAATTTAAATAATATTTTTTAATATTTAAATATGAGTGATATTTTATTTATTTTTATAATTAAAAACATTTTAAATTTAGTTCTTTGACATTAATATCCTTGTAAATGAAAAAAAAGAGATTTAATTTTGTAGTTTAGGAAATAAATTATTTTATAGAGATATTCTTATAATATAATATTTACTTCTCATTTAAATCTTTTTTCATTTAGATAAAAGTCACAAAAATTTACTTTTTTATTTAAAAGTAAATATCTGAAAATCATATATAAATTACAAAAAACAAACAAGTAAATCTAAAAAAAAACTAAAATTAATAGAATTTCGTATTTCAAATGTTTAATAAACAACCTTTTAATTTTAACTATTTTATACAAAGATGATTATCATTTTCAAACAAATATTTTTTGCATCATGCACAAACTGGATATGTATAGATGTCTTTTCTACAAAATATAGATAGAGTAGATGTATGTATCTAACATTAATAAATTTATTAAAAAAATCAGTAAATATAATTATAAAATATCAGTTTTTTTTTTAACTGTAACTATCAGTAACTTAAAAAAAATTATTCTTTTTAATTATTGTTAATCGATGTTTATACATAAACAAACGTTTTTCTATGCGCACCACTTTCCTTCGGAAGTGGGCTGGAAAGCGAGTGTATCAAACAAAAAGATGGACCCCAGAGGCTTGGCAAAATGGTTAAAAATTAAAAGAGACAAACAACAGATCATACATCATCTTTAATTCTTGAATCTTGAAAAACACTTCCCACTTGGGCATGACATTCCTCAGAGCTACCATGAACCTCGAAAGAAACATCCTAATTTCTTGAACTAAGTTAAAATTTCATCTCCCTTTATATATAACTCGAGCACACTCCCCCTTTTCCACTCAAGCTTCTCCACTTCCTGTTTACTCAAATTTTACAACTAATATTTTTTGAAATGGCAGCTGGTCATCATCATCACCAAGATCATGAAGCTTTAACCTTAGAGCGCATAAGCCAGTACCTCCTCAATGACTTAACACCGATGGATAGCTATAGCTTCATCTCCAACCTCCCGCAGCAAAACCCTGCTTCCACTGATGAACAAATTTTATTACAAAAGACTTCAAGCACGCTAAGTCAACGCAAGCCTTCTTCTATAAACGTAAGAATACCTCCTCCAACTACTAGCATCTTCAAGTTGAAAGATGAAGATAAAGATTTGGAGGTTGCTGACGATTACAAGGAAAGGCATTACAGGGGAGTGAGGAGACGGCCGTGGGGAAGATATGCAGCTGAAATTCGTGACCCGAATAAAAAGGGGACCCGGGTTTGGCTTGGAACATTTAATACTGCCATTGAAGCTGCGAAAGCTTATGACAACGCTGCCTTTAAGATGCGTGGAAGAAAAGCCATACTGAATTTTCCTCTTGAAATTGGTGAGATCAGTTTGGACTCTGATGAAGTGCAGCATGTTGATTGTGGGAAAAAGAGGAAATATGAGGAAAACGAGGAGTTTGAGAGAAAAGTGGCCGTGAAGAAGGAGGAAACGGTGAGTGGTGGTGTTGGACTTGGCCCTTTGACGCCGTCAAGTTGGACCGGGTTTTGGGATGATGGAAATGGGATCTTTAGTGTGCCGCCGTTATCTCCTTGCTTTGGCCAGTTGGGCGTTTGCTAAATTTGGAAATATTTGACGGCAGAACAGTATTTGATGACGTGGAAGTGAAATTATCAACTTGTTTTTTTTTTGAAAGGAAATTATCCACTTGTTAAAACAACTTAACCAGCGAGTGAGACGTGTTTAACCATGCTATGCACATAAGTTAAGATAGAGAGTGCAATTCGCAAACAAGTGGCTATATTTATTGTTAGGGGACCACATGTTTGTAAGAGTACTTTTCAATAATTAATGAATTGGTTTATTTGTTAATTTCTTTTTTTTTAATCTCAATATTATTTTATTCAGGGGAAAATATCAAACGTTCGGGCCGATAAACATGATTAACAAATGGGTTAATTTTGTATTTGACATGATTATGACATGCTTACCCCATTAACACAACAATACGAGTAATAATATATGATATAATTAACAAAAGGGTGTGGTTTAGTTACAATATATGTAACTTACAGCAATTCAAAAATTGCATCTAATAATTCAAGATATGTCAATAATTAAATAATACTCGAATTAGCAACTCCTGTAAAAGGAATTTAGATCTATTGCAAATAGATGTAAGTAATTAAAATCTTAAAATTAACAACTTAATTAATTTTTAAAAATATTATTCATCCGAACTGTTCATGGTTGCAAATAGAAATTGAACGAACTTCTTAATTTAAATAGATCTTACGCGTCAATTATAGAATTTCTTCATTGATTGACTTCTTAAATTGATATCTAATTAAAATTAGTAAATAAATATTTCTAATAAATTATATTCTCACTAAATTAGAGAATTAATAAATTAATTCCTATTGCAAGATATGTAATAAATAAAAATTTAATTTAACTAGACTTGTCATAAGATGCCAACTCTATAAATAATAGACTTAATATCTTGCGTTGATGTAAGTTGTATATAATGTAACTTAGTGTGACTCTTAACACAATTATGAAATGATAAATTAATAAACAAGTTATAAATGAACAAACAAATTAAGGTGATTCAACAAGAATACAACACGATTAATAAAAGAATTGATGCGAAACAAAAAGACAAAATTATAATAGTGCTAATTTACATTAACCGAAACAAGAAAAAATCATATTGCATCTAGATCATGTAATAGCACACCTCTAATCAAGACCCTGAGTTTTGCATTCTTTCTATGGAACTTGTCACAATTGCTTTTTGATGCACCTGGTGACTTGTAACATTTTTCTTCTTTCATCGTCCATCACATGTTTTTCTTTCATCATGCAGAGGATGGGCAAGAATCTTAATGGGAATAGATCCCGAGATACTTTCCTTATTTGGAGATAGTATGAGAATAATTTTATACCTAATATTTTATTCGGGGAGAGGAGTAAAATCTTATACCTCTCTTTTTCTATTTTTATTTTTTATTTTATTTCTTCTAAAATCTTTAGTAAATACATTTAAATTTTAAATTGTAATGGTATAGATGTAAATAGCAATTATCTTAATGTTTATAAAAGTAATATAAATAATAGTTAATATAAACATTTGAAATTGACGAAGATTATTTTGTTGATAATTTATGCTGTGTATTCAACTTTGAAACTCTATTGTTACTTAATTATATAGACTATCTTGTAATTTTGATGATATTGATTTAGTTGGATGAAAATGATTTTAATTATTTAGTTTATTTTGATGTTTTTGTATTGGTAATACAATTTTATACTTTTATTTTAATATTATTAATAAAATTTTATATATTTATTTTAAAATTACTTAACAAGTGAGACAGTGAGACGTGTTTAATCATGTTATGCAAATAAGTTTAGATAGAGAGTGCAATTCTCAAACAAGTGGATATATGTATTGTTAGGGGACCACATCTTTGTGAGAGAAATTTTTAATTATTAATGAATTGGTTTATTTGTTTATTTTTTTTATCTGAATATTATTTTATTCAGGGAAAAATATCAAATAAACGGGCCAATAAATATGGTTAATAAATGGGTCAATTTTGTATTATTATGACATGATTACTCCATGAACGCAACAACACTGAGTAATGAGATGTGATAAGATTGACACAAGGGTGTGGTTAAATTACATTATATGTAACTTGTATAAATTCAAAAGTTACATCTAATTATTCAAGACAACTCAATAATTAAAGAATACTAAAATTATTGCATGTAATTCTTAAATTGATGTAAGTTATATATAATGTAACTTAGTATAACTCTTAACATAATTATGAAATGATAAATTAATAAACAAGTCATAAGTGGGTAAATAAATCAAGGTGATTCTATTAATAATACAACATGATTAATAAAAACATTGATGCGACAAAAAAAGACAAAATTATTAATCGTGCTAATTTATGTAAACCTAAACAAGAAAAAAAAAAAAAAAGAAGCATATTGCATCTATCCGTGTAATAGCATGGTGCTACATACTCCCGCCTCTAATCAAAACCCTGAGTTTTGCTTTCTTTCCAAAGAACTTGTCACAATTGCTTTTTGATGCACATGGTGACTTGTAACATTTTTCTTATTTCATTGTCCATCATTGTTTTTCTTTCACTGTGCATAGGGATGGCAACATCCTCGAACATGTCTTGAGGGATTTTCTTTATTTCGGGAGAGTACGAGAGTAATTTTATATTTAATTTCTTATTAAAAAAAAGATTGGAGAAAATTTAATACCTAATATTTTATTTGGGAAAAATGATGAAATCCTATCCCTCTCCATTTCTGTTTTTAGTTTTTAACTTTTATTTAATTTCTTCTAAAATATTTAGTAAATACATTTAAAATTTAAATTATAATGGTATAGATGTAAATAGCAATTATCATAATGTTTATACAAAATAATATAAATAACAACTAATATAAACACTTGAAATTGACGAAGATTACTTTGCTGATGATTTATGCCATGTGACTTTTATGAATGTATTCGTCTTTGAAGCTTTATTTTTGCTTAATTTTATAGACTATCTTGTAATCTTGATGATATTGACTTAGTTAAATGGAAATGATTTTAATTATTTAGTTTATTTTGATGTTTTTGTGTTGGTAATACAATTTTATACATTTATTTTAATATGATCAAATTAAGTTTAGAAAATAAATATATTAGTTATTCCGAAATTAAATACTCGCAAATCCTCTTTTATTTATTAGAGAATACCCATCTGCTCCCCTCAAATATTTAAAAGAGATGAGGAAGTATGGATGACAAATTGCGGGCTTGTGCTTCGGCTAGTCTTTTCAAGCCCAAGTCCAAACCCATGTTATTGGTCAGAGGCCTAAGCTCTTGGAAAGTTTGTCCAAGATTGGCCTTCCATTAATTTTTTAAATAAATTTTTAATGAAGCTAAAAGAAAAAAAAAATACTTAAATTAAATATGATTATCAAATACATAATAGATTAATAGTCAAATACGCAAAATACTAGTAATACAACATAATAAACCACAAATAATACCTATTAATTATAAATTAAAGTTTTAGTTTATAAATTATAATGCATGGGGTTTTTCATAAGTTCCTAACCAGACCCATTTACAGTGGACTTTAAAATTTTTAGCCTATATCCATGGCATCACGATGGGGCTTTTTTGCCCACCCCATAAGAAAAATATAAAAATAAAAATAGAATATAAATGATAGGTACGAGAATGTCAATCCTCTTCCCTTGATAGGTACGAGAATGTCAATCCTCTTCCCTCCCCTCGCATTACCATCCTACTTGTGCATGAAATGTTAAAACAATTTAAAATTTTAAAATTTCAGGCAATCATATAAATACCTTCAACTACCTAACACCATACACATGTTGATAAATGATAATAGGTCCAGAAACCAGGAGTGTTCAATAGTCAATAATATGTTGATAAATTTTAATAAGTCCAGGTACCATCAGTGTTCAATAATATATTAACCATTGCTATCACACTTTGTTATTACCTCACTTGAGTGGAAATATGGAAAGTTGTCTTTTTTTTAATAAAAAGTAAGGGGGTGGGACAAACCCAAATAGTTTTTATTTTTCTCTTATTTCCCCAAGGCTCGAACGCGGGTGGTCAACTGCTACAAGCTTTATGCTGTTACTAACCCGACCATGCCCTTAGGCATAGAAAGTTGCCCTTAATTGCTTACATTTTGTCTTATTGGGTTTGGCAAAACTAGGGGTGGGCGTTTTTCGATTTGGTTCGGTTCGGAGCCAGAACTGAACCGAGCCAAAACCGATCAGTTCTTAAGAATTCAAACCGAATGGAAATCGAATTTCAAAACTGAACCGAACCGAAATATTTCGATTCGATTCAGTTTTGAGGTTCGGTTTAGTTCGGTTCAATTTATACATCTTCTGGATTTTCATTCGCAGAACTGCAGAAGGGGTTCTCACTATACACACCAATTTCACACTTATGGTAACCATAACCCACAAGATTCAAATAATATACACCAATACAAAAGCAATACAACCCACAAAATTCAAGCACCATAAGCACAAAAGCAATATAGCCCACGAAATTCAAACACCATCACCACCAAAGCAATATACAGCAGTCGATTTCACACTTGCAGTAGCCGCAGCCCACAAGATTCAAACAACCAGCACAAAAGCAACCCCTCACAAGATTCAAACAGAAGTAAAACAAACACACATCATAAATTAAAAAAAATTACAACAGGGAAGATGACGGGCTAACTGTAGGCGATTTGGAGTGATGAGAGTGAGACAAGCAGCTTGAATGAGGCATGAGTGATGACTGACGACGGTGGACGAACGGTGAAGGCTAAAGATGACGAGCTAAGTCGGCTGCTGGCAGACGAGTGAGACCACGAGATGATCGTGCTCGAGGGCTGCGTCCGCGACGACGTCACCGTGAGAGGCTGTGACAGGAAAAGATTGTCGTGCCACCGATGACCATGAGAGATGGATGTCGATTTAGGGATTTACAGATTGAGGTTGTTCTTTGTTACGAATTAACAAATAGGATTGAAAATTGATTTTAGATTTTAGATTTTTATATTTTAAATTGAATATATTTTTTAATTAATTCAAACGAATCGATTGGTTTGTCGGTTCAGTTTGGTTTTGGACTGAACCGAATACAAACCAATCGGTTCATAAATTTTCAAACCATTCGATTTTTATCATTAGAACTGAACCGAATCAAAATTTTTTAGATACTTTGTTCAGGCAAAAGTAGCATGCTTTGGTTGGGTTTCTTTTCTAAAAACCAAGGATGAGGTTTTAGAGCACTTTTGTTATATTACATTTATTTAGCATATGTATAATATCTGTGTATTTATTAAAAATCGTCATAATATATATAAGTAGAAGAGATACCCGATATCTCTGTGCTTGATGACTTAATGCAATAATCTGTAGTTACTAAGTTGCAGCTTCCGTAACTTATAAATAAAATTTAAATTAATGAGATGAAATTTATTAGACTGATGTTGTACTCTCTCATTCAGTTAATTTGATCTTGATTCTTGCAAGGTGAGAATAACATCAATAATGGAAGGAGATTAATAAATATCCCAATTCATTAAAAATAAATAAATCTCACAAACGTGGCCCCTAACATATCGCAACTAATTTGCGTATTGCACAACTTGTGTATGTACACACACCTCTATGTCATCATATTTAATTATCATTTTTTTTTTATCACTCTACTCTACCGTCAAATATTTCCAAAATTAGCAAACACGCAGCGGGCTAATGCCAGCATAAGGAGATAACGGAGATAACGGGGGCACAGTAAATATACCCTTTTCGCCATCCCAAAACCCGGTCCAACTCGATGGCGTCAACGGTCCAACTCCAACTCCAACTCCACCTCCACCACCCACCGTTACCGTTTCCTCCTCCTTCTTCACCACCACGTTTCTCTGAAATCCCTCGGTTTCCTCATATTTCCTCTTCTTTCCACGGTCAACTTCCACTTTAGAATCCAAAGTCCCGCCAACTTCGAGAGGGAAATTCAATATCGCTTTGCTTCCACGCAGCCTAAACGCAGCGTTGTCATAAGCTTTGGCGGCTTCAACGGCAGTATCAAAAGTTCCAAGCCAAACCCGGCTCCCTTTTTTATTCGGGTCCCGGATTTCAGCTGCATACCTGCCCCACGGCCGTCTCCTTACTCCTCTGTAATGCTTTTCCTCAATATTGTTATTATTATTATTATTATTATTATCAGCAGCAGCAGCATCCGGATCTTTATTTTTCACAGCAACTGGGTTATCAGCATCATCATTAACATTGGAGCAGCTCATCAAATTGAAGCTTGTAGTTTGGGGTATGGTTACGTTTTTTACACAGGCCGGCTTCCGTTGTTTTAAAGTGCTTGAAGGCTTGTTTCTGCTGTTTATATTATCACGATCAGTTGTAGTAGTAACTGTTGTTGCTGTTGTAGTTGTTGTTGGGTTGTTGAATAAGCTCGGGCTTTGAGGAAGGTTTGAGATATTTTTGAAGCTATGGGTATGATCAATTGAAGAAGTGAAGTACTGATCAGCGAGAAGATACTGGCTGATGAGTTCTAAAGTTGATGCTTCATTCAGAGATGCCATATTTAAAAGAAAAGCTACAGTTGGTATTGAAGGTAAGATGAAATGTAAATGGAAATTGGTTTGGTGTATTTTGAGTGGAAAAAAAGAGTGTTGGTGGATTTGTATTTAAAGGGGAAGAAAAAAAATGAGAAATCAAACTTTTTGTTGGAAGCAATGAGGACGCTTCCCCTGTCGAGGCTTCTTTGAACCTTGGCATGTGAGAGAGAGGAAATTTAATAACGGAGTTGCGTTACGTTTAAAGATTGGTGTGATTGATGGATATTTTTTTGACTTGTTGGTTTTCTATTTGAGTTGTTTAATTATAGTGAGGGTCCATGAACAGGNAAATATTTCTAATAAATTATATTCTCACTAAATTAGAGAATTAATAAATTAATTCCTATTGCAAGATATGTAATAAATAAAAATTTAATTTAACTAGACTTGTCATAAGATGCCAACTCTATAAATAATAGACTTAATATCTTGCGTTGATGTAAGTTGTATATAATGTAACTTAGTGTGACTCTTAACACAATTATGAAATGATAAATTAATAAACAAGTTATAAATGAACAAACAAATTAAGGTGATTCAACAAGAATACAACACGATTAATAAAAGAATTGATGCGAAACAAAAAGACAAAATTATAATAGTGCTAATTTACATTAACCGAAACAAGAAAAAATCATATTGCATCTAGATCATGTAATAGCACACCTCTAATCAAGACCCTGAGTTTTGCATTCTTTCTATGGAACTTGTCACAATTGCTTTTTGATGCACCTGTTGACTTGTAACATTTTTCTTCTTTCATCGTCCATCACATGTTTTTCTTTCATCATGCAGAGGATGGGCAAGAATCTTAATGGGAATAGATCCCGAGATACTTTCCTTATTTGGAGATAGTATGAGAATAATTTTATACCTAATATTTTATTCGGGGAGAGGAGTAAAATCTTATACCTCTCTTTTTCTATTTTTATTTTTTATTTTATTTCTTCTAAAATCTTTAGTAAATACATTTAAATTTTAAATTGTAATGGTATAGATGTAAATAGCAATTATCTTAATGTTTATAAAAGTAATATAAATAATAGTTAATATAAACATTTGAAATTGACGAAGATTATTTTGTTGATAATTTATGCTGTGTATTCAACTTTGAAACTCTATTGTTACTTAATTATATAGACTATCTTGTAATTTTGATGATATTGATTTAGTTGGATGAAAATGATTTTAATTATTTAGTTTATTTTGATGTTTTTGTATTGGTAATACAATTTTATACTTTTATTTTAATATTATTAATAAAATTTTATATATTTATTTTAAAATTACTTAACAAGTGAGACAGTGAGACGTGTTTAATCATGTTATGCAAATAAGTTTAGATAGAGAGTGCAATTCTCAAACAAGTGGATATATGTATTGTTAGGGGACCACATCTTTGTGAGAGAAATTTTTAATTATTAATGAATTGGTTTATTTGTTTATTTTTTTTATCTGAATATTATTTTATTCAGGGAAAAATATCAAATAAACGGGCCAATAAATATGGTTAATAAATGGGTCAATTTTGTATTATTATGACATGATTACTCCATGAACGCAACAACACTGAGTAATGAGATGTGATAAGATTGACACAAGGGTGTGGTTAAATTACATTATATGTAACTTGTATAAATTCAAAAGTTACATCTAATTATTCAAGACAACTCAATAATTAAAGAATACTAAAATTATTGCATGTAATTCTTAAATTGATGTAAGTTATATATAATGTAACTTAGTATAACTCTTAACATAATTATGAAATGATAAATTAATAAACAAGTCATAAGTGGGTAAATAAATCAAGGTGATTCTATTAATAATACAACATGATTAATAAAAACATTGATGCGACAAAAAAAGACAAAATTATTAATCGTGCTAATTTATGTAAACCTAAACAAGAAAAAAAAAAAAAAAGAAGCATATTGCATCTATCCGTGTAATAGCATGGTGCTACATACTCCCGCCTCTAATCAAAACCCTGAGTTTTGCTTTCTTTCCAAAGAACTTGTCACAATTGCTTTTTGATGCACATGGTGACTTGTAACATTTTTCTTATTTCATTGTCCATCATTGTTTTTCTTTCACTGTGCATAGGGATGGCAACATCCTCGAACATGTCTTGAGGGATTTTCTTTATTTCGGGAGAGTACGAGAGTAATTTTATATTTAATTTCTTATTAAAAAAAAGATTGGAGAAAATTTAATACCTAATATTTTATTTGGGAAAAATGATGAAATCCTATCCCTCTCCATTTCTGTTTTTAGTTTTTAACTTTTATTTAATTTCTTCTAAAATATTTAGTAAATACATTTAAAATTTAAATTATAATGGTATAGATGTAAATAGCAATTATCATAATGTTTATACAAAATAATATAAATAACAACTAATATAAACACTTGAAATTGACGAAGATTACTTTGCTGATGATTTATGCCATGTGACTTTTATGAATGTATTCGTCTTTGAAGCTTTATTTTTGCTTAATTTTATAGACTATCTTGTAATCTTGATGATATTGACTTAGTTAAATGGAAATGATTTTAATTATTTAGTTTATTTTGATGTTTTTGTGTTGGTAATACAATTTTATACATTTATTTTAATATGATCAAATTAAGTTTAGAAAATAAATATATTAGTTATTCCGAAATTAAATACTCGCAAATCCTCTTTTATTTATTAGAGAATACCCATCTGCTCCCCTCAAATATTTAAAAGAGATGAGGAAGTATGGATGACAAATTGCGGGCTTGTGCTTCGGCTAGTCTTTTCAAGCCCAAGTCCAAACCCATGTTATTGGTCAGAGGCCTAAGCTCTTGGAAAGTTTGTCCAAGATTGGCCTTCCATTAATTTTTTAAATAAATTTTTAATGAAGCTAAAAGAAAAAAAAAATACTTAAATTAAATATGATTATCAAATACATAATAGATTAATAGTCAAATACGCAAAATACTAGTAATACAACATAATAAACCACAAATAATACCTATTAATTATAAATTAAAGTTTTAGTTTATAAATTATAATGCATGGGGTTTTTCATAAGTTCCTAACCAGACCCATTTACAGTGGACTTTAAAATTTTTAGCCTATATCCATGGCATCACGATGGGGCTTTTTTGCCCACCCCATAAGAAAAATATAAAAATAAAAATAGAATATAAATGATAGGTACGAGAATGTCAATCCTCTTCCCTTGATAGGTACGAGAATGTCAATCCTCTTCCCTCCCCTCGCATTACCATCCTACTTGTGCATGAAATGTTAAAACAATTTAAAATTTTAAAATTTCAGGCAATCATATAAATACCTTCAACTACCTAACACCATACACATGTTGATAAATGATAATAGGTCCAGAAACCAGGAGTGTTCAATAGTCAATAATATGTTGATAAATTTTAATAAGTCCAGGTACCATCAGTGTTCAATAATATATTAACCATTGCTATCACACTTTGTTATTACCTCACTTGAGTGGAAATATGGAAAGTTGTCTTTTTTTTAATAAAAAGTAAGGGGGTGGGACAAACCCAAATAGTTTTTATTTTTCTCTTATTTCCCCAAGGCTCGAACGCGGGTGGTCAACTGCTACAAGCTTTATGCTGTTACTAACCCGACCATGCCCTTAGGCATAGAAAGTTGCCCTTAATTGCTTACATTTTGTCTTATTGGGTTTGGCAAAACTAGGGGTGGGCGTTTTTCGATTTGGTTCGGTTCGGAGCCAGAACTGAACCGAGCCAAAACCGATCAGTTCTTAAGAATTCAAACCGAATGGAAATCGAATTTCAAAACTGAACCGAACCGAAATATTTCGATTCGATTCAGTTTTGAGGTTCGGTTTAGTTCGGTTCAATTTATACATCTTCTGGATTTTCATTCGCAGAACTGCAGAAGGGGTTCTCACTATACACACCAATTTCACACTTATGGTAACCATAACCCACAAGATTCAAATAATATACACCAATACAAAAGCAATACAACCCACAAAATTCAAGCACCATAAGCACAAAAGCAATATAGCCCACGAAATTCAAACACCATCACCACCAAAGCAATATACAGCAGTCGATTTCACACTTGCAGTAGCCGCAGCCCACAAGATTCAAACAACCAGCACAAAAGCAACCCCTCACAAGATTCAAACAGAAGTAAAACAAACACACATCATAAATTAAAAAAAATTACAACAGGGAAGATGACGGGCTAACTGTAGGCGATTTGGAGTGATGAGAGTGAGACAAGCAGCTTGAATGAGGCATGAGTGATGACTGACGACGGTGGACGAACGGTGAAGGCTAAAGATGACGAGCTAAGTCGGCTGCTGGCAGACGAGTGAGACCACGAGATGATCGTGCTCGAGGGCTGCGTCCGCGACGACGTCACCGTGAGAGGCTGTGACAGGAAAAGATTGTCGTGCCACCGATGACCATGAGAGATGGATGTCGATTTAGGGATTTACAGATTGAGGTTGTTCTTTGTTACGAATTAACAAATAGGATTGAAAATTGATTTTAGATTTTAGATTTTTATATTTTAAATTGAATATATTTTTTAATTAATTCAAACGAATCGATTGGTTTGTCGGTTCAGTTTGGTTTTGGACTGAACCGAATACAAACCAATCGGTTCATAAATTTTCAAACCATTCGATTTTTATCATTAGAACTGAACCGAATCAAAATTTTTTAGATACTTTGTTTAGGCAAAAGTAGCATGCTTTGGTTGGGTTTGTTTTCTAAAAACCAAGGATGAGGTTTTAGAGCACTTTTGTTATATTACATTTATTTAGCATATGTATAATATCTGTGTATTTATTAAAAATCGTCATAATATATATAAGTAGAAGAGATACCCGATATCTCTGTGCTTGATGACTTAATGCAATAATCTGTAGTTACTAAGTTGCAGCTTCCGTAACTTATAAATAAAATTTAAATTAATGAGATGAAATTTATTAGACTGATGTTGTACTCTCTCATTCAGTTAATTTGATCTTGATTCTTGCAAGGTGAGAATAACATCAATAATGGAAGGAGATTAATAAATATCCCAATTCATTAAAAATAAATAAATCTCACAAACGTGGCCCCTAACATATCGCAACTAATTTGCGTATTGCACAACTTGTGTATGTACACACACCTCTATGTCATCATATTTAATTATCATTTTTTTTTTATCACTCTACTCTACCGTCAAATATTTCCAAAATTAGCAAACACGCAGCGGGCTAATGCCAGCATAAGGAGATAACGGAGATAACGGGGGCACAGTAAATATACCCTTTTCGCCATCCCAAAACCCGGTCCAACTCGATGGCGTCAACGGTCCAACTCCAACTCCAACTCCACCTCCACCACCCACCGTTACCGTTTCCTCCTCCTTCTTCACCACCACGTTTCTCTGAAATCCCTCGGTTTCCTCATATTTCCTCTTCTTTCCACGGTCAACTTCCACTTTAGAATCCAAAGTCCCGCCAACTTCGAGAGGGAAATTCAATATCGCTTTGCTTCCACGCAGCCTAAACGCAGCGTTGTCATAAGCTTTGGCGGCTTCAACGGCAGTATCAAAAGTTCCAAGCCAAACCCGGCTCCCTTTTTTATTCGGGTCCCGGATTTCAGCTGCATACCTGCCCCACGGCCGTCTCCTTACTCCTCTGTAATGCTTTTCCTCAATATTGTTATTATTATTATTATTATTATTATCAGCAGCAGCAGCATCCGGATCTTTATTTTTCACAGCAACTGGGTTATCAGCATCATCATTAACATTGGAGCAGCTCATCAAATTGAAGCTTGTAGTTTGGGGTATGGTTACGTTTTTTACACAGGCCGGCTTCCGTTGTTTTAAAGTGCTTGAAGGCTTGTTTCTGCTGTTTATATTATCACGATCAGTTGTAGTAGTAACTGTTGTTGCTGTTGTAGTTGTTGTTGGGTTGTTGAATAAGCTCGGGCTTTGAGGAAGGTTTGAGATATTTTTGAAGCTATGGGTATGATCAATTGAAGAAGTGAAGTACTGATCAGCGAGAAGATACTGGCTGATGAGTTCTAAAGTTGATGCTTCATTCAGAGATGCCATATTTAAAAGAAAAGCTACAGTTGGTATTGAAGGTAAGATGAAATGTAAATGGAAATTGGTTTGGTGTATTTTGAGTGGAAAAAAAGAGTGTTGGTGGATTTGTATTTAAAGGGGAAGAAAAAAAATGAGAAATCAAACTTTTTGTTGGAAGCAATGAGGACGCTTCCCCTGTCGAGGCTTCTTTGAACCTTGGCATGTGAGAGAGAGGAAATTTAATAACGGAGTTGCGTTACGTTTAAAGATTGGTGTGATTGATGGATATTTTTTTGACTTGTTGGTTTTCTATTTGAGTTGTTTAATTATAGTGAGGGTCCATGAACAGGATTCCCGGTCTTTTAATAGTCGCTCACTCAGTTTCCAGGCTATTTCATTAAATTAAATAAAGATTTCTTTCTTTTGCTTTTTTTAATTATTATAAAAAATTTGGACTTTTTTTAAAATAAAAAAAAAAGTGGCAATAATGACTCCCCACCTAGAGCTATATTACAAAATGATGTTATAATAGGACAAAAAAATAAAAGAAAAAATATTTAGCCACATTATTTAGGTTGACCTTTTGTTATCGGAGGCAACGAAATTGCTGTCTACTGGTAAACCCCGTCTCTCCATATAGGTGTACTACAAAATTTATGTACGTATCTAAAATCTTAATCAAATTCACATTGTATGTATTTTTATTTGTGGAGTTTATGATAAACACGTTAATTTTTATTTTCTTTGTACGATCTGGAATCTTTTGTTTTCTTTAATTATTAGAAAACATATGGCGTTAGAAAATTTGCACAACACAAACAGAACACTAAGGTCTTGCATTTCGTTACTAACACTGTAACACACTACTATCACATAAGCTTAGATGATGGTGGATGTATACGTTGAGGCGTATACCTTAGATGATGGTGGGTGTATGTTCAATTATGAACATTTTGTTCCTTATTAGTGAAGAAAATATATACTACTTTTCTGTTAGCACAACTATTTGACTCTGCATTTAATAGATGGTGATCTTTTAACGCCATGCTTGGTGGAGGGGTGGTCACTACTACATACTATAGAATTCGGTCAAAAATCCCTAATAATATTACCTCGAGTAATGCTTATCTATTGGGAAAAAATAATAATAATAAAATTAGTACTCAAATTGATTCTTCAACTTTTATTTTAATTAATATTATGGAATTCTTTGGTGGTTATTCTGACAAACATTTCTTTAACGTTGTCTTCATAAGCTTATTAGATTGATTCTCTGTTTAATTAAGTTGTATCTAACAAGTTGTTTTGTTTTGTTTTTCCTTTTTTTTTTAAAAAAAAAACTTGCCAACATAACAGATACGAGCAATGAGATCACCGAAGAATAAACAGAACATTTTACCGTTTATTTATTTATTTTAAGAAGAAGAGATTTTGAATTTGATTAATACGGAAATTAATATATACTACTTAGTCCTTTATAATTTTCATAATACTTAAAAACTCGCACGGCACTCAAAATTTAAAGGAAAGATGGCGTAAATGGATCATTTATTTGATAATTTATCTTCAAAAAATAAAAAATATATTCACTATTAGAAAAATGTATAAAAATAACAAAAATATAAGAAAAGTGTGTTGTTATTATTTTTTTAAATATAAGTAAGACATTTTACCATTTGTTTATTTATTTTAAAGAGAGATTACTAATTTCGCTCCTATTGAAATTAATATATACTACTTTTTCCTTTATAATTTTCATAATATCTAAAAACTCCCATGACACCAAAAATTTAAAGAAAAAGAGGGTAAACGGATTATTTGCTTGATAATTTATCTTAAGAAAATAAAATATATATTTAGAATAAGAAAAATGTATTAAAAATTTAAAAATAAGAAAAATATTTTAGTATTACTTTTTTACTAAAGCCAAAACATTTATTTTCTTATTTTTAGTACTTAAATTTTTTGTTATGATTTCTATTTATATGATTTATTTAATATATAATAAATATGAATAAAAGTGTATTTGAAAATAAAGCTACAATTATGAAATTATGTTAGCAGGGAGGTTATTGATTATTATGAAAATAAAAAGAGGGTAAATGATATATATTAATTTTAGTAAGGGAAAAATTAACAATCTTTTTTCTAAGAATAATAATAAGTTTACAAATTTCAGATTCAAATTTGAGGTACAACAAAATACTCAAATCTTTTAAATTAACTTTGTGACGGTATTTTTTTTAAAAAATAAAATTGTGATGGCAGCCCCGATATCTAGCTGGCTTAAAATGGATTGAATATACTTCCAGATACTGTATTTTGAAAAAAGATCACCGCCATTAAAAGACGAGAGGGACTAAAATGTAGATGATGCATGATCTACCATTTTTTAATTTGAAAAATAATTTTAGTTCATGGTCAATCTTGATCTTTTTTGATAGCTTTGGCCAATTTCTGTATCCCGCAGCCTAGAAGTCGACACTAGTAAATATTAATAGGCGGCAATGTATCTTGATCTTTTGGCACGTTCAATTAAGCACTGAATTAGTATTGAACTTTGCTTCGAATTTGTTCAATATTTTGACAATTTTTGACATTTATAATATTGAAATAATCTATCTTTAATTTTGCAAAAAGCCATCCCCAGCCTGGCCTAGTATAAGTTTCAGCTTTGTCATTATCTCATTTGAATAGGCTGTATTGAACTCCAAACAGTCCTAAATATCTTCTTTTTTTTTTTTTTCGCAAGAACGGTCCTAGATATCGCATAAACTTAAAGTGACAAGTTTTTTTTTATAATTATATTTTACTGGTTTCATGTTATTGTCAATTTGAATCCTTGACCAACTACTCTCATTTTCTTGGATCATAAAAAGTTACAAAATTATGAATATTATAAAAGCGATATTGACGCATTTTTCTAAAGTTTATATTATTTTGTGGTTGGAATTTGTCCGTGAAAGTTTTTACATTGATTAATAACAAAGTACCAATAACAAGGTAATAAAATAAAATAACTTTCAAATTACTCAATCAAATCTCTAAGGTCACCCCTCAATTTTGATCTATAAAAAAGATATACGCTAAAAAGTTAATATAGGCTGTCATTTTCCTTAACTACTGTTATAAATTTTTGCCACAAAAATATTTGCCTATATCCAATTACCGAACATGATTGTTCAGACTCTTGTAAAGGCAAAACATGGACATTTTATTTGACTCTTAAGAGTGATTCAATAACCACGTGGGTTTGAATTTTGACTATGGTGACCGAGGACGAATTAAAATACTAAGCAATTAACATGTACAGTTATCCAAAAGTACGACTTGATCGCTTACAATTTTGCATGCATCAAGATCAAGTTGCTAGTAAAGTCTCTAATTAAATTAATTATCAACTTGCTGTTTATTGTCTTCTGAGGTCATGCAGTGAAATGAATGTGGTCATTTGTTTTTGTTTTCCTTTTTCTTTTTCATTGGGCAATGAATTGATACGTTGCTTGATAGTCGTCGTTGATAATTATTTGGACCGATCGACATTATGCAGAGAGGAAATTATTGAGAGCGATGGAACTTATAATTGATTGCTTGATATGATTTGCCGATTCATCAACAACTATTTTAAAGGAGATGTTTTGATATATGTAGTCTAGTGTTGAGAAAGTAATAATCTTTATGAAGTAATAATGGAAAGGGAAATTATTATTTATATACTCTATATTTGCTCTGTTATCAAAAATACTACAATACTTTAATGGTGTATCAATCGTCTATCCTTAATTGATAAAATATATCAGCCGACCACCAAACCGTTAGTTACCGTTTGAAAGTTAATAGAGTTACAATGAATTGACGATTTTACCCTTGAAAATTATCACTTGTATACTTTTAAATTATCTTTTTATCACTTGTATACCCTTAAATTATCACTTGTATCATATGAAAAGACCAAATTATCCTTCTGACTTCATCATACTTAAACGGCAACTAACGGTTTGGTGGTCAGCTGATACATTTTATCAACTTAGGGTGGACGATTGATACATCCTTAAAATGTTGTAGTATGTTTAATAATAGAGTAAACTAAGGGTATACAAATGATAATTTTCCTAATGGAAATCCGTGGTTTTCAAAGAACGAAGATACTTTGGGAAAGAAAATACAATACGAAAAAAAATTGTAATGCATGATGCTTCGATGTTATTCTTTTTGAAAAAAAAATTATTTGTTTTCTTAATTTAATTTTTCCTAAAGTTGCTAACAATCCCATTATTGAATTATTGGTTGGTTCCTCCTCCCTGTAACCCTAAGTTGGAGGTTTCGAGTTTTCCTAATAATTGTATAAGTAATTTCTTATATGCATTGGGTTTTAATATTTAAAAAAAAACCCAGACTTCATAAAATGGAAAACAACTAAAATTCGCTATTGTTTGGAGAAAATATTTGCTTCCCCTCTTATGTTTCAAAATTCACTAAAACCTCTAACATTAATAATATCCTATTAATTATCAAATTTTTTACTTCAAAATTAATGTCAAACTTCATTTATTTTTCAACAATAAAATTCGCCTATTTAGAAAATTTTGAATTTATTTAACAGCTCACTCGAAATTTATAAATTACATGTATTGATTTTTCACTTTTTCGTTAAAAAAATTGTAATATCTCAATAAAATAATTATTTTATCCTTAAAGTGTAATTTAATAAAGGATAAAAAAATTGATACCGTTTGTAATCATTGTGTGGAAATTAATACATTTTCAAATCCTCAGGTGGTCCACCACAATCACATACTTTATGTATGTGACATTAACATGTTAAATTTTAAATTATATTTGTGACATCATTGAAATTTAATATCAATTAACCTAAGGTAGAAAGTAATAAAATATTTGTAAACAGTATGTGAGCAGCTTAAATTCAAGTTTTTCCAGTATTTTTGAACATTAACGAAACTTCGAATGAATAATAATTTTCCTTTTCTCAAAATTCAAAATATTTGTATGGGCAAAAAGTTTTTGGACTAATATTTTTTTTTTTCGGAACAAAATTCATAGCACATATGTCGTTTATTCCCTTATTATTTATGTATTATTTATACGAAAATATAGGAGGTGGGCAGAGCCCAAATATGTGTCATGACTTACTATNAGATGACGAGCTAAGTCGGCTGCTGGCAGACGAGTGAGACCACGAGATGATCGTGCTCGAGGGCTGCGTCCGCGACGACGTCACCGTGAGAGGCTGTGACAGGAAAAGATTGTCGTGCCACCGATGACCATGAGAGATGGATGTCGATTTAGGGATTTACAGATTGAGGTTGTTCTTTGTTACGAATTAACAAATAGGATTGAAAATTGATTTTAGATTTTAGATTTTTATATTTTAAATTGAATATATTTTTTAATTAATTCAAACGAATCGATTGGTTTGTCGGTTCAGTTTGGTTTTGGACTGAACCGAATACAAACCAATCGGTTCATAAATTTTCAAACCATTCGATTTTTATCATTAGAACTGAACCGAATCAAAATTTTTTAGATACTTTGTTCAGGCAAAAGTAGCATGCTTTGGTTGGGTTTGTTTTCTAAAAACCAAGGATGAGGTTTTAGAGCACTTTTGTTATATTACATTTATTTAGCATATGTATAATATCTGTGTATTTATTAAAAATCGTCATAATATATATAAGTAGAAGAGATACCCGATATCTCTGTGCTTGATGACTTAATGCAATAATCTGTAGTTACTAAGTTGCAGCTTCCGTAACTTATAAATAAAATTTAAATTAATGAGATGAAATTTATTAGACTGATGTTGTACTCTCTCATTCAGTTAATTTGATCTTGATTCTTGCAAGGTGAGAATAACATCAATAATGGAAGGAGATTAATAAATATCCCAATTCATTAAAAATAAATAAATCTCACAAACGTGGCCCCTAACATATCGCAACTAATTTGCGTATTGCACAACTTGTGTATGTACACACACCTCTATGTCATCATATTTAATTATCATTTTTTTTTTATCACTCTACTCTACCGTCAAATATTTCCAAAATTAGCAAACACGCAGCGGGCTAATGCCAGCATAAGGAGATAACGGAGATAACGGGGGCACAGTAAATATACCCTTTTCGCCATCCCAAAACCCGGTCCAACTCGATGGCGTCAACGGTCCAACTCCAACTCCAACTCCACCTCCACCACCCACCGTTACCGTTTCCTCCTCCTTCTTCACCACCACGTTTCTCTGAAATCCCTCGGTTTCCTCATATTTCCTCTTCTTTCCACGGTCAACTTCCACTTTAGAATCCAAAGTCCCGCCAACTTCGAGAGGGAAATTCAATATCGCTTTGCTTCCACGCAGCCTAAACGCAGCGTTGTCATAAGCTTTGGCGGCTTCAACGGCAGTATCAAAAGTTCCAAGCCAAACCCGGCTCCCTTTTTTATTCGGGTCCCGGATTTCAGCTGCATACCTGCCCCACGGCCGTCTCCTTACTCCTCTGTAATGCTTTTCCTCAATATTGTTATTATTATTATTATTATTATTATCAGCAGCAGCAGCATCCGGATCTTTATTTTTCACAGCAACTGGGTTATCAGCATCATCATTAACATTGGAGCAGCTCATCAAATTGAAGCTTGTAGTTTGGGGTATGGTTACGTTTTTTACACAGGCCGGCTTCCGTTGTTTTAAAGTGCTTGAAGGCTTGTTTCTGCTGTTTATATTATCACGATCAGTTGTAGTAGTAACTGTTGTTGCTGTTGTAGTTGTTGTTGGGTTGTTGAATAAGCTCGGGCTTTGAGGAAGGTTTGAGATATTTTTGAAGCTATGGGTATGATCAATTGAAGAAGTGAAGTACTGATCAGCGAGAAGATACTGGCTGATGAGTTCTAAAGTTGATGCTTCATTCAGAGATGCCATATTTAAAAGAAAAGCTACAGTTGGTATTGAAGGTAAGATGAAATGTAAATGGAAATTGGTTTGGTGTATTTTGAGTGGAAAAAAAGAGTGTTGGTGGATTTGTATTTAAAGGGGAAGAAAAAAAATGAGAAATCAAACTTTTTGTTGGAAGCAATGAGGACGCTTCCCCTGTCGAGGCTTCTTTGAACCTTGGCATGTGAGAGAGAGGAAATTTAATAACGGAGTTGCGTTACGTTTAAAGATTGGTGTGATTGATGGATATTTTTTTGACTTGTTGGTTTTCTATTTGAGTTGTTTAATTATAGTGAGGGTCCATGAACAGGATTCCCGGTCTTTTAATAGTCGCTCACTCAGTTTCCAGGCTATTTCATTAAATTAAATAAAGATTTCTTTCTTTTGCTTTTTTTAATTATTATAAAAAATTTGGACTTTTTTTAAAATAAAAAAAAAAAGTGGCAATAATGACTCCCCACCTAGAGCTATATTACAAAATGATGTTATAATAGGACAAAAAAATAAAAGAAAAAATATTTAGCCACATTATTTAGGTTGACCTTTTGTTATCGGAGGCAACGAAATTGCTGTCTACTGGTAAACCCCGTCTCTCCATATAGGTGTACTACAAAATTTATGTACGTATCTAAAATCTTAATCAAATTCACATTGTATGTATTTTTATTTGTGGAGTTTATGATAAACACGTTAATTTTTATTTTCTTTGTACGATCTGGAATCTTTTGTTTTCTTTAATTATTAGAAAACATATGGCGTTAGAAAATTTGCACAACACAAACAGAACACTAAGGTCTTGCATTTCGTTACTAACACTGTAACACACTACTATCACATAAGCTTAGATGATGGTGGATGTATACGTTGAGGCGTATACCTTAGATGATGGTGGGTGTATGTTCAATTATGAACATTTTGTTCCTTATTAGTGAAGAAAATATATACTACTTTTCTGTTAGCACAACTATTTGACTCTGCATTTAATAGATGGTGATCTTTTAACGCCATGCTTGGTGGAGGGGTGGTCACTACTACATACTATAGAATTCGGTCAAAAATCCCTAATAATATTACCTCGAGTAATGCTTATCTATTGGGAAAAAATAATAATAATAAAATTAGTACTCAAATTGATTCTTCAACTTTTATTTTAATTAATATTATGGAATTCTTTGGTGGTTATTCTGACAAACATTTCTTTAACGTTGTCTTCATAAGCTTATTAGATTGATTCTCTGTTTAATTAAGTTGTATCTAACAAGTTGTTTTGTTTTGTTTTTCCTTTTTTTTTTTTAAAAAAAACTTGCCAACATAACAGATACGAGCAATGAGATCACCGAAGAATAAACAGAACATTTTACCGTTTATTTATTTATTTTAAGAAGAAGAGATTTTGAATTTGATTAATACGGAAATTAATATATACTACTTAGTCCTTTATAATTTTCATAATACTTAAAAACTCGCACGGCACTCAAAATTTAAAGGAAAGATGGCGTAAATGGATCATTTATTTGATAATTTATCTTCAAAAAATAAAAAATATATTCACTATTAGAAAAATGTATAAAAATAACAAAAATATAAGAAAAGTGTGTTGTTATTATTTTTTTAAATATAAGTAAGACATTTTACCATTTGTTTATTTATTTTAAAGAGAGATTACTAATTTCGCTCCTATTGAAATTAATATATACTACTTTTTCCTTTATAATTTTCATAATATCTAAAAACTCCCATGACACCAAAAATTTAAAGAAAAAGAGGGTAAACGGATTATTTGCTTGATAATTTATCTTAAGAAAATAAAATATATATTTAGAATAAGAAAAATGTATTAAAAATTTAAAAATAAGAAAAATATTTTAGTATTACTTTTTTACTAAAGCCAAAACATTTATTTTCTTATTTTTAGTACTTAAATTTTTTGTTATGATTTCTATTTATATGATTTATTTAATATATAATAAATATGAATAAAAGTGTATTTGAAAATAAAGCTACAATTATGAAATTATGTTAGCAGGGAGGTTATTGATTATTATGAAAATAAAAAGAGGGTAAATGATATATATTAATTTTAGTAAGGGAAAAATTAACAATCTTTTTTCTAAGAATAATAATAAGTTTACAAATTTCAGATTCAAATTTGAGGTACAACAAAATACTCAAATCTTTTAAATTAACTTTGTGACGGTATTTTTTTTAAAAAATAAAATTGTGATGGCAGCCCCGATATCTAGCTGGCTTAAAATGGATTGAATATACTTCCAGATACTGTATTTTGAAAAAAGATCACCGCCATTAAAAGACGAGAGGGACTAAAATGTAGATGATGCATGATCTACCATTTTTTAATTTGAAAAATAATTTTAGTTCATGGTCAATCTTGATCTTTTTTGATAGCTTTGGCCAATTTCTGTATCCCGCAGCCTAGAAGTCGACACTAGTAAATATTAATAGGCGGCAATGTATCTTGATCTTTTGGCACGTTCAATTAAGCACTGAATTAGTATTGAACTTTGCTTCGAATTTGTTCAATATTTTGACAATTTTTGACATTTATAATATTGAAATAATCTATCTTTAATTTTGCAAAAAGCCATCCCCAGCCTGGCCTAGTATAAGTTTCAGCTTTGTCATTATCTCATTTGAATAGGCTGTATTGAACTCCAAACAGTCCTAAATATCTTCTTTTTTTTTTTTTTCGCAAGAACGGTCCTAGATATCGCATAAACTTAAAGTGACAAGTTTTTTTTTATAATTATATTTTACTGGTTTCATGTTATTGTCAATTTGAATCCTTGACCAACTACTCTCATTTTCTTGGATCATAAAAAGTTACAAAATTATGAATATTATAAAAGCGATATTGACGCATTTTTCTAAAGTTTTCGCAAGGTTTATATTATTTTGTGGTTGGAATTTGTCCGTGAAAGTTTTTACATTGATTAATAACAAAGTACCAATAACAAGGTAATAAAATAAAATAACTTTCAAATTACTCAATCAAATCTCTAAGGTCACCCCTCAATTTTGATCTATAAAAAAGATATACGCTAAAAAGTTAATATAGGCTGTCATTTTCCTTAACTACTGTTATAAATTTTTGCCACAAAAATATTTGCCTATATCCAATTACCGAACATGATTGTTCAGACTCTTGTAAAGGCAAAACATGGACATTTTATTTGACTCTTAAGAGTGATTCAATAACCACGTGGGTTTGAATTTTGACTATGGTGACCGAGGACGAATTAAAATACTAAGCAATTAACATGTACAGTTATCCAAAAGTACGACTTGATCGCTTACAATTTTGCATGCATCAAGATCAAGTTGCTAGTAAAGTCTCTAATTAAATTAATTATCAACTTGCTGTTTATTGTCTTCTGAGGTCATGCAGTGAAATGAATGTGGTCATTTGTTTTTGTTTTCCTTTTTCTTTTTCATTGGGCAATGAATTGATACGTTGCTTGATAGTCGTCGTTGATAATTATTTGGACCGATCGACATTATGCAGAGAGGAAATTATTGAGAGCGATGGAACTTATAATTGATTGCTTGATATGATTTGCCGATTCATCAACAACTATTTTAAAGGAGATGTTTTGATATATGTAGTCTAGTGTTGAGAAAGTAATAATCTTTATGAAGTAATAATGGAAAGGGAAATTATTATTTATATACTCTATATTTGCTCTGTTATCAAAAATACTACAATACTTTAATGGTGTATCAATCGTCTATCCTTAATTGATAAAATATATCAGCCGACCACCAAACCGTTAGTTACCGTTTGAAAGTTAATAGAGTTACAATGAATTGACGATTTTACCCTTGAAAATTATCACTTGTATACTTTTAAATTATCTTTTTATCACTTGTATACCCTTAAATTATCACTTGTATCATATGAAAAGACCAAATTATCCTTCTGACTTCATCATACTTAAACGGCAACTAACGGTTTGGTGGTCAGCTGATACATTTTATCAACTTAGGGTGGACGATTGATACATCCTTAAAATGTTGTAGTATGTTTAATAATAGAGTAAACTAAGGGTATACAAATGATAATTTTCCTAATGGAAATCCGTGGTTTTCAAAGAACGAAGATACTTTGGGAAAGAAAATACAATACGAAAAAAAATTGTAATGCATGATGCTTCGATGTTATTCTTTTTGAAAAAAAAATTATTTGTTTTCTTAATTTAATTTTTCCTAAAGTTGCTAACAATCCCATTATTGAATTATTGGTTGGTTCCTCCTCCCTGTAACCCTAAGTTGGAGGTTTCGAGTTTTCCTAATAATTGTATAAGTAATTTCTTATATGCATTGGGTTTTAATATTTAAAAAAAAACCCAGACTTCATAAAATGGAAAACAACTAAAATTCGCTATTGTTTGGAGAAAATATTTGCTTCCCCTCTTATGTTTCAAAATTCACTAAAACCTCTAACATTAATAATATCCTATTAATTATCAAATTTTTTACTTCAAAATTAATGTCAAACTTCATTTATTTTTCAACAATAAAATTCGCCTATTTAGAAAATTTTGAATTTATTTAACAGCTCACTCGAAATTTATAAATTACATGTATTGATTTTTCACTTTTTCGTTAAAAAAATTGTAATATCTCAATAAAATAATTATTTTATCCTTAAAGTGTAATTTAATAAAGGATAAAAAAATTGATACCGTTTGTAATCATTGTGTGGAAATTAATACATTTTCAAATCCTCAGGTGGTCCACCACAATCACATACTTTATGTATGTGACATTAACATGTTAAATTTTAAATTATATTTGTGACATCATTGAAATTTAATATCAATTAACCTAAGGTAGAAAGTAATAAAATATTTGTAAACAGTATGTGAGCAGCTTAAATTCAAGTTTTTCCAGTATTTTTGAACATTAACGAAACTTCGAATGAATAATAATTTTCCTTTTCTCAAAATTCAAAATATTTGTATGGGCAAAAAGTTTTTGGACTAATATTTTTTTTTTTCGGAACAAAATTCATAGCACATATGTCGTTTATTCCCTTATTATTTATGTATTATTTATACGAAAATATAGGAGGTGGGCAGAGCCCAAATATGTGTCATGACTTACTATTATTTAATCGTTATTATTTAATCGCACAATACTTCATTATTTGAATTTGTAACAACTAACTATTCATTGGTCAGTGCAGTGGTTAAATCTAAAATTAGAAATTGAACTAGTACTCAATATTGCCAAAACATCAATTCATCTATCAGATATAATACAATACCGTGAACCGGCCAAAAATAGTTTGCTATGAACCACCTCCTTTTCTTTCCCATGTATGTTAGTAAGGTTCAGTACCTTTTGTATATATTATAAATATTGATTTTCTTTGTCCCTTTAGGATTTAAAAAACTTTTCATTCCTAAATTATAAAAACATCATTTGAAAAAAAATACCAATGATGCACCATAAATATCTACATTATGAGTAAGTTATAAGTACAAATTCTTATACAAATAATTTTTATAAAAATTGATGTAGCATTATATAATGGTTGAGGCAAAATAAACTTACATAAAGTTATGTAATGCCACATCAGTTTAAATAGAATAATTGTAGTCATATCATTACTCTTAAATTATTAATAGGTCATGTTAAGTTATATTATATGTAGCTTACTATAAACCTAAAAATAATTACCTATAATTCTTATTTATTTCACATTATATTATTTTGTAATATTAAATAACTACTTTTAACTTACTATGAGTTAGAATATATGTAAGCCACTAGGCTAAAGCCTCACAATTGTGAGGTCATGGGTTCGAGCCCACACAACCTATTGTGGGGGTTAATTTCTTTACTCAATTTGAGTGAAGACAATCTTCTTTCTTTCGGAGTGGACGTCTCTCGAATATTAAAAAAAGTTAAAATCTAGGCTGTGAACGTCCCTCGAATATTAGAGAGAATTAAAATTTAGGCTGTGATATATAAGATTTATAAATTAGTCTCAATAATTATCTGATTGTAAATATCAATATATTAATTTCATTAAATATAAATTGTAATTTAAATATTAATCTTATGTAATTAAAACAAAAAAGTTAGAATATATGTAACTTGGTAGCTATAGTTATTAATTTCCTTCCCCTTGACTTTCGTATTGCATGGTATGCTGACTTCTTGACTGGAGGGATCGGTCAAGGCACATGGCTATGACGGCACGCCACCGAACCGAAATAATTGACAGTTTGACACTCAATAATAAACATCTATGCCTTTGTCGCTACTGACTGACGACCCAATGCTGTTGAATTTCAACGTTGAACATTGACGATCTATATCAATTATAATTGTTATTATTAATATTTCTATTAATTTTTTTTTAAATGTGAATGAATGTATCTGGCTAATTGACCGTTTTATTTATTTTATTCTTGAAATACAATTATTTAAAATATAACATCAAGCATATATTTTAGTAACAATAATTAATGATACGGATTTCGATCTTCTGTTTTTCATAATTATGTTACACATGGCAACTGTAAATTTTAATGGTCAAATTTTTTTGACCTTTTCTTTATTTCCTTAATAATCAAATCAGTTTTTTTTTCTTAGTTTTTTAGGTTTTTTTTTGGTTTCGTTTGAAGTTTGAGATGTAAATTTGACTAAAGTTTGAACGAGTTGAAAGTAGATGAGTGAATATATATATATATAAGTCACATTTTATTTGTTTTTATAAATAAAAAACATCTTAATTATTTATATATCGCATTTATATTTTTGTAAGTTAAAACGAATAAAAAGATTAGATTTTATACTATACGTAACATGTTTTTGGTTTTTGTAAATAAAAGAGGAAAGAATACTTGTAGAGGCGGATTCACCCAATGACCAATGGGGGCTCATGACTCTGTTGGAAAAAAAATTATTGTTAAATTTATAAAAGTAGTCTCATAAACTCATAACATAAAATTTAAATTTTAACTTTGAGAATTATAAAAGCTCATACTTTAATTTTAAAAAATAAAATCTAATAGTAACCCATATGGGTGTTTACTCCCATTAAATTAATAAAAATATCCTCTATAAATTTTTTAACCCATAAAATTTTAGTTTTCACATCTTATCAATATGTAATTTGGTCTCCCTTTAAAAAGCATTTTTTTTAATTTGCCACTGGACATTGATACTCTTATGATTTGGTAAAATGGTCACAAAGATCTCACATTTTCATAAATGGTAACAAATCTATTTTGGATGCACAAACTTATTTTTTAGGCAAAGCTTAGAGGTTTATGTGAGTTTGTGATCATTCTGTAACACAAAGAACAAAGAAGGTTTATATGTCATTGCAAGACATTGTATGGTCTTTTCAAACACAAAAATGGGTCTATATATTTTGAAAAAAAAGTCTATGTGACCATTTAAAAATAAAAAGAGGGTCTCCGTAACCATTTCCTCAAGTTAAGGGGATGTTGGTGTCTTTTTTATTAAATGGAAAATATGAACATGGTTAGTTGACATTTATATTTTTATAAGTCAAAACAAATAAAAGGATTAGATTTTATAGTTTAGTAAATAAGTATATTTGATAAAGATATTTTTAAGATTTACTTCCCATTTAGACATTTTCTCATTTAGATAGAAGTCACAAAACGTATTCATATGCAAATATGAAAATCCAATATAAATAACCAAAAAAAAAGAGTAAATTTCAGAAATATTTAAAATTAATAAAAGGGGAAAGAACAACTACACCTCCAAAGTTTACGAAAATGGTCATGAAGACCCAAATTTTTCAATGACGGATACTCTAATGTTTTGTAATAATTAGAAATATAAAATTAAAATAAACATAATAATATATAAAAATTTAAAAATAGTATCACAATTTAAAAATATTTTATTATTTTACAATTGATCTCTTACATAAGATTGTAATTGAGACATCTCTTGCCTGGGTAAGCAATTGAGATATGGTTTTTGGCTACCTGAATGGGTCTTTGGATATGTTCATGGTCACACGGTATATTTGCATGTATGATCAAACATATGTGGTTGTTCATTATTTTTCCGTTCTACACTCTACTGTTTCAATGTTATCCTATCATGCGTGAGTGGGAGATATTAGATAGATGGGTTGCCCATGATGGGTTGACCCGATCCGACCTAAGGATGGTAACTGGCAAATAATTACCATATATGTTGGTTTATGGGAGTTTAGAGGGAATTTGATTTTGAATTAACTTCCTCAACGTTGTTTAAATAAAAAAAATGTAATATAACATTTTAATCTATCAAAAGTAGAGACTTCTCTTACTTCTTCCTCAATTTCTTCTCTGATTCAATATATAAAAGAACATAAAACAACCCATTAAAAAGAGAGCATTTATAATGTGGTATAGAGGAGGATTTAAAAGTATGGCTTCTTAAATTCCTTTTATTTTTCCTTCACTATTTGTGTAGGTAACTTTTAGCACAATTTTTTGTATCTTGATTTCTTTTTTTTATTTCTTTTTTTAATCATCAAATTTTGTTAATGAGAGCACTTTTATAACATCATCAGTCAACAGTCTGCGTGAACAGTACACGGTTTGACCACGCGGATCAACAGTAACACAGTTTGACCCGGGTGAACAATGACGCAGTTTGGTTGAAAATAATCCTGTGTGTTGCATGTACCGTACATGAGATTTTTGATCCACTAATATGCTGCCACGTCATCGATCAACAGTGCATAAGAATTTTAGTCCAACAGGATCGTGACACCTCATCAGTCAATGCCACATCATCAGT
>MKYO02010897.1:320172-333086 GCA_002013955.2 Citrus medica | reverse complement strand
TCTCGAAATATAGTTGGCCAATAGAAACCACATTGTAAAACTTTAGTCGCTGTTTTCTTAGCACTGAAATGGCCTCCACAAGCTTGTTCATGGCAGAATGAAAGAATATTCTGACTTTATTTCTGCAAAGAATTTAGCATTGTCTTGCTTAATCCAATGCTCTGGAAGTTGACCTGTAACAAGATAATTAACAATATCAGCATACCAAGGTAATACTTCCACACTCATTAATTGTTCATCTGGAAATGACTCATTCAATGTTAATGGTTCTGTAATTGTGTCAAAATGGAGACGAGAGAGGTGGTCTGCCACAACATTTTCTGTGCCTTTCTTATCTTTGAATTCCAAGTCAAACTCCTGCAAAAGTAACACCCAACGAATTAGTCTGGCTTTTGCATCTTTCTTTGTGAGAAGATATTTAAGAGCAGCATGATCCGTGAATATAATTATTTTACAACCAATGAGATATGATCGAAATTTTTCCAATGCAAACACTACTGCTAGCATTTCTTTTTCAGTAGTTGAATAGTTCAACTGTGCATCATTTAATGTCATACTAGCATAGTAAATAACGTGGGGAATTCGATCAACTCTTTGTCCTAATACTGCTCCTACTGCATAATCAGATGCATCACACATGAGCTCGAATGGTAAACTCCAATTTGGGGCCTGAATGATGGGTGATGATGTCAACAACTGCTTTAATTTTTCAAACGCCATGAGACATGAATCATTAAAGATAAAAGGTACATCCTTAGCAAGTAAATTGCATAAGGGTCTAGAAACTTTGCTAAAATCTTTAATGAAACGTCTATAAAAACCAGCATGCCCAAGGAAAGATCTTACTTCTCTGACTGTTTTGGGTGGAGGAAGATTAGAAATGAGATCCACCTTGGCTTTGTCAACCTCAATACCTTCGCTCAAAATGATGTGACCGAGAACAATACCTTGTTTTACCATAAAATGGCACTTCTCCCAATTCAAGATTAAGTTCTTTTTGATACATCTCTGCAAAACTTGTGTTAGATGATGTAAACATTGATCAAATGAGTCACCAAAGACAGAAAAAACATCCATAAAGACTTCAAGGAATCGTTCAACCATATTAGAAAAAATGCTCAACATGCATCGTTGAAATGTAGCAGGTGCATTACATAATCCAAATGGCATCCTCCTATATGCAAATGTGCTAAAAGGGCAAGTGAAAGTAGTTTTCTCTTGATCTTTTGGTGCTATGGCAAGATTAATGTGAACCTCTGCCAGTAAAGAATGAATCAAAGTTACTTCGGATGCTGCATGAGATAATGCTCTACAATTAGCCTCTGTTCTTGACCTAGAGACAACTACTTGCTTCTTGGAGGACCATGAAACCAAGTTGGGACAAGGTAAATTGTAAAGCCAACCATTGACTTCCTATCATCTCTATCACATGCATAGTTAGAATTTATAAAATATTTGATCTGCATAGCACCATAGGTATAGAATTGTAGTCTAAAGTGAATTGTACCCTTCAAGTAACTCAAAAGTCTTTTGCAAGCTTCCCAATGCTGAGTTCTTGGACATGACAAGAACTGGCTCAACTTGTTTATTGAGAAGGCAATTTCTGGCCTTGTGAGAGCGATATATTGTAAGGCTCTGACAACACTTTTATACTGTGATACATTTTCAATTATATCACCTGTTCTTTGGTAAGATGATGACTTGTAGACATAAGAGTAGCCACTGGATTACAATTAACCATATTATTTCTTGCCAAAAGATCAACAATATACTTGGCTTGTGACATGAATTCCAGTTGCTAATTTGGTAACTTCAATGCCCATAAAATAATTGAGTTCTCCTAATTCCTTTAGAGCAAATGTTTGCTGCATATCTTGAATAGTTTGTTGAATCTGATATGAATTAGAGACTGTAATAATAATGTCATCCACATAAACTAGGACAAGAAGCAAATGACCACTGAGATTAATGTAAAACAATGAATTATCTAACTTGGAAATCTAAAAATTTCATTGAGAGACCATGGCAGATTTGAATATATTAAATCAAGCCCTTGGTGCTTACTTTAGGCCATACAAAGCTTTTTAACTTGTAGATATGTTGAGGTTTACATGGATTTACAAAGCCTTCAGGCTGAGCCATGTATTCTTCCTCAACAAGTATGCCATTTAGAAAAGCATTGTTCACATCCACCTGTCGAATGGCCCACTTATGCATCACAGTAATGCTTAAAACAATTCTAACTTTTAAGGCTTTAACCACTAGAGTGGAAACTTCATTATAATCAACCTTAAGTGTCTGATGAAAACCCTTAGTCACCAACCTTGCTTTATACCTTGAAATAGTGCCATCAACATGATATGTAATCTTGAACACCTATTTGTTACCAACAACCTTGACAGGGGTGTTTGGTATAACTAAAGCTCATGCATCATTATGTTGTAATGCCTGAAACTCCTCTTACATTGCCCACACTGGATCAGCTAAGTCTTGAGAAACTTATATAGGTTCAAAAGGTTTAAAAATGCCAGTTTTGGACCTAGTTATCATGGAGTGTCTAGTTGGTGGAGATGCAGGCAAATTGCGTGGTAGTGAATGATGAGACATAGGTGACGCATTTGATGAGGAGATTTGAGAAAGAGAATGCAGTGAATAGTCTTGATGAAAAAAATAATGATAATGTACTTGAGAAGAATAAGAAGCCGAAGTTGCAGGTTGTGACGCATTTGATGAGGAGATTTGAGAAAGAGAATGCAGTGAATAGTCTTGATTTAAAAAATAATGATAATGTACTTGAGAAGAATAAGAAGCCGAAGTTGCAGGATCAAATGCTATAGGTACTACTAAGGGGGCTTGTAACTAAATAATAAGAGATATTGGTGAAGATTGGAAATCATACTTGGACTTAGAGGATAAAGTTGGAGAACAGCTAGTTGTGACTGAAGATAAATCCATGCCAACAACATAAAGGAAGGATTGTTCATTAAAAAAATCATGATTAAAGACATTGACTTTCCTTGAAAAATGAAGATATTGATAGCCTTTATGATGAGAATTGTAACCTATAAAGATACACTTACCAGTTCTAATTCAAGTTTGTTTTTATTATAAGGTCTAAGATGAAGATAACAAGCACAACAAAAAATTCTAAGGGAAAAATAGTATGGTTTCTGAAGGAAGAGTTTATGATAAAGAGAAACATTTTGTAAAGTTAGTGTAGGAAGCATGTTGATCAAGTAAACATCAGTATGAAATGCATTCCACCAAAATTTCAAAGATAAATGTACTTGTGCTAATAAAATAAGACTAATATCAACAATGTATTTGTGTTTCCTATTTATTCTACCATTTTTTTTTTTGATGAATGTGGGGACAATGATATCTAAAATGTATCTTTGTAGTGTTAAAGAAAGAACGAAAGTTCTGAATTCCCCTCCTTAGTTAGTTTAAATAGATTTAATATGTTTATGCAGATAATTTTCAAATAAGGTTTTAAAGTTGGAAAAATACTTCAAGTGCCTCGGATTTGGCTGGTAAAAGAAAAATCCAAGTAAACCAACTATAGTCATCATGAATAGAGAGATAATAGGTGTATTCTTGAGTAGAAGGGATATGAGATGATCCCCAAAGTTTTGCACATAGCGATTGTAAAGGTTCTGTAGTTTTGGTTTGCACATAATCAAAATACAACTATGTTTTTTGCTTTATTAAATTGACAAGCATCGCAAAACTTTATGTTTTTTGCTTTATTAAAAATAGCAAGGTCATTACAAGATTTCAATACAACTTTCAAAGTATAGATTGAAGGATGTCCTAGTCTTTTATGAAGAAGATTTACATCAACTAGTTTCAAAATGATAGCAGACGAACATGATCTTTGGGATTGGAATGAATAATAAGAACAACAAGCAAATAAAGACTCAAATTTATTTTGATTGACAAGAACTATATTAGCATCAACAAACTGAGATTTATTTTAACTGACAAGAGCTGCAATGGTAGTAACAGACTAAAGAGAAGAATATGAAGAATGTAGTCTATATAAGCCTCCCACAATAAGTCCCTCAAGCAAGTGATCCATGTGCTCTTAGCCTTATAAAATAGAAATTCTCAACAAATTCAACAGTAACATAGTTATTAGACAACAATTTAGAGATATTAAGTAGTTTTGGTAATTTTTAGTACATGTAAAACATGATTTAGAAGTGATAGTTCATGTGTAGTTATAGCAAGCAAAGTTGATCCAATATGATGAATGTGCAATGCATTTCCATTTCCAACAATCGACTATTCACTGCCAATGTAGATTTTAAGGTAAAAAAGTTTACCTAAATCATTGGTGATGTGATTGGTAGCTCCACTGTCAATGTAGTAGGAGCGATCTTTAGCTCCTGCCATTCCATTAAATATATTTCCAGGAACAAGAGAAGTAGTGCAATTACCAGGAAAACTATGAGTAAAAGTACTATCTACAACATGAGTATAAGTAACAGCACCAAGAAAATAAACACTAGCACCAGTATAAGCAACAGCACTAAGATCTGAATACACCATATGCCCTTGAAATTGATAGTTTCTTGGCATGTAAGAGTAACCAAAGTTAGGTCCAAAACCCATGCCAAAACCAATAAAAGCCTCTACCTCTACCATATTGTCCTTGATTAGGTCTGTATCCTCTAAGAAAATTACCTCGGTCATAGTTCTTTTAAAGAACAAAAGAAGAATTGTATATGTTCTTGCACCTATTTGCTCCATGGCCAAGAATAAAGCACATCTAACAAATAACATCAAGATGATTTCCTCCACCATTGAATTGTCCAAAGCTAGGATTAAATCCGCCAAAAGCTGAGTTAACATAATTATTTCCACCTCCATAAGTTTTTTGAGGACCACCATTATTCCTTCGAAAATAGAAAACTCTTTGAATTACATTTGCAGTCATGTTATGCATATCATTGTTGTGCAAATTTTATTGAACTCGCAAGTGCACGAATTTATTGTAGTATAGATCAATGGCGACGAGTGTCGATCCCACGAGGAAGTGGGTTTTAATTGTGTGTAGAATTAATTTTGTAAATGGGTGATTGGATTTGTGGTGGAAATGATTTGAAATATGCTAAAACTTAAATTAAAATGGCGAGAATAAATTCTGAAATTGGGATTGAAATGACGAGAATAAATTGAAGAGAATTATATTGAAATGACGTACTTGGGTATCTGGATCCGTATCAACATGCATCATGGGCTAAATATTCCTTATTAATACCAATTAAATCATGAGGGGGGAATCCACACCTCATGAACCACGCTCTAATCAATATGGTGCTAAGGGATTATCGTGCCAAATAATAATAACCTTGTACTAGTGCGCCGGTGAAACCAAGGCGGTACTAGACAAGATTAGTATTATTTGTCGACGAGAAGTCAAAACATCCACAAAAACTAGAGAGGAATAGAAAATAAATTTGCCAAATAAAGCCCATGACACATGTTAAGACTTCACCTTCAACCCAAGTTTGAAAGAAAATTAGATACTCATAATTGAACTAGGGGTAAAATGGAAATTTATTAAAATATGTAGAAAATACAAGATGGAGAGGGAATTACAGAAAATGGAGTCCAAAAATGGATTCAGGGATATCAAATTAGGGGGGGGAGGCCCCCTTTTTATAGATACATGGAGTAAATCATGGCCATCGGATTAAAAACAGTTTGGACGCTCAGGATTGCGCCACGTCATCAGTCAACAGTCCGCGTGAACAGTACACGGTTTGACCACGCGGATGAACAGTAACACGGTTTGACCCGGGTGAACAGTGACGCAGTTTGGTTGAAAATAATTCTGTGTGTTGCATGTACCGTACATGAGATTTTTGATCCACTAATATGCTGCCACGTCATCGATCAACAGTGCATAAGAATTTTAGTCCAACAGGATCGTGACACCTCATCAGTCAATGCCACATCATCGGTCAATGCCACGTCATCGATCCGTCTATGTGAACAGTGCCGTGAACAGTAACGTAGACAGTACCCGTACATGTGAATAGTACCGTACATGTGAACAATACCATTTTTCCTTTTATGCTCCTCCTAAGGTTTTCGACCGTCCTGAGTTCAAAAGTGATGTCCGTTTTGCCGTCTGATCTCTCCTTTATTGTGAAATGACTATAATGCCCCTAAAATACATAAAATACTTAATTAAAATAAAACGCACGGAATTAAATCAAAAGAAGGTTAAATTCATAAAAGTAAAGGTGTTAGTAAAACTTGTAGTGTAAAATGACGATTTTCTCCTTCATAAATATACATTTTCTAACACTCAACACACCCCCCAACCAGCTTATTGCTAGTCCCTAGCAAATAAAGCGAAAACGAAATTCAAATCCAAAATGATTTTTTTTTAATAGAAACACTCGTGTTTATTCAATCAGATTAATGATAGCAATCAAATAAAAGTATAAGCATTATCTCCAGTCTAAAGAAACATCACACCCACATCAACCATCCACATGAATCAGCCCAGTAGACTTTGTTATAGCTACTTTCAAGAATGACATGTCAAACCCCAAAATCTCACTGGAAGTAGTGACACTCTCACAAAGAAATTAAACCCAATAAAAATAGTCACTCCAATGAATGGTAATTGAGAGAAAATAATAAAGAAGTGATATCACATGCTCTCACCAAGATGACAGAAATATGCCCTCAGCTTAGAAATAATACGATCTCAAGTCAAACAAAAATGCTAGTTAACCCATTTTATTTATCTCTTTTTCTTTTATTATTATGCACCACTACATCTTTTTAGCCCATATAACTAGTTTCTACTTTAGACTATAGTTCCCCAAAATCAAGAAGGACTTTTATTAGGATGTAACGTAGGCTAGGGACATGGCTAACAAAGAAGGGAAATAAGGAAAACAAAGTGTATGTTTGAGAAAAATGCAGAGGAATTTTTTTTTTGGAAGTTGCAAGGTGGATTTCACCTATTATTGTTGTTTTTATTTGAAACAACAATTTGTTTTTCTTTTCTTCTTCTTTTTTTTTTTAAGAGACAATTTTTTTTTTTGAACTAGGCATAACTTCATTGTACAAAAATGTTTATTTACATTTTTCTCAAACATAAATAGGTGATGGAACTTGTAAGATATTGGCTAATACTCCAAATCGGAGTGGGTCAAGATGATAAGTTGACAAAGAAAATGTTTTTTTTTTAAGGCTCAAAAGGGTTAACTATGGATATTTAATAAAAGGGATGGCTAGAAAGGCTCAAACAGATCGAAGATGGCCTTTTCCATCATCTTTTAGAGCTCTAAATAATCTTCCATATCTACTAATTAGATGGGCCTCCAAATACAGCAACACACATTTTTTTTCTTCTTTTTTTACAATTTTTTTTAGGGGTTAACTCAAAAGAAATCTAGAGATCGTGTATACAATAATAAACTGCTAAGCCGTATAAAGAATGGGCAAAAGGGTTACTCTCCAAGGAAAATGAGAGGCTCAAAACTCACTTGGTACTTATTATACCATGTTCATTCTTTCAAGCAACTTATATTTATCTCCGACATCAACATGTAGAATAGCAAACATAGCGTGACATCACTTCAAACTAAAGATAATACAAATACTAAAATTTGAAATTCATCATGTCATCCAATGTTAAAATAAATAATAATTTTTTTTTAAACAACATTCTACCTCCCAACCTATCTAAACATGAAAGGAAAATATACATGCAGAAATGCAAAAATGATGTAGAAAAACTAATTAGAAAATGATAGAAAACGAATATGATTTTTTTTTAAACTTAAGAAGATGCGTTTCTAAAGGCACTACACTCCATATTCAGCCATCTTCGACTCAAAAAAATTTGAAAATGTAATTTTTATAAAGGAGAAAGTAAAAAGAAGAAGAAAAACGAACATCAAAACATAATAAAGAAAAAGAAAATGTCTGGAATTTTTATTTTTTTTGTTTTTGTTTTTTTAATGAAGATGCGTTTCTAGAGTCACTACACTCCATATTCTGTCTCTTATACACATCTCGCTTTACTTGACTCAACACCACCCATGGACACTAATAAATGGAAGTCGGGAGTTGAACAACTAGCACCATCAGAGAAGAAACTCATACCATCATCAGAATCACTACTTAAACTTGAGCGCAAACCATTGTCCAACACTCTGAAATATGCATTTTTGGGAGAAGAAAGTTATCTGCCGGTAATCATCTCATCATCCCTCAATGACTGTCTCTTATACACATCTCGCTTTACTTGACTCAACACCACCCATGGACACTAATAAATGGAAGTCGGGAGTTGAACAACTAGCACCATCAGAGAAGAAACTCATACCATCATCAGAATCACTACTTAAACTTGAGCGCAAACCATTGTCCAACACTCTGAAATATGCATTTTTGGGAGAAGAAAGTTATCTGCCGGTAATCATCTCATCATCCCTCAATGACTGTCTCTTATACACATCTCGCTTTACTTGACTCAACACCACCCATGGACACTAATAAATGGAAGTCGGGAGTTGAACAACTAGCACCATCAGAGAAGAAACTCATACCATCATCAGAATCACTACTTAAACTTGAGCGCAAACCATTGTCCAACACTCTGAAATATGCATTTTTGGGAGAAGAAAGTTATCTGCCGGTAATCATCTCATCATCCCTCAATGACTGTCTCTTATACACATCTCGCTTTACTTGACTCAACACCACCCATGGACACTAATAAATGGAAGTCGGGAGTTGAACAACTAGCACCATCAGAGAAGAAACTCATACCATCATCAGAATCACTACTTAAACTTGAGCGCAAACCATTGTCCAACACTCTGAAATATGCATTTTTGGGAGAAGAAAGTTATCTGCCGGTAATCATCTCATCATCCCTCAATGACTGTCTCTTATACACATCTCGCTTTACTTGACTCAACACCACCCATGGACACTAATAAATGGAAGTCGGGAGTTGAACAACTAGCACCATCAGAGAAGAAACTCATACCATCATCAGAATCACTACTTAAACTTGAGCGCAAACCATTGTCCAACACTCTGAAATATGCATTTTTGGGAGAAGAAAGTTATCTGCCGGTAATCATCTCATCATCCCTCAATGACTGTCTCTTATACACATCTCGCTTTACTTGACTCAACACCACCCATGGACACTAATAAATGGAAGTCGGGAGTTGAACAACTAGCACCATCAGAGAAGAAACTCATACCATCATCAGAATCACTACTTAAACTTGAGCGCAAACCATTGTCCAACACTCTGAAATATGCATTTTTGGGAGAAGAAAGTTATCTGCCGGTAATCATCTCATCATCCCTCAATGACTGTCTCTTATACACATCTCGCTTTACTTGACTCAACACCACCCATGGACACTAATAAATGGAAGTCGGGAGTTGAACAACTAGCACCATCAGAGAAGAAACTCATACCATCATCAGAATCACTACTTAAACTTGAGCGCAAACCATTGTCCAACACTCTGAAATATGCATTTTTGGGAGAAGAAAGTTATCTGCCGGTAATCATCTCATCATCCCTCAATGACTGTCTCTTATACACATCTCGCTTTACTTGACTCAACACCACCCATGGACACTAATAAATGGAAGTCGGGAGTTGAACAACTAGCACCATCAGAGAAGAAACTCATACCATCATCAGAATCACTACTTAAACTTGAGCGCAAACCATTGTCCAACACTCTGAAATATGCATTTTTGGGAGAAGAAAGTTATCTGCCGGTAATCATCTCATCATCCCTCAATGACTGTCTCTTATACACATCTCGCTTTACTTGACTCAACACCACCCATGGACACTAATAAATGGAAGTCGGGAGTTGAACAACTAGCACCATCAGAGAAGAAACTCATACCATCATCAGAATCACTACTTAAACTTGAGCGCAAACCATTGTCCAACACTCTGAAATATGCATTTTTGGGAGAAGAAAGTTATCTGCCGGTAATCATCTCATCATCCCTCAATGACTGTCTCTTATACACATCTCGCTTTACTTGACTCAACACCACCCATGGACACTAATAAATGGAAGTCGGGAGTTGAACAACTAGCACCATCAGAGAAGAAACTCATACCATCATCAGAATCACTACTTAAACTTGAGCGCAAACCATTGTCCAACACTCTGAAATATGCATTTTTGGGAGAAGAAAGTTATCTGCCGGTAATCATCTCATCATCCCTCAATGACTGTCTCTTATACACATCTCGCTTTACTTGACTCAACACCACCCATGGACACTAATAAATGGAAGTCGGGAGTTGAACAACTAGCACCATCAGAGAAGAAACTCATACCATCATCAGAATCACTACTTAAACTTGAGCGCAAACCATTGTCCAACACTCTGAAATATGCATTTTTGGGAGAAGAAAGTTATCTGCCGGTAATCATCTCATCATCCCTCAATGACTGTCTCTTATACACATCTCGCTTTACTTGACTCAACACCACCCATGGACACTAATAAATGGAAGTCGGGAGTTGAACAACTAGCACCATCAGAGAAGAAACTCATACCATCATCAGAATCACTACTTAAACTTGAGCGCAAACCATTGTCCAACACTCTGAAATATGCATTTTTGGGAGAAGAAAGTTATCTGCCGGTAATCATCTCATCATCCCTCAATGACTGTCTCTTATACACATCTCGCTTTACTTGACTCAACACCACCCATGGACACTAATAAATGGAAGTCGGGAGTTGAACAACTAGCACCATCAGAGAAGAAACTCATACCATCATCAGAATCACTACTTAAACTTGAGCGCAAACCATTGTCCAACACTCTGAAATATGCATTTTTGGGAGAAGAAAGTTATCTGCCGGTAATCATCTCATCATCCCTCAATGACTGTCTCTTATACACATCTCGCTTTACTTGACTCAACACCACCCATGGACACTAATAAATGGAAGTCGGGAGTTGAACAACTAGCACCATCAGAGAAGAAACTCATACCATCATCAGAATCACTACTTAAACTTGAGCGCAAACCATTGTCCAACACTCTGAAATATGCATTTTTGGGAGAAGAAAGTTATCTGCCGGTAATCATCTCATCATCCCTCAATGACTGTCTCTTATACACATCTCGCTTTACTTGACTCAACACCACCCATGGACACTAATAAATGGAAGTCAAGAGTTGAACAACTAGCACAGATGTGTATAAGAGACAGTCATTGAGGGATGATGAGATGATTACCGGCAGATAACTTTCTTCTCCCAAAAATGCATATTTCAGAGTGTTGGACAATGGTTTGAGCTCAAGTTTAAGTAGTGATTCTGATGATGGTATGAGTTTCTTCTCTGATGGTGCTAGTTGTTCAACTCTTGACTTCCATTTATTAGTGTCCATGGGTGGTGTTGAGTCAAGTAAAGCGTTGACCTCATCAACCAATCTGTCAATATCAAAATCCAAACCAAAGTGATTTAAACATGTTTGTAAAGGATCATCACTAAGGTTTGAAACAAAAGTGTCATCAACTAATGCTTCAATTAAATCCACATCAACAATTCCATCATCTGCATTGTGAGGCTGCTTGGCAATGTTGAAAATGTTCAGCTCCATAGTCATGTTGCCGAAGGACAACTGCATATTTCCAGTTCTGCATTGAATGTGAGCATCCGCAGTTGCCAAGAAAGGTCGGCCAAGAATAATGGGGATGTGCTTCCTCGAATCCTGTATTGGTTGAGTGTCAATTACAATGAAATCAACAGGAAAATAAAACTTATCTACCTGGATAAGCACGTCCTCCACAATACCACGAGGTATTTTTGTGGACCGATCTGCAAGTTGTAACACCACTGAAGTTGGGTGTAATTCTCCCAGTACAAGTTTTACGAAAACAGAGTAAGGCAGTAAATTTACACTAGCTTCTAAATCCAACAAAGCATTCTCAATTGTGTGGTTCCCTATGCTACATGAGATAGTGGGGGAGCCTGGGTCTTTGCATTATAAAGAAATTTTATGTTGGATTATAGAACTAATGTTTCCTGTTAAAAATGTCTTCTTTTGAACATGCATATTTCTCTTTTTAGTACAAAGGTCTTTAAGAAACTTGGCATAAGATGAAACTTGTTTAATAGCATCAAGCAAAGAGATGTTAACACTTACCTGTTTGAAGATTTCAAGAATCTCACCTGTGGATTTTTCCTTTTTTCCTTTCGCTAACCTCTGAGGAAGTGGAGCTTTAGGAACATATTCTCTTGGGTTGGTTTCTTTTTTCTCCTCCAGTGATGAGTCCTCAATATTCATAGGTACAATTTGATTTTCTTTTGTCACCGGCATCTCCACTTTGTTGTCGACTTCTTTTCCTTTTCGCAAGGCCATGACTGCTTTGACCTCTCCATTCTGTTGTGGTGAACTGGTACTTGCTTCATGTACTCCTTTAGGATTAGGCACTGGTTGACTTGGAAACTTTCCTTTCTCAACAGTCATTGCCAAGGTCTGAATTGAAGAAGCAAGTTGTCCCACCATCTTCTCGAGGCTTGAAACTGATTAAGCTTGTGAGTTGAAGCCTGCTCTCAACTCATTTCGTAGTCCATCAATGGTGCGGTTCAGTTGCTTAATCGTGGAGTGAGTAAGATTCTTAAGATTCTGGTATGAATCCTCCCATGGTCTTGGTTGTGAGTAGTTCTGGTTTTGATTGTAGAGTCTAAATGGTGCCTGAGAGGCTTGAGGATTTTGAGGAATTGGTTGCATTGGTGTATCTGGAGCTGCTGGTCCATTCTGTTGGAATCCTTGAGACCATGAAAAATTGGGGTGGTCTCTCCATCCAGGGTTATATGTGTTGGAGTATGGGTTGTAATTTGATGGCTTTCTCATTACACC
>MKYO02010897.1:302287-319061 GCA_002013955.2 Citrus medica | reverse complement strand
GTAGAATTAATTTTGTAAATGGGTGATTGGATTTGTGGTGAAAATGATTTGAAATATGCTAAAACTTAAATTAAAATGGCGAGAATAAATTCTGAAATTAGAATTGAAATAGCGAGAATAAATTGAAGAGAATTATATTGAAATGACGTACTTGGGTATCTGGATCCGTATCAACATGCATCATGGGCTAAATATTATTTATTAATACCAATTAAATCATGAGGTGGAAATCCACACCTCATAAACCACGCTCTAATCAATATGGTGCTAAGGGCTTATCGTGCCAAATAATAATAACCTTGTACTAGGGGGCCGGTGAAATCAAGGCGGTACTAAACAAGATTAGTATTATTTGTTGACGAGAAGTCAAAACATCCACAAAAACTAGAGGGGAATAGAAAATAAATTTACCAAATAAAGCCCATGACACATGTTGAGACTTCACCTTCAACCCAAGCTTGAAAGAAAATTAGCTACTTATAATTGAATTAGGGGTAAAATGAGAATTTATTAAAATACATAGAAAATACGAGATGGAGAGGAAATTACAGAAAATAGAGTCCAAAAATGGATTCAGGGATATCAAATTAGGGGGGGTAGGCCCCCTTTTTATAGATACATTGAGTAAATCGTGGCCATCGGATTAAAAACAGTTTGGACGCTCAGGATTGCGCCACGTCATCAGTCAACAGTCCGTGTGAACAGTACACGGTTTGACCACGTGGATGAACAGTACCACGGTTTGACCCGGGTGAACAGTAACGCGATTTGGTTGAAAATAATCCTGTGTGTTGAATGTACCGTACATGAGATTTTTGATCCACTAATATGCTGCCACGTCATCAATCAACAGTGCATAAGAATTTTAGTCCAACAGGATCGTGACACCTCATCAGTCAATGCCACGTCATCGATCCGTCTATGTGAACAGTGCCGTGAACAGTAACGTAGACAGTACCCGTACATGTGAATAGTACCATATATGTGAACAGTACTATTTTTCTTTTTATGCTCCTCCTAAGGTTTTCGACCATCCTGAGTTCAAAAGTGATGTCCGTTTTGCCATCTGATCTCTCGTTTATTGTGAAATGACCGTGATACCCCTAAAATACATAAAATACTTAATTAAAATAAAACACACGTAATTAAATTACAAGAAGCTGAAATACATAAAAGTAAGGGTTGTTAGTAAGACATGAAATGTAAAATGACGATTTTCTCCTTTATAAATATGCATTTTCTAACGCTCAATAATCATCACTAGCAATATTTCGTTTCTCATGCTCAATCCTAATCTCATGACTAAGTAGTAAATAATACAAATAATCTAGAGTGATTTTTTCTCCCCTAACTAGAACAACAGTAACCAAAGATTCATACTTAGAAGAATCAAATCTAGTTAACACATGCATAATAAAATCATTCAACTCAACTGGTTTTCCAGTTAAAACTAAGATATCAGCTATACGTTTGATTTTAGCAAAGTAATCACCCATATTCATAGATCATTTTTAATAGTTTTGAATTTGCATTATAAGAGTTTGAATTCGAGCTTGAAATTGTGAAATGAAAATACTAGTAAGTGAATCCCAAAGTTGTTTTGAGGTTCCACAATTGATGATAGTTGAAAGAAGATTTTACTGAATTAAAGACAACATCTACCTCAAGATGAGTTGATCAGTTTTCAACTAGGCTGTAAACTCAGGATTTGTAGATCTGGATCTGTTCTTTACTGAAGATCTAGCTTCATCTATGCTCTCATGAGGAAGAAACTGCTCTAGACATGCACGATCTCCATTAATGAAATCTTCCATGCCATTGCCTTTAATCGATGCTAGAACTTGTGTGCGCTATACGATGAAGTTGTGTTGATCAAGTTTAACCAGTGTAACAAAGCTATAAGATGGATTATTTTGAGCTAGGTTTACCATAGCTAGCTCTGATACCATGAAAAAATCTTGAACTGCTGTGTTTTGTGAAAGAGAAAGCATAGAAAAATTAAGAGAAAAAACATAATAGAACCTTGTGTAAGATTCTTATTAAATCATTAGAATGAATACATAGTACATATTTATAGAGAAACAATTGCACTTTCTCAATTCATTCTACACACGTGAGCTGAGCTTGATATATGCTAAACTAACTAACTAACTAATTCTGCCACATCAGCATGTATAGTGAACTAGTTAGCTGCTGTAGGTTACATACTATCAATATGCTCTGCTTTTCATTCGTCACCATATTAACTAACAGCATGTGAACATATTAAATTTCTAAAATCTTTGGCTCTTAATTACGTAGTAATTTGGTATATTAGAACATCACTAAAATATTCTTTGAATTTGGTTTTTTAAACATTTTTTTTACCTATGGTGGTAAATAGAAAGAAATAAAAAATTAGCCATCTCCTAAAAGACTCTTTAAATAAAATAATTTCATATTATTTTAATCAAATTTTTTTCTCCACCAAAATAATAACAATTTTAACACATCTCTCCCTTTAAGAATGAGAAAATAAAAAATAATATAATACTAAATTGAAGATTACAGCAGACTTTTCAAATGAGATTTTTCAAATGAAAATATCATTCTCTCTCTTTAGTATTAAGGAGAGAGAAGAATAATCTCATTTGAAGAATTTCATTTGAAAAGTCTTTTGGAACATTTTTTACTTATATGACTTTTCAAATGATAAGTAAAATCTCATTTGAAGAATTGTTAGTGATGTTTTAAGTGTGTCAAATTTAATTACCTTAATGGAAAGAATCAAGGCAAGGATATTAATCGTTATGGAAACACTAATCTCAAACCAAGGAATCAATCAATCTCGATCATTTTCCAAGATTATGATGCTGTAGGATCTTGACACCAATTTTATATAATATCTACTGAAGAAAGAGTGGAACAACAAGACCAGAGTTAGAATTTACACCTATAACCTGTTTTGGAACCAGTGATAGAAAGAAACTTGATTTACTTAATTTAAGACTTTTGGTTTGTTTCATTTGAATTTAGACTGATGTACGTGCTCATTCAACATGAATATGGCTTTGTCAACATTGAAATACAAAATTGGACGACTTTGTGTTTACACTAAAAGAGAGAGAAAGAGAAATGAGAATGCGTAAGCAAAAAACCTACCGGTGGCTTTCATACCATTCTTTGTGTTGGTGGGACTCTCCTCTAGATTCCGTTCTTAATTTTATCTCTTGGGATGCCAATGGGTTAAACCGAAGACTACACTATCTATTTCCGGCATGTTTGGTTGCATTTGTGGAATTTCGATGCCAATGGCTTAAACCGAAGACTACACTATCTCTTTTTCCATACCTTTTTGTGGAATTTCGCACCTTTGTTCTTCTTTTGACTGATATATTTGATGTTTCCATTTTAATAAAGTTCTTTTCCTTTTATCGAGGTTCACAAAAATAAATATCTCAATTGAAATTGAAAATTCAAAAAGAAAAAGAAAATCAGGAATGAATGCTTGTTTTGATTTTTATTTTCCAAGAGTAATTATTAATGAGATCTCAACTTTTCAAGGATATCTTAACAATATTTCTAATCTTTATTTCTCTTATTTACTTTTTTCTATTTGTCTTGGGACAATGTAACTCAGAGCTCCAACGTTTGTTTAAATTTACACGATTCCTTTGATTGAAAAAATAATTAAACGTACAATTTTTTCACAATTGTTTATGTCATTTGACAAAGTGACAAATAAAATATTTTAAACTTATATAATAGATAAAGAATAAAAATTTACAAAAAGGAGAACTACATCCCCTAATGGTTTGAAAAATGATCATGCAAAATCCTAAAATTTCAATAAAGAGTGAGGCTATTTAAACTCACCAATTTTCTTTCTACACTTACTTTTTAATAAAAAATTCTATTATCAAAATAATTTTTTAAAATTACTTAATTAACTCTTTTTTTCTCTTTATCTTGTCAATTTTACAAATTCCCATCAATTTATTTGTATATATTATTTTAGCTGCATATAATTAGTATCACTAACTAAGCGAAACAAAATCCACCATTTAAAAATGAATATGAACAAATTTTATCAGCCATGAAAATTAGTGAATATAAAAAAATCTTAATATAAATCAAGATGTACTAAGAAAGGCCAAAAAATAAATTTAAGAGAGAATGAATTGAGTATTTAATTTACAGATTGAGAAAGTAGAGAGAAAATATACAATTGTAAGGTAGCGAGAGAGAAAGTGATTAGTAAAAGATAGTTTTAATATTTTTAATTTTTCATAATCAATTTATTTTTTAAAATAGATATAGAGAGAAATTTGATGGTTAAAATAGGCTCATTATTAATTAAAATATATCAAAATTCCTTTTTTACTATAATACCCTTCGAATATAGTAACTAAAAAAATTAACTTTAAATTTTTTAATGAATACATATATAATATAAATAATTTAATTTGTCTAGTAAACTAATAATATAAAAATATCTTTTGATATATAAAATATTTTAAACAATGTAAAGTGTTATATTTATTTTAATAATATATTTGTACTTATTAAAATATTTTAAATAAATCTTTGAGTTACATAGATTTTACAATTAGTTAATATATCTCACTTATTAATAATGTTAAAAAATTTTATATGATATTAAAATAATTTAAAATTTTTATATATTTATTTTATTATTATGTTTCTATTTATTATAAAATTTAGTTTAATAAAATAAAATATGTTTAATAGATTGTAAAGGATTAAAATATTTTTCAATTATTGAGATTATTTTAAAATGTATATATTGTTACATTTATGTATATTTGCATTCATTATAAAACATTGGTCTCAATTTTTTTTAATATAAACAAAAAAGTCTTGGTGTCTCTTATTGAAAATTTAAAGGTCGATATGATTATTTTCACAAACTTTGGGGGGTATAGGTCTCATTTTCCTATAAAAATTTGAAATAAAAATTATTTTAATATTATTAGTATGTCTTATACATTGCATTGATTATAAGAGAATTATAAAATTACAAAAGACTATAAGAAGTTTGATTAACTGAAAATATAAATCAAGTAATTAAAATTACTTATCTTAAAATATGAGGGAGGCTTTTGCTTAGTTTTAGTAAAAGAACATGGTGGATATGCTCATTTTCCTCAAACGTGATACACCACTTCTATCAACTTTTTCCATGTTTTGATTATAACCTAACAACAAATTAAATTATGATCTTGTTCAAAATGAAATTGATTGAAGAAAAGAAATCAACCTCTTTGATATATATAGGCCAAGCAAATGGTAAAAGCATGTAACCCTCTTCCTAGAAAAGATTAGTTTGCTTGAATGGAAAAAATTTCTATGGGAAAATTCGAAAAAAGAAAAAAGCAACTGTAGTACTGGACCATTATTCGTGCATGTGCGGTCGAGAAATCACATTAACTTTAAAGTCTTGCAAAATATCATGGAAATTGAATAACTTCTGTCTAAAATGTCCCATTAAGTAATTGCATTTTGTCTTTCCAGTTAGCTACATTCTAATAGACAAGTTGCCTTTCTACATATAATGATGGCGAAAGCATGAAAAAGGACATGCTGCATTTTGTCATTAAGCTGAATAGAATTGTCAATAGTCATAAGATTTATTCAAATGATTTTATACTGATTTTAATGAGCTACCCCTCAATTACTAACTTGCGTATTTATTATTTGATAATGTCCTCAACTCCATGAGGATATTCAATCTTATCCCACATTGGAGAGGAACAAATTAACAACAATCAACCACGAGACAGCATTGAAAATGTTGTCGTAATTAAGAATTCGATAAGGAGAAACATAAATGAAATGGATGTTTAGTTGTCCAACAACTTGCGAGCCCGACTGCAGGTCGATGCAAGAGCGGCCAACATTTTAGTTAAAACAATTAATTTTCCATTATTATTCATACACAATAAGATAGGCGTTGCGTAAAATACTTTTTAAGAGAGTTTTATTATTTTAATGGTCCACATTAGGTTCCGACTCGAATTTGAATTAGTTGAGACCAATGTGGTCTTTAGATATCAAATGTTTTAATGCACACAAAAAAACAAGATAAGCAATGAAGATGACCTTCAAGGCTACATCACTCATAATAGAATGTCCATCAATATTATCATATGACTAAGTTTATTTGATTAAAATTCAACCAAAATTGGGTTGACATTTGCAGTCACTCAAATTTAAGTAATAAAAAAAATTAAGAATCAATATTTGATGAATATGTTCCTTTATTCAAACCTTAAAAAGAAAATAATAAAAAAAATTCAAATTGTTCAAGTTATACAGTGGCAGAAACACTCACCGTGTGAAGGTGGCCTGGCCTGGAGCAAGCCTCCCTCAAGTTGTTTAACATTTTTTAAATTTCATCTAGAATTAGCTGAAAAATGAATAAATTGAAAAATTACCTATATTGACCCTGTAATATTCAGAGAACACAGAAAATCACACACACACACACACATATATGGATTAAACTATGTTGCGGATAAAAATATATGGGAATATTATCCATTAAATTATAAGAAAAAAATCATTTTTTTATTATTTTGAATTTCCTGTTTAATTTACTAAGTATTCATTTTACATACTGGAATTTTAAACTAGATATAAACATGTGTTGACACAAGTTGTACTGTTCCTCTTATTTTATTCAACTCCTTGCACTCACACAAGGCACAACGAAAAATCTAAATCAACTTCAAATTTTTACCCCTGCCGAACCAATATTCTGGTTCCGCGCCACCAAGTTCAAAACTTCATGTAATTTTTGTTGCAATCTAACTTGACCGCAACCTTCAAATTCATGGATATATCATATAGAATATTCATTCATGAGCTAACTAATATACTTAGCATGTAACCCTCTTCCTAGAAAAGATTAGTTTGCTTGAATGGAAAAAATTTCTATGGGAAAATTCGAAAAAAGAAAAAAGCAACTGTAGTACTGGACCATTATTCGTGCATGTGCGGTCGAGAAATCACATTAACTTTAAAGTCTTGCAAAATATCATGGAAATTGAATAACTTCTGTCTAAAATGTCCCATTAAGTAATTGCATTTTGTCTTTCCAGTTAGCTACATTCTAATAGACAAGTTGCCTTTCTACATATAATGATGGCGAAAGCATGAAAAAGGACATGCTGCATTTTGTCATTAAGCTGAATAGAATTGTCAATAGTCATAAGATTTATTCAAATGATTTTATACTGATTTTAATGAGCTACCCCTCAATTACTAACTTGCGTATTTATTATTTGATAATGTCCTCAACTCCATGAGGATATTCAATCTTATCCCACATTGGAGAGGAACAAATTAACAACAATCAACCACGAGACAGCATTGAAAATGTTGTCGTAATTAAGAATTCGATAAGGAGAAACATAAATGAAATGGATGTTTAGTTGTCCAACAACTTGCGAGCCCGACTGCAGGTCGATGCAAGAGCGGCCAACATTTTAGTTAAAACAATTAATTTTCCATTATTATTCATACACAATAAGATAGGCGTTGCGTAAAATACTTTTTAAGAGAGTTTTATTATTTTAATGGTCCACATTAGGTTCCGACTCGAATTTGAATTAGTTGAGACCAATGTGGTCTTTAGATATCAAATGTTTTAATGCACACAAAAAAACAAGATAAGCAATGAAGATGACCTTCAAGGCTACATCACTCATAATAGAATGTCCATCAATATTATCATATGACTAAGTTTATTTGATTAAAATTCAACCAAAATTGGGTTGACATTTGCAGTCACTCAAATTTAAGTAATAAAAAAAATTAAGAATCAATATTTGATGAATATGTTCCTTTATTCAAACCTTAAAAAGAAAATAATAAAAAAAATTCAAATTGTTCAAGTTATACAGTGGCAGAAACACTCACCGTGTGAAGGTGGCCTGGCCTGGAGCAAGCCTCCCTCAAGTTGTTTAACATTTTTTAAATTTCATCTAGAATTAGCTGAAAAATGAATAAATTGAAAAATTACCTATATTGACCCTGTAATATTCAGAGAACACAGAAAATCACACACACACACACACATATATGGATTAAACTATGTTGCGGATAAAAATATATGGGAATATTATCCATTAAATTATAAGAAAAAAATCATTTTTTTATTATTTTGAATTTCCTGTTTAATTTACTAAGTATTCATTTTACATACTGGAATTTTAAACTAGATATAAACATGTGTTGACACAAGTTGTACTGTTCCTCTTATTTTATTCAACTCCTTGCACTCACACAAGGCACAACGAAAAATCTAAATCAACTTCAAATTTTTACCCCTGCCGAACCAATATTCTGGTTCCGCGCCACCAAGTTCAAAACTTCATGTAATTTTTGTTGCAATCTAACTTGACCGCAACCTTCAAATTCATGGATATATCATATAGAATATTCATTCATGAGCTAACTAATATACTTAGCGATTTACCGAACACACACCGAATCACGACACGATTGTATTTGGCGAACACGATCTTCACATGTTGTGCAAATTCAAACCATACATCAAAATCGTAAGGCGCGTGCGCGCGCGCGCGCACACACACACACACACACACACACACACATATATATATATATATATATTTTTCCTTCTGGTATCAGAGCCAAGGGGAGGAAAGTGTTTTATAGTTTAGAGAATTTGTGTTAAAGACTTATGTTTTATTTTAATCCCTATTTGTGTGGTGAGTCTTTTACTGGTCGTAAGTCCCGCTATAGGATAAGTTTTCCGTTTAGGGCTATAATTCCATACCTGTAGCCATACCAATAGGTCTTACAGTAGACCATAAGTTTTGAACCATGGATTCTCTGCTCTGTAGAGCATCGTCATTTTCTAGCTCTTCTTCTGGAAGAATTAGTGATTCAAAGAATGTTGTGAGTTCTGAAGAATTTGTTATCGAAGACTTCAATAAAGCAATTGATAATTGGGAATTACCAAAGGTTAATAAAGATATGATTTATAAAACAAAGAAGCTTGATTTTTTAAAGAATGATTATGTCATAAAAACAGAAGAACGTGACATAACCCTTTCAAAGCCTTTTGAAACAATTCATTTATTTTCCGAACAATCTTTAAAGAAATTAAGAGAAAAAAGTTTTAATTATATCCACATTGGTCTAATACAAGTCGGCATAAAACCCTTGACTAAAGAAGGTCTTGACACCTCCATTCTTGCAGTCTTGAGAGATGGTCGATTCATCTCTTTCGATGATTCTTTACTAAGTAGTATAGAATCAAGTCTGTGTAAGGGTCCCATTTCATTTAATTGTTACCCGAATATAACGATTTCTCTTAAAGACAAAAATATTTTAAATAGCATGATTTTACAAATCAAAACCCATAATTACCATATGATTGAGGGATCCGTCCCTGTAGCCTTGATTTTTAAAATCTCATACAAAGCTATGATTTCTGCATTCAGCACGCAACATAGATTCCAGTCAAAAAGAGAAGAAACTCTTCTCTTGCAGACTGATCTTTCAAAAGCCAATACAGTTATTCCAAAACCAATCCAATGGAAAGATGTCAATCTTCCAGACAATGAATTCTTGAAGGAGCCACTGCACCAGTGATTCCAAAACAACTTGAGCCAAATATAGAGTTACAAAATGTGACTCAGTATTCAGATGGTAAAGTAAAACTGTCATTTAGGAGATCTACTTCATCTAGATTCTCCGATAAAGGTTCATGTTCAAGTATATCTTCATTAGAGAGAAAATTCACAAAAATACCCTCCGAGGTAAATCTACAAAGTCAACCTAGGTTTTCCACTTCGGATATACCTAGTTCTTCAATTCATTCAGTCAGTTATGCAACTACTGTCCCCCATCCAATATACACTAGTCGCCAAAGACAGGAAGAGAAGGAACATTCTCCTCCGACCTCTCCCACGTTTTCATCAGTTACTGAGAATATAATAAATGTCATTGAAAAAGATTTTGAACTGGATAAAACTCTTCTTCACAATGATTTTTATTCGGATTCAAACAAAGAAAAAAGACTTTGGTTTTTCAAACATTTTCTGAATCAAAGAAAAGAAATTCAAGAGACATATTATGATTTTGTTAATTCACACAAAGTTCATATATTGTTTTTTGATTGGTTTGAGATATATTCTTCAAACAACAACATTTCTTATCCCTTTAAAGAGTCAAACCCTATTACTGTTAGAAAGAAAATTACTGAGTGGAATCTTTCTGATAACAATAGAACTATAGAATCTGAACATCCACCTCTTAGGAGCTTAACTATTGACCATGGTGAACCTCCTATTGAGATTAGAGCCTCACCTTACAAAATCCCTAAACCAAATGATTCTGATGCGAATTTAAGCAGTATTATTCAACAGAATAATTTCTGTAATACTAACTTAAATACCATTGGAAAACAGTTGACCAGGATAGAAAGCCAATTCCAAAAGTCAACCATAAGCATTCCTACTGTTACATCAAAGTCAGATTCTGACAAAAAGGTTAAAGAGCCTATTTTCAAACCTTTTCAGGTTTCGAAAACTAGTCAAAAACTTGTCCAAGAGTCAAAATCAGACTTTGCTAAAGCTATTAGAGAACAACTAGATAGGATAGAAGCTGCTTCTTCCTCATCTAGTAGAATTCAAATAGCTCCTGATACTCCTCATTCTAGCAAAATTGGAGTATTAGAACATGACCAAATGTCTATAGCCTCTTCTGACCTAGAAGCCTTTAAAGAAGAACATATTCCTAAAGCCAACAAAATCCATTGGGAATTAGCACTCCCAACCATAAAGTCTCCACCTGATTTGACCATAGATAGCAGGCCTAGTGCATTAAATCAATCCCGATATAATGCATCCTCTGTCTATGAGTGGAATATAGATGGAATGTCTGAATACAATATCTTAGGTGTATTGCAGCAAATGACCATGGCAGCCAATGCCTATAAGACCCAGTCGGGAACTTCTGACAAATCCATTGCAGAAATCCTTATTACTGGATTTACTGGTCAGCTTAAAGGTTGGTGGGATCATCTTCTCACCAAGTTGCAGCAATTAGATATCCTAAATTCCATACAAGTAGATGAGAATGGTGCCCCCATTCTTGATGAGTTCAATAATCCAATTCAGGATGCTGTTGCCACCCTGATCTTGACTATTTCCCTTCATTTCATAGGTGACCCATCTCACCTTAGAGATAAAAACGCTGAGTTACTACACAATCTTAGGTGTAGAAAACTTAGTGAGTTCCAAAGCTACAAAACCACTTTCTTTACCAGACTTTTCCTTAGAGATGATGCTAGCCATACAACTTGGAAGGAGAAATTCCTTGCAGGTTTGCTTACCCTTCTAAGAGAAAAGGTTAGAAATTCCATTAAAACCCTTTATGATAATCGTATTCCTTACGACGAGCTCACCTATGGTGAACTTGTCAGTTTTGTCAATAAGGAAGGCTTAAAGATTTGTCAAGATTTGAAACTACAGAAACGTCTTAAGTGGGAACTTAAGAAGTCTAAGCAAGAATTAGGCAGTTTCTGTAAACAATTCAATTATGACCCCTTTAAGACTTCTGCTTCCAAAGATTGTGATGGTAAGTGTTCTACAAAACCTTACAAGAAATATTTCAAATCTAAATTCTATAGAAAATCCTTTCAAAATTTTGGAGAACCTCATTATAAGAAACCCTTGAGGCCTTATAAGAAACCCAACTTCTCTAAAAAGAAAGAGTTTAGAGCCAAACCAGAGTTCAGAGCCAAACCTAAAACCACATTCAATTACAAAGAAGCCATATGTCATAAATGTGGTATTAAAGGCCATACTGCAAAGTATTGCAGAATGAATAGGAGGCTCCATGAACTCGATTTAGATGAAGAAACCCTTTCCAAGGTTGCCTCTTTACTCATAGAGTCTTCTGACTCTGAGTCTTCCATTACGAGAAACACTGAACCCCTACAGATTGACGAGTTAAATGACTCTAGTTCTGTTTCTCTGAGTGACTCTAACATCAGCGATTCAGATTCTTATTTAAAGAAAATCAATGTTTTGACTAAAGACCAAGAGATTTTTCTTGAACTTGTTAAGCATATTTCTGATCCAAATCTTTAAAAGGAATATCTTGATAAGCTTTTAAAGACTCTAGATTCTAATAAAGCGGAAACTTCTAAAGTTCTAATTGTTAAAAAGACTTCTTATGACCTTACTAATATTTTGGACAAAAAGAAAACAAAGAAGGTTGTTCCTAATATCCAAGATCTTCATAAAGAAATCAAAGAAATCAAACTTGAGATTAAGGATTTGAAAGAAAAACAAAAGTATGATTCCGATACTATTCAACTTCTTTTGCAAAAACAACTAGATGATAATTTAGATAAGGAAGTTGATACTGATGGTGATAACGAACAAAATCTTGAAAACTTTGAATCTGTGCCCAATGATTTTCTATTTGTTTTAAAACAAATCACCACCAGGAAGTATTTAATCAAAATCACTTTAATTTTTTCCAAAGATTTTGAAATTGACACCATTGCCCTTTTTGACACTGGTGCCGATTTAAATTGTATTAAAGAAGTTATTGTTCCTAAAAAATTCCATGAGAAGACTAATGAAAGACTTTTTGCCGCCAATAATTCAAAACTTAAAATCAAATCAAAAGTTGATGCTTTTGTTCACAACAATGGTTTTGATTTCAGAACTTCTTTTCTTCTTCCAAATGACATACACCATACTGTCATTTTAGGAACTCTGTTTATAAATTTAATTACTCCATATACTGTCAATTATGATAGTATATCTTTTAAAGCAAAATCCAAAAAACTTATTTTTCCTTTCATTGAGAAACCAAAGACAAGAAATCTTAATATTGTCAAAGCTTGTTCTTTTTACCAGAATCAAATCAATGCCATGCTTAAGTCCAAAAAAAAATGATCTGTTTTGTTTACAAAAAGATTTAAGTCTCCAAAGAATTGAAAAGCAGTTACAAAATGAATTTGTACAAAGAAAGATTTCTGATTTTAAAGATCTCATTGAAAAAGAAATATGCGCTGATTTACCATCCGCGTTTTGGGAAAGAAAACAACATTTGGTAGATTTGCCTTATGAAAGCTCTTTTGATGAAAAGCAAATACCCACTAAAGCTCGTCCAATTCAAATGAACATGGATTTAGAACAACATTGTAAAGATGAAATAAAGGATTTTGAGTCCAAAGGAATCATTGTTAAATCTAGGTCCTCTTGGTCTTGTGCCGCTTTCTATGTTAATAAAAATTCAGAAATAGAAAGGGGAACACCAAGACTTGTAATTAACTACAAGCCCTTAAATAAAGCTTTAAAATGGATCAGGTATCCCATACCTAATAAAAAGGATTTGCTCCAAAAATTGTGTTCTGCTTTTATTTTTTCAAAATTTGACATGAAATCAGGTTTTTGGCAAATCCAAATTCACCCTAATGATCGATATAAAACCACTTTTACTGTTCCTTTTGGACAGTATGGGTGGACTGTAATGCCGTTTGGTTTAAAAAATGCACCCTCAGAATTTCAAAGAATCATGAACGATATTTACAACCCTTATTCTGAGTTTTGCATTGTTTATATTGATGACGTATTGATTTTTTCACAAACCATTGATCAACACTTCAAGCATTTAAAGACCTTTTATTTTGCCACTAGAAAGGCTGGTCTAGCCCTTTCTAGTTCAAAAATTTCACTTTTTCAAACAAAAGTCAGGTTCCTTGGCCATTATATTTCTAAAAGGACCATTACTCCTATTAAAAGATCACTTGCCTTCACTGACAAGTTTCCTGATAAAATCTTTGACAAAACCCAATTGCAACGATTTTTGAGTAGTCTTAATTATGTTCTTGATTTCTGTCCTAATATCAATATGATTGCTAAACCACTGCATGATAGGTTAAAAAAGACCCCTGTTGCATGGTCGGAAGAACATACTAAGATCGTTAAGCACATAAAGACCATTGTAAAAAGCATTCCATGTTTATTTCTTGTAAATCCAGCATTGCCTAAGATAGTTGAAACCGATGCATCTGACATAGGCTATGGTGGTATATTAAAGCAAAAAGAAAATGATAAAGAACAGATAGTTCAATATGTTTCTGCACATTGGAATGAATGCTAAAAGAATTATTCAACTATCAAAAAAGAATTCCTTTCCATTGTTTTATGCATATCTAAATTCCAAAGTGATTTATTAAATCAAAAATTCTTACTTAGAATTGATTGCAAAGCTGCAAAACATGTTTTGGAAAAAGATGTTCAAAATATTGCTTCAAAACAAATTTTTGCAAGATGGCAAGCTATTTTAAGTGTTTTTTATTTCGATATTGAATTTATTAAAGGTGATAAAAATTCTGTTCCTGATTTTCTAACTAGAGAATTTCTCCAAAACAGATAATGTCACCAAAAAAGGACAAAGGTAAAGCAGTTCTTAAAGACGCTGAATCTCATGCAACCTCCAAAGAACCCCAATCAACTCCTTCTAAAGATAAATTACTTTCTTTTGCCATGCCAATCAAATCCTGAATTGAAATGGTTGAAGAACATGAAGCCCAATACAAATCTATTTCCTCCAATGACCAAATAAAGCAATGGATGAGTTCCATTACAAAATCCCCTGAGCTTATGCTCGCTCTTCAAAACCTTTCTCAAAGCCAAATTTCTCCCAAGGAAGAAATTGAACAAGCAAAACCCATTTCAAAAGAAATTTCAAAGCACTCTTCTCAAAATGTGGTTGTCTCTGGTGAAAGTTCATATTCCCAAATTGTGCTTTCCCAGCCATCAGTTTCAAAGAAAACTTCCGATTGGTTTGATAAAACCCATTTCCAAAATATTTTATCTATGGAAGATGGTTTTTACCATACTGATCATTTTCAAGCAATTTCAAAGTTTTTCCCTAAAAGCTGGTTTTTTAAACCATGGGATTTAACAAAACCCCAATCTTATTATCAAAGCATTTTAGAAGTCACTGAGTCAGTAAAATTTAAACATTTCTTTCTTAGGGAAACTCATAAAGAACCAGCCTATTCCACGGCTACTATTTTAAAAGTCTTGAGCCCAAACCAGTGGGGTGACCAACTCCACACACAAAGGAGATTCCCTACAAATTTTCAAATGTGTTTGCCTCACTGCTTAACCTATTCTTATTGGGACTACCAACAAGCATGGTATAACACATTTTTTATTCAAAACCCTAAAAAATCCCATTCATGCTTATTTTTCTTTAATTCAAAAATAACCGTTCAAAGCCTTCCCAATTTGTTTAAACATTGGTGGAACCATTTTGGTCCAATTCCTAATATCCTAACACCAAATGCCACCCACTGTTTAACCTTATTCAAAAACCATTATGCTCCATCTGAATAAGAAAAACGGTTTCTCCCTTTTCTCTGTTTCTGTACAAACTTTTTCCTTCCCTGGGTATGGATGTGGAACCTTAGATATCACACCCAAGAAGCCCAGCTTATCCTACAAAGAACCTTTAAAGTCAAATGGTGGTCAAAATTTGACGAACAGTCAAAATTGACTGACACCATGATCCGAGACTGGCTCTCTGCCAAAGGCTTCCTTCAACCACCCATTAAACACTCCAAAGCCCAACAAACCTTCCTTACTCAGAAATCCAAAGCCCAATCCCTTTTGGCAAGTGCCAAATCGGAAGAAGAGTATTTCAAAGTCATGGAACAGCTCCTCACCTCAAGATCAAAGTCTTCCGTTGCTGACTCCTCTGATGAAGATGACGATCAAGAAGAAGAGCCATTCATTTCCCTTGGAGATGAAAATGAAGATGATTGTTTTGGCATTTTCTCTCCTGTAAAGCATTGTAAATAATTGATTTGTATTTTCTTTTCTGTAAAGCTTCATACATATTTATTATGTATGTTAAAAAAAAGTAATTTTCATTTATTTTTCCTCTGTATTTCTTTCATTTTGTACGTATTTTGTACCCTCGGGTGGTCCCTAGAGCGCACATGTCTCTTCACCCAAATTGAAATTAAAAAGCACTGTACCATCCAAAGCCTACTGTTTCAAGCAACTCCGCTACAGCCTACAGTGCAGAGTTCCAAAGATTACTGTACGCTACAGCCCCGCTACAGTCTACAGTTTAAAAATTCATTTTGTATAAAAACCAAGGGAAAGACTTAGACTCCCATAGGTTTTTCATTTTTAAAGTTCAATTCTCTCTCTTTTTCTCTCTCTCTCATCTCTCTCTGGGAATCTGGAACTCAAAGACACTAAGGAAATTTTCCTTCGGGTTAGTTCCTGGTCTGAGAATTAATTTCCCTACTTCTCTTTTCTAAAGCATTAACAAAGAAAATCAAATGTAAGCCTTTTATTTTCAATTTTAGTTGTAAATTTAAAGCTTTCTATGCATGTTTAAATTTATGCATTTAAATTTCTGTAATTTAATTTCAAAGCAATTTACTTTTCCGCATTTAAATTAAAAGTATTTTCTTTCCAAAGCATGCTTGCAGACTGATCTGTATCAGTCTTATTCTTTCTCTTCTCCCTCTATTCCTTCAGAGCACCATTTCTGGGAACTAGATATGGTACTGTGTATGTTTAGCAACCATCCTTAATGTATGTTTATTTCTGCATAACCCTTGTGACTAGGCTTGCTAAAGAATTAAATAAATAATTGGTAAAGTTCAAATAAAAAGAATCAACCACGTATAAAGCAATCTAATTATTATTTGGTAAAGAAAGCTAATCTGGTATATTAGGCTGGAAACCAG
>MKYO02010897.1:276710-300682 GCA_002013955.2 Citrus medica | reverse complement strand
TTTAGAAGATTCTGTTTTATTAGAATCGAGGGTTTTCAAAAGCTTATCAAGATATTCTTTTTGAAGATTCGGATCAGAAATATACTTTACAAGTTCAAGAAAAATCTCTTGGTCTTTAGTCAAAACATTGATTTTCTTTAAATAAGAATCCGAAGTATCGGAATCAGTCAAAGAAACAGAGGTATCTGAGTCATTTAACTCATCAACCTGTAATGGTTCACTATCTCCCGTCATGGAAGACTCAGAGTCAGAAGACTCTATGAACAGAGAGGTAATTTTGGATTGAGTTTCCTCATCGAGGTCAAGCTCATGAAGCTTTCTATTCATCCTGCAATATTTTGCAGTATGTCATTTAATACCACATTTATGGCATATGGCTTCTTTGTAATTGAATGGGTTTTTTGGTCTGGCTCTAAACTCGGGTTTGGCTTTAAACTCTTTCTTTTTAGAGAAATTGGGTCTCTTATAAGGCCTCGAAGGTTTCTTATAATGAGGTTCTCTAAAATTCTGAAAGAGTTTTCTATGAAATTTAGATCTGTGATGTCTCTTGTAAGGCTTTGTAGAACACTTACCATCACAATCTTTAGAAGTAGAAGTCTTAAAGGGGTCATAATTGAATTGTTTACAGAAGCTGCCTAATTCTTGCTTAGACTTCTTAAGTTCCCACTTAAGACGTTTCTGTAATTTCAAATCTTGACAGATCTTTAAGCCTTCTTTGTTGACGAAGCTGACAAGTTCACCATAGGTGAGCTCATCATAAGGAATACGGTTGTCATAAAGGGCTTTAATGGAATTTCTAACCTTCTCTCCAAGAAGGGTAGGCAAACCTGCAAGGAATTTTTCCTTCCAAGCCTCAAATTGTGCAGTAACTCAACATTTTTGTCTCTAAGGTGAGAACGATCACTTATGAAATGTAGGGAAATAGTCAATATCAGGGTAGCTACAACATCATGTATTGGGTTATTGAACTCGTCAAGAATGGGAGTACCATTCTCATCGACCCGAATAGAGGTTAGGATGTCTAATTGCTGCAAATTGGTGAGAAGATGATCCCACCATCTTTTGAGTTGACCAGTAAAACCAGCAATAAGGATTTCTGCAATGGCTTTGTCAGAAGTTCCTGATTGGGTTTTGTATGCATTGGCTGCCATGGTCATTTGCTGCAATACACCTAGGATGTTGTACTCAGACATTCCATCTATATTCCACTCATAGACAGAGGATGCATTATATCGGGATTGATTTAATGCACTAGGCATGTTGTCTATGGTCAAATCAAGTGGAGACCGAACAGTTGGGAGTGCTAATTCCCAATGGATTTTGTTGGCTTTAGGAATGGGTTCTTCTTTGAAAGCTTCTAGGTCAGAAGAGGCTATTGACACTTGGTCATGTTCTAATACTCCAATCTTGCTAGATTGTGGAGTATCAGGTGCTATTTGAACTTTGCTAGATGAGGAAGAAGCAGCTTCTATCATATCTAGTTGTTCTCTAATGGCTTTAGCAAAATCTGATTTTGACTCTTGAACAAGCTTCTGACTATCTTTCGAAACCTGGAAAGGTTTGAAAATAGGTTCTTTAAGCTTTTTGTCAGAATCCGATTTTGATGTAACAGTAGGAATAGTAATGGTTGACTTTTGGAATTGACTTTCTATCCTAGTCAATTGCTTTCCGATGGTATTTAAGTTAGTATTACAGAAATTATTCTGTTGGATAATACTACTTAAATTTGCATCAGAATCATTTGGTTTTGGAATTTTGTAAGGTGAGGCCCTAATTTCAATAGGAGGTTCACCATGATCAATAGTTACACTCCTAAGAGGAGGATGCTCAGATTGAATGGTTCTATTGCTATCAGAAAGGTTCCACTCAGGGGTTTTCTTCCTAATAGTAATAGGGTTTGATTCTTTAAACGGATAAGAGATGTTGTTGTTTGAAGAATATATCTCAAACCAATCAAAAAACAATATATGGACTTTATGAGAGTTTACAAAATCGTAATACTTTTCTTGAATTTCTTTTCTTTGGTTTAGAAAATGCTTGAAAAACCAAAGTCTTTTTTCTTTATTTGAATCAGAATAAAAATCATTGTGAAGCAGAGTTTTGTCTAATTCAAAATCCTTTTCTATGACATTTATGATATTCTCAGTGACTGATGAGAATGTGGGAGAAGTCGGAGGAGAAGGTTCCTTCTCTTCCTGTCTTTCTCGACTAGTGTATATGGGATGAGGAACACTAGTGGCATAGTTTACTGAATGCATAGATGTACTAGGTATATCCGAAGTGGAAAACCTAAGTTGATTTTGAAGGTTTACCTCGGAGGGTATTTTTGTAAATTTTCTCTCTAATGAAGAGATGCTTGAAACTGAGCCCTTATCGGAGAATCTAGAAGAAGTAGATCTCCTAAAATTGTCGTTTAGGAGATCTACTTCTTCTAGATTCTCCGATAAGGGCTCAGTTTCAAGCATCTCTTCATTAGAGAGAAAATTTACAAAAATACCCTCCGAGGTAAACCTTCAAAATCAACTTAGGTTTTCCACTTCGGATATACATAGTACATCTATGCATTCAGTAAACTATGCCACTAGTGTTCCTCATCCCATATACACTAGTCGAGAAAGACAGGAAGAGAAGGAACCTTCTCCTCCGACTTCTCCCACATTCTCATCAGTCACTGAGAATATCATAAATGTCGTAGAAAATGATTTTGAATTAGACAAAACTCTGCTTCACAATGATTTTTATTCTGATTCAAATAAAGAAAAAAGACTTTGGTTTTTCAAGCATTTTCTAAACCAAAGAAAAGAAATTCAAGAAAAGTATTACGATTTTGTAAACTCTCATAAAGTCCATATATTGTTTTTTGATTGGTTTGAGATATATTCTTCAAACAACAACATCTCTTATCCGTTTAAAGAATCAAACCCTATTACTATTAGGAAGAAAACCCCTGAGTGGAACCTTTCTGATAGCAATAGAACCATTCAATCTGAGCATCCTCCTCTTAGGAGTGTAACTATTGATCATGGTGAACCTCCTATTGAAATTAGGGCCTCACCTTACAAAATTCCAAAACCAAATGATTCTGATGCAAATTTAAGTAGTATTATCCAACAGAATAATTTCTGTAATACTAACTTAAATACCATCGGAAAGCAATTGACTAGGATAGAAAGTCAATTCCAAAAGTCAACCATTACTATTCCTACTGTTACATCAAAATCGGATTCTGACAAAAAGCTTAAAGAACCTATTTTCAAACCTTTCCAGGTTTCGAAAGATAGTCAGAAGCTTGTTCAAGAGTCAAAATCAGATTTTGCTAAAGCCATTAGAGAACAACTAGATATGATAGAAGCTGCTTCTTCCTCATCTAGCAAAGTTCAAATAGCACCTGATACTCCACAATCTAGCAAGATTGGAGTATTAGAACATGACCAAGTGTCAATAGCCTCTTCTGACCTAGAAGCTTTCAAAGAAGAACCCATTCCTAAAGCCAACAAAATCCATTGGGAATTAGCACTCCCAACTGTTCGGTCTCCACTTGATTTGACCATAGACAACATGCCTAGTGCATTAAATCAATCCCGATATAATGCATCCTCTGTCTATGAGTGGAATATAGATGGAATGTCTGAGTACAACATCCTAGGTGTATTGCAGCAAATGACCATGGCAGCCAATGCATACAAAACCCAATCAGGAACTTCTGACAAAGCCATTGCAGAAATCCTTATTGCTGGTTTTACTGGTCAACTCAAAAGATGGTGGGATCATCTTCTCACCAATTTGCAGCAATTAGACATCCTAACCTCTATTCGGGTCGATGAGAATGGTACTCCCATTCTTGACGAGTTCAATAACCCAATACATGATGTTGTAGCTACCCTGATATTGACTATTTCCCTACATTTCATAAGTGATCGTTCTCACCTTAGAGACAAAAATGTTGAGTTACTGCACAATTTGAGGTGTAGAAAACTTAGTGAATTCCAGAGTTATAAAACCACCTTCTTTACCAGACTTTTCCTTAGGGATGACGCTAGTCATACAACTTGGAAGGAAAAATTCCTTGCAGGTTTGCCTACCCTTCTTGGAGAGAAGGTTAGAAATTCCATTAAAGCCCTTTATGACAACCGTATTCCTTATGATGAGCTCACCTATGGTGAACTTGTCAGCTTCGTCAACAAAGAAGGCTTAAAGATCTGTCAAGATTTGAAATTACAGAAACGTCTTAAGTGGGAACTTAAGAAGTCTAAGCAAGAATTAGGCAGCTTCTGTAAACAATTCAATTATGACCCCTTTAAGACTTCTACTTCTAAAGATTGTGATGGTAAGTGTTCTACAAAGCCTTACAAGAGACATCACAGATCTAAATTTCATAGAAAACTCTTTCAGAATTTTAGAGAACCTCATTATAAGAAACCTTCGAGGCCTTATAAGAGACCCAATTTCTCTAAAAAGAAAGAGTTTAAAGCCAAACCCGAGTTTAGAGCCAGACCAAAAAACCCATTCAATTACAAAGAAGCCATATGCCATAAATGTGGTATTAAATGACATACTGCAAAATATTGCAGGATGAATAGAAGGCTTCATGAGCTTGACCTCGATGAGGAAACTCTATCCAAAATTACCTCTCTGTTCATAGAGTCTTCTGACTCTGAGTCTTCCATGACGGGAGATAGTGAACCATTACAGGTTGATGAGTTAAATGACTTAGATACCTCTGTTTCTTTGACTGATTCCGATACTTCGGATTCTTATTTAAAGAAAATCAATGTTTTGACTAAAGACCAAGAGATTTTTCTTGAACTTGTAAAGTATATTTCTGATCCGAATCTTCAAAAAGAATATCTTGATAAGCTTTTGAAAACCCTCGATTCTAATAAAACAGAATCTTCTAAAGTTCCGATTGTTAAAAAAACTTCTTATGATCTTACTGAGATTTTGGACAAAAAGAAAACAAAAAAGGTTGTTCCTAATATCCAAGATCTTCAAAAGGAAATTAAAGAAATTAAACTTGAGATCAATGATTTAAAAGAAAAACAAAAACATGATTCTGATACTATTCAACTCTTTTTGCAAAAACAATTAAATGATGATTCTGATAAGGAAGTTGAAACTGATGGTGATAATGGGCAAAATCTTGAAAGTATTGAATCAGTGCCCAATGATTTTTTATTTGTTTTAAAACAGATCACCACCAGGAACTATCGAATCAAAATCACTTTAGTCTTTTCCAAAGATTTTGAAATTGACACCATTGCCTTTTTTGACACTGGTGATGATTTAAATTGTATTAAAGAAAACGTTGTTCCAAAACAATTTCATGAAAAGACAAATGAGAGGCTTTCTGCCACCAATAATTCAAAACTTAAAATCAAATCAAAAGTTTATGCTTCTGTTCATAACAATAGTTTTGAATTTCGAACTTCTTTTCTTCTCACTAATGACATACACCATACTGTCATTTTGGGAACACCGTTTATAAATTTGATTACTCCATATACTGTCAATTATGATAGTATATCCTTTAAAGCAAAAGCCAAAAAACTTGTTTTCCCTTTTATTGAGAAACCGAAAACAAGAAATCTTAATATTGTCAAAGCTTGTTCTGTTTATCAGAATCAAATCAATACCATGCTCAAATCCAAACAAACTGATTTATTTTGTTTAAAAAAGGATTTACGTCTCCAAAGAATTGAAAAACAATTACAAAATGAATTTATTCAAAGAAAGATTTCCGATTTTAAAACCCTCATTGAAAAAGAAATATGTGTTGATTTACCATCCGCGTTTTGGGAAAGAAAATAGCATTTGGTTGATTTGCCCTATAAAACCTCTTTTGATGAAAAGCAAATACCTACTAAAGCCCGTCCAATTCAAATGAATATGGATTTAGAACAGCACTGTAAAGATGAAATAAAGGATCTAGAATCCAAAGGACTCATTGTAAAATCTAGATCCCCTTAGTCTTGTGCCGCTTTTTATGTTAATAAAAATTCTGAAATTGAAAGGGGAACACCGAGACTTGTAATAAACTACAAGCCTTTGAATAAAGCTTTAAAATGGATTAGGTATATGATACCTAATAAAAAGGATTTGCTCCAAAAACTTTGTTCTGCTTTTATTTTTTCAAAATTTGACATGAAATCTGGTTTTTGGCAAATTCAAATCCATCCAAATGACCGTTACAAAACCGCTTTTACTGTTCCTTTTGGACAATATGAGTGGACTGTTATGCCGTTTGGTTTGAAAAATGCACCCTCGGAATTTCAAAGAATTATGAATGATATTTACAACCCTTACTCCGAGTTCTGCATTGTCTACATTGATGACGTGTTGATTTTTTCTCAAACCATTGATCAACACTTCAAGCATTTAAAGACTTTTTATTTTGCCACTAGGAAGGCTGGTCTAGCCATTTCTAGTTCAAAAATTTCGCTTTTTCAAACTAAAGTCAGGTTCCTTGGCCATTATATTTCTAAAGGGACCATTACTCCTATTGAAAGATCACTTGCCTTTACAGACAAGTTTCCAGATAAAATTCTTGACAAAACCCAATTGCAACGTTTTTTGGGTAGTCTCAATTATGTTCTTGATTTTTGTCCTAATATCAATAGAATTGCCAAGCCATTGCATGATAGGTTAAACAAGACTCCTGTTGCATGGTCAGAAGAACATACTAGAATTGTCAAGCATATAAAGACCATTGTTAAAAGCATTCCATGTTTATTTCTTGCAAATCCAGCATTGCCTAAAATAGTTGAAACTGATGCATCTGACATAGGCTATGGTGGTATATTAAAACAAAAGAAAAATGATAAAGAACAGATAGTTCAATATGTTTCTGCCTATTGGAATGATTGTCAGAAAAATTATTCTACTATCAAAAAAGAAATCCTTTCTATTGTTCTATGCATTACTAAATTCCAAAGTGATTTATTAAATCAAAAATTTTTACTTAGAATTGATTGCAAAGCTGCAAAACATGTTTTGGAAAAAGATGTTCAAAATATTGCTTCAAAACAAATTTTTGCAAGATGGCAAGCCATTTTAAGTGTTTTTTATTTTGATATTGAATTTATTAAAGGTGATAAAAATTCTGTTCCAGATTTTCTAACCAGAAAATTTCTTCAAAACAGATAATGCCGCCAAAAAGGAAGGATAAAGGAAAAGCAGTTCTTAAAGATTCCGAATCTCAAGCAACCTCCAAAGAACCCCAATCAACTCCATCCAAAGAAAAATTGCTTTCTTCAGCCATGCCCATTAAATCCTGGATTGAAATGGTTGAAGAACATGAAGCCCAATACAAAGCCATTTCTACTGATGACCAAATAAAGCAATAGATGAGCTCCATTACAAAATCCCCTGAGCTTATGCTCGCTCTCCAAAACCTTTCTCAAAGCCAAATTGTCCCCAAAGAAGACATTAAAATTGCAAAACCCATTTCAAAAGAAGTTTCAAAGCCTTCTTCCTAAAATGTTGTTGTCTCTAGAGAAAATTCATCTTCCCAAATTGTGCTTTCCCAGCCAACACCTTCAAAGAAAACTTCCGATTGGTTTGATAAAACCCATTTTCAAAACATTTTATCAATGGAAGATGGTTTTTACCACTCTGATCCTTTTCAAGCAATTTCAAAATTTTTCCCTAAAAACTGGTTTTTTAAACCATGTGATTTTACAAAACCACAATCTTACTATCAAAGCATTTTGGAAGTAACTGAGTCAGTAAAGTTCAAACATTTCTTTCTCAGTGAAACCCATAAAGAACCAGCCTATTCCACGGCTACCATTTTAAAAGTTTTGAGCCCAAATCAGTGGGGTGACCAACTCCACACACAAAGGAAATTCCCTCCAAATTTTCAAATGTGTTTACCACATTGCTTAACCTTTTCTTACTGGGATTACCAACAGGCATGGTACAATACATTTTTCATTCAGAACCCAAAGAAATCCCATTCATGGTTATTTTTCTTCAATTCAAAAATAACCGTCCAAAGCCTCCCAAATTGGTTTCATCACTGGTGGAATATTTTTGGCCCAACTCCCCAAATCATAACCCAAAATGCTACCCAATGTTTATCCCTCTTTAAAGCTCATTATACTCCTTCTGAATCCGAGAAAAGGTTTCCCCCTTTCTCTGTTTCTGTACAAATTTTTTCCTCCCATGGGTATGGATGTGGAATCTTAGATTTCATACCCAAGAAAACCAACTCGTCTTATAAAGAACATTCAAAGTCAAATGGTGGTCAAAATTTGACGAAAAGTCAAAATTGACTGAGACAATGATCCGTGACTGGCTCTCTGCCAAATGTTTTCTTCAACCATCCATTAAGCATTCCAAAGCCCAACAAACTTTCCTTACCCAAAAATCCAAAGCCCAATCCCTCTTGGCAAGTGCCAAATCAGAAGATGAATATTTCAAAGTAATGGAACAGCTCCTCACCTCACGGTCAAAGTCTTCTGTAGCTGAATCCTCAGGCGAAGATACTGATCAAGACGAAGAGCCGTTCATTTCACTTGGGGATGAAAATGAAGATGATTGTTTTGGCATTTTCTCTCCTATAAAGCATTGTAAATAGTTATGTATTTCTTTTCCTATAAAGCATTATGTACATTTACCGTGTACTTAAAAAAAAGAGTAATTTTTATTTTATACGTATTTCATTTTATACGTATTTTTATACCATCGGGTGGTCCCCTGGACACAAGTGAGAGCGCACATGTCTCTTCACCCGAATTTCTAAATTAAAAAATACTGTGCATCCAAAGCTTACTGTTCCAAGCAGCTCCGCTCCCGCTACAGTTGAAGCGCTACAGGGCCGCTACAGTTTAATTTTAAAAATCATGTATATAAATCAAGAGGAAGACTTAGACTCCTCAGATTTTTTAGATCTAAGATTTTTCTTTCTCTCTCTTATCTCTCTCTCTCTNAAGATTTTTCTTTCTCTCTCCTCTCTCTCTCTCACTCTCTTCTTCTTCTTCTTCTCCTCCCTCTCGGAAGTCTGGTCAAGACATCCCGAAAGCATTATTCCATGTCTTGTAATATGCTCAAGGCATCAAGGGAGCTTTCAGTCTTGTAATCTTCCCTTCTTTCAAATTATCTCTTCTTAGAGATCTGTAAAATTGTCCCGAAGCATTCAATCCAAAGAAAAAAGAAAGATGTATGTTTAAATTTTCTTTGTAAATTTATTTAAAGCCATTTACTTTTCCGCAATTTAATTTATGCACTTTAAATTTCTGTAATTTTAATTTAAAGCAATTTCCTTTATGCACTTTATTTTAAAGCATTTTTAAATTTAAAGCATGTTTGCAGACTGGTTTTTATCAGATCTGCCATAAAAATTGTACATTCTTCTGAGGCAACAAGACCAGATCTCAATCCTCAGTCGTATCTCTTCTCTTATCCCTCCAATCCTTCAGAGCACCATTTCCGAGAACCGGATCTGGTACTGTGTATGCACCCAGCCTTAGATGAATGCTCTAGGCGTTAAAGAATTTAACTTTTATTTGGTAAAATAAAATAAAATCAACCAACCACGTTCCAAAGCAAAGAATTCTAATTTATATTTGGTAAAACAAAACTATTTTGGTATATTGGCTGGAATACTCAGAGATGCGGGCTACTGGTCCAAAGGAGGGTTAAATATCTTTCTGAAAAATTCTTTCTGAGAATTCGGAAAGCACCTCATTCTCTAGATAACAACGTCGCGTACTAAAATAATTTTAAAATCGATCAAAGCCGTTGCAATTCCATCCATTCAAAGAATTCATTAATCGGACTTGGTAAAACAAGTTAAAAAGAACCAACCGCGTTTCAATTCCGCAATATCAAATCGTTTTATTAAAGCCATTCAATAATATTTTCCTTTCTGAAAACACACCCTTCCTTCGATCCTATTTCCCTTCTGGTATCAGAGCCACATTCCAAAATCAAACCCAAGGAAAATGCTTGGGTATTGAATAAATCCGTCCCTGTAAATTTAAAAATGCTTTAAAATAAAGTGCATAAAGGAAATTGCTTTAAATTAAAATTACAGAAATTTAAAGTGCATAAATTAAATTGCGGAAAAGTAAATGGCTTTAAATAAATTTACAAAGAAAATTTAAACATACATCTTTCTTTTTTCTTTGGATTGAATGCTTCAGGACAATTTTACAGATCTCTAAGAAAAGATAATTTGAAAGAAGGGAAGATTACAAGACTGAAAGCTCCCTTGATGCCTTGAGCATATTGCAAGACAGTGAATAATGCTTTCGGGATGTCTTGACCAGACTTCCGAGAGGGAGGAGAAGAAGAAGAAGAAGAGAGGGAGAGAGAGAGAGAGAGAGATAAGAGAGAGAAAGAAAAATCCTAGATCTAAAAAATCTGAGGAGTCTAAGTCTTCCTCTTGATTTATATACATGATTTTTAAAATTAAACTGTAGCGGCCCTGTAGCGCTTCAACTGTAGCGGGAGCGAAGCTGCTTGGAACAGTAAGCTTTGGATGCACAGTATTTTTTAATTTAGAAATTCGGGTGAAGAGACATGTGCGCTCTCACTTGTGTCCAGGGGACCACCCGATGGTATAAAAATACGTATAAAATGAAATACGTATAAAATGAAAATTACTCTTTTTTTAAGTACACGGTAAATGTACATAATGCTTTACAGGAAAAGAAATACATAACTATTTACAATGCTTTATAGGAGAGAAAATGCCAAAACAATCGTCTTCATTTTCATCTCCAAGTGAAATGAACGGCCCTGTTGCGCCTATATATATATATATATATTAACATTCATTCATGATACCTGCGCGCATAAACAATTTGACAAAATAAATTAGAAAAAGAAAAAGAAAAAGACATGTGTATGTCAAAGAAAATTGATTAATGCAAACGAGCGCTTCTTGTAGTATATATATATATATATAGAGAGAGAGAGAGAGGATCCTTCTTTAGTGGGGATGTTTTTTTTTTTATGTGGACACATTTTTAAGTAATAAGATTTAATAGAATCAGTTTTTAGTGTTATTAAATTGTATGGCTTCATAACTTGTCAACATTTTATTTGTCGGTTTCTTTTGTTATGATATCATTACTCTTAATTCGCTGGATAAGCTGATAAGCTGTTACTAAATCACCTCATGACCCTCCACCCCTATATATTCTTTTAGAAAATGCTAAAAACACATAATGTGTTGTCAGAACTAAGATAAAATTCATGTTACTTTAATTGATTTTTCACTTGAGTCAATCAATATTAGGACAATTGTTACATTACATAATTATATAACATACGTCAACTCAACAGTTTCTACCATATAATTTTTTTTGTTTATACTTTTGTGTTACTGATAACAGCTGTGAAGTTGACATGTTTCATAATTGAGTGCTGATGTTTGCCCCGGAAAAACCCCGAAAACAAACAAAACGACGTCGTTTTGTTTGTTTTTTTTTTCTTTTTTGCTTCTCAAAAACGCTGCCATTTCACTTACCATTTCTAAAACCTGGGAAGATAGAATCCAGCCATTCGCGATTCCTTTCTTCGTTTCTTCCTTACCGAAAAAATCGTTACTTTCCATCCTCGACCGAGATCCAGCCATTCGAGATCTACAGTAGAACACTTCATCCTCTTCGTCTTAAGCTAAACTGAAGAAAGTGATTAACAAATAACGCACCCATTTAGTGAAGAACAAGACCAACAACAGCTGAGTTTCGGCTGTGAAATTTGTCCTTGAAAGCTGAGTTTCGACTACTAAGCTGAATTTTAACAGAACAAGACCAACAACAGCTGCGAAGTTTCAGCAGAGCAAGATTAACATTGTGCCTGAAAGCTTGAATTTATTTTTTCGGTACTGTCTTCTTTGCAGCATTTTGTTTTTTTGATTTTTTTTAAATTTTCCCTGCATTTTTACAACATTGTAACATTGTAACATTGAATTTATTTTTTCAGTTCTCATATTCTTGATTTGTCTCATTTTCGTTCTCATGTTTGTATGAAACTTTGTTTTGGGTGATGTTGTTGTTATTTGACAATTACGTTAATATAATGGGTATTAAGCTGAGTATTTGTTTCAATATTCCTTTTTGAATGTTGATTAATGAGCTGGGCATTTGTTTGTATATCTAAACCTTATACTGCAAAAGCTGTATCATTTGACCTGTACAATTTGACAAATTCTTTTCATTAGATTTCAAACCTTAATTTTCATTGTCGTCCTCAAGAAATCAATAAGATATATTGTATACAACCTTGAGTTGACGGAGTGATGAATATGGAGAAGTTTCTATTACTCATACTCTTGTTAATTACCATCTGTTGGTTTTGAATTATTCAACTTAAACACCTTACCATTTGCTGAGTATTTGTTTCTATGTTGCATTTTGAATGTTGAGTTGTTTCATTTTGTTTTTTAAATTTTGTTTCTAAATTTAATGAATTTGCGATAAATAACTAATAAGATATTGAATTATTTTAATTTGCAGTAGTTAATGGATAATTTCGAACAAGTGGAGGAGGTTGATGAAGTTGGGGAATTGCAGGATTTACCGGAGGCTGATTTTGAAGAAAACAATGAGGAATTGGTGGTGGAAAATGTTGTTGAGCCTACGGTTGGGATGTCTTTTGATAGTCCTGATGAAATGTTTGAATATTATAAAGCTTATGGCCTACAAGAGGGGTTTCCAATGATGAGAGTTTGAGATATGTGACATTTACTTGTGGGAGAAACGACAAGTCAAAAGCAAAATCCACTAATGTTTTGCGGCTTCAACCAAACCAAAAAATTGGATGCAATGGTAAAATTGTAGGACATTTGGATTTTGTTAGTGGAAAATAGATAATTAGAAATTTGATCCTTGAACACAACTATGCCGTGAGTCTGAGCAAGAGTATGTATTATCGATGCAACCATACCATTTGTCCTTTTGTTAAAAAGCTGCTTGAAATAAATAAAGAAGCTAGAATTAAAATGGCTCAAAGTTTTAAGTCGATTGTTGTCGATGCTAGTGGCTTTGAAAATGTGTCATTTTTAGAAAGAGATGCTAGAAATCATGTTGACAAGGTGAGGCGATTAAGACTCGGAGAAGGGGATGCTATTGCAATTAAGAGGTATTTTCAGAAAGTGAAAACATAAAATGATGGGTTTTTCTTCAGTATTGACCTAGATGAGGAGGGTCGGTGAAAAAAATGTATTTTGGGTAGATCCAAAGAGCAAGGCTTATAAAGACTTTGGGGATGTTGTCATATTTGATACCACATACCTTACAAACAAGTATGACATGCCATTTGCTCATGTTGTAGGATTTAATCATCATGGTCAATCAATTTTGTTAGGATGTGGGTTGATTTCACATGAGTACACGGAGACATTTACGTGGTTATTTGACACATGACTATCATGTATGTCTGGGTGTCCTCCCTTTGGAATCATTACAGATCAAGATAAAGTGATGAAAAACACAATTCAGATTATTTTTCCAAATACTAGGCATCGATGGTGTTTGTGGCATATATTGAAAAAGGTGCCTGAGAAGTTGGGAATGTATGCAAAATATCATGCCATTAGAGTTTCATGGCTTTCTGTTGTTTATGATTCACATACTCCTGTTGAATTCAAGGAAGCTTGGCATGACATGTTAGATAAATATGATCTTAGTAATAATCAGTGGCTGAATGGATTATATGAGGAAAGAAATCGTTGGGTTCCATGTTTCGTGAAAACTACTTTTTGGGCTGGAATGTCAACCACTCAGTGTAGTGAAAGTATGAATGCGTTCTTTGATGAGTATGTTAACTCGAAAATAACTTTGAAGCAATTTGTGGAGAAATATGAGAAAGTAATGAAAAGTAAAATTGAGAAAGAATGGCAAGCAGATGCACAGAGTTTTAGCCAACAGTGGCCATGTGTTGTGCAAATTTTGTTGAACACGCAAGCGCACGAATCTATTGTAGTATAGACTAATAGTGACGAGTGTCGATCCCACGAGTAGGTGAATTTTAATTGTGTATAGAATTAATTTTGTAAATGGGTGGTTGGATTTTTTGGTGAAGGTGACTTAGATTATCCTAAAATTGGAATTGAAATGGCAAGAATAAATTGAAGAGAAATTCTATTGAAATGATGTACTTGGGTATCTGGATCCGTATCAACATGCACCATGAGCTAAATATTCCTTATTAATACCAATTAAATCATGAGCGAGGAATCCACACCTCATGAACCACACTCTAATCAATATGGTGCTAAGAGCTTATCATGCCAAATAATAATAACCTTGTACTAAAGAGCCGGTGAAACTAGGGCGGTATCTAGACAAGCTTATTATTATTTGTCGACGAGAAGTCAAAACATCCACAAAAACTAGAGGGGAAGAGAAAATAAATTTACCAAATAAAGCCCATGACACATGTTGAGACTTCACCTTTAACCCAAGCTTGAAAGAAAATTAGCTACTCATAATTGAACTAGGGGCAAAATGGGAATTTATTAAAATACGTAGAAAATACAAGATAGAGAAGGAATTACAGAAAATGGATCCCAAAAATGGATTCAAAGATATTAAATTACGTTGGTGAGGTCCCCTTTTTATAGATACATCGAGTAAATCATGGCCATCATATTAAAAACAGTTTGGATGCTCAGGATTGCGCCACGTCATCAGTCAACAGTACGTGTGAATAGTACGCAGTTTGACCACGTGGATGAACAGTAACATGGTTTGACCCGGGTTGAACAGTAACGCGGTTTGGTTGAAAATAATCCTGTGTGATGCATGTACCGTATGCGAGATTTTTGGTCCACTAATATGCTACCACGTCACCATCAACAGTACATAAGAATTTTAGTCCAACAGGATCGTGACACCTCATCAGTCAATGCCACATCATCGGTCAATGCCACGTCATCAATCCGTCTATGTGAACAGTACTGTGAACAGTAACATATACAGTATTGTATACGTGAATAGTACCGTACATGTGAATAGTGCCATTTTTCCTTTTATACTCCTCCTAAGGTTTTCGACCGTCCTGAGTTCAAAAGTGATGTCGGTTTTGCCGTCTGATCTCTCCTTTATTATAAAATGACTATAATGCCCCTAAAATACATAAAATACTTAATTAAAATAAAACACATGTAATTAAATCACAAGAAGGTTAAATACATAAAAGTAAGGGTTGTTAGTAAGACTTGAAATGTAAAATGACGGTTTTCTCCTTTATAAATATACATTTTCTAACACTCAACACACCCCCCAACCAGCTTATTGCTAGTCCCTTGCAAATAAAGCCAAAACAAAATTCAAATCCAAAATGATTTTTTTTAAACACTCGTTTTTATTCAATCAGACTAATGATAACAATCAAATAAAAGTATAAGTATTATCTTCAGTCTAAAGAAACATCACACCCACATCAACCATCCACATGAATCAGTATAATAGATTGTCCTAGTTACTTTCAAGAACAACATGTCAAACCTCAAAATCTCACTGGAAGTAGTGACACTCTCACAAAAAAACCCAATAAAAATAGTCACTCCAATGAATAGTAATTGAGAGAAAATAATGAAGAAGTGATATCACATGCTCTCACCAAGATGAAAGAAATATGTCATCAGCTTAGAAATAATACGATCTCAAGTCAAATAAAAATGCTAGTCAACCCAATTTATTTATTTTTATTTTTTTATGCACCACTACATCTCTTTAGCCCATATAACTAGCTTCTACTTCAGACTATAGTTCCCTAAAATCAAGAAAGACTTTTATTAGGACGTAACGTAGGCTAGGGACATGGGTAACAATGAGGGGAAATAAGGAAAACAAAATGTATGTTCAAGAAAAATACAGAGATTTGTTTTTTTTGGAAGTTGCAAGGTGGATTTCACTTATTATTGTTATTATTATTATTATTATTATTATTTGAAACAACAAATTTTTTTTTTGTTTTTGTTTGGCACAACTTCACTGAACAAAATAATTATTTACATTTTTCTCAAACATAAATAGATGATGAAACATGTAAGATATTGGGTAATACTCCAAATCGGAGTGGGTCAAGATGATAAGTTTGTCAAAGAAAATATTTTTTTTAAAAGGCTCAAAAGGGTTAACTATGGATATTTCATAAAAGGGATGGCTAGAAAGGCTCAAACGGGTCAAAGATGGCATTTCCATCATCATTTAGGGTTCTAAATAATCTTCCATATGTACTAGTTAGATGAGCCTCCAAATGTAGCAACACACATTTTTTTTAATTTATAATTTTTTTTCTTTTTTTTAATTTATAATTTTTTTCTTTTAGGGTTAACTCTCAACCACTAAAATTGGATTTAGTGGCATCACGTTCCTTCGTGTAATGCTCCCCATTCGCTGACACCTGTCACATGAAGAACAGAAAGTGTAAGTATCTCGAAATATAGTTGGCCAATAGAAACCACATTGTAAAACTTTTATAGCTGTTTTCTTTGCACTGAAATGGCCTCCACAAGCTTGTTCATGGCAGAATGAAATGATATTTTGAATTTCACTTTCTAGGACACATCGTCTGACAATTTGATCTGCACAATACTTTAACAAATACGGGTCATCCCAAAAGAAATTCTTTATTTCTGCAAAGAATTTAGCCTTATCTTGCTTGGTCCAATGCTCTGGAAGTTGACCTGTAACAAGATAATTAACGATATCAGCATACCAAGGTAATACTTCCACATTCATTAATTGTTCATCTGGAAATGACTCATTCAATGTTAATGGCTCTGTAATTGTGTCAAAATAGAGACGAGAGAGATGGTCTGCCATAACATTTTCTGTGCCTTTCTTATCTTTGAATTCCAAGTCAAATTCCTGCAAAACTAACACCCAACGAATTAGTCTAGCTTTTGCATCTTTCTTTGTGAGAAGATATTTAAGAGCAACATGATCAATGAACACAATTATTTTACAACCAATGAGATAAGATCAAAAATTTTCCAATGCAAACACTACTGCTAGCATTTCTTTTTCAGTAGTTGAATAGTTCAATTGTGCATCATTCAACGTCATACTAGCATAGTAAATAACATGGGGAATTCGATCAACTCTTTATCCTAATACTGCTCCTACTGCATAATCAGATGCATCACACATGAGTTCAAATGGTAAGCTCCAGTTTGAAGCCTGAATGGTAGGTGATGATGTCAACAACTGCTTTAATTTTTCAAAAGCCACAAGACATGAATCATTAAAGATGAAAGGTACATCCTTAGCAAGTAGATTGCATAAGGGTCTAGAAACTTTGCTAAAATCTTTAATGAAATGTCTATAGAAACCAATATGCCCAAGGAAATATCTTACTTCTCTGATTGTTTTGGGTGGAGGAAGATTAGAAATCAGATCCACCTTGGCTTTGTCAAACTCAATACCTTTGCTTGAAATGATGTGACCGAGAACAATACATTGTTTTACCATAAAATGACACTTCTCCCAATTTAAGACTAAATTCTTCTCGATACACATCTGCAGAACTAGTGTTAGGTGATGTAAACATTGATAAAATGAATCACCAAAGACAGAAAAATCATCCATAAAGACTCCAAGGAATCGTTCAACCATATCATAAAAAATGCTTAACATGCATCGTTGAAATGTAGCAGGTGCATTACACAATTCAAATGGCATTCTCCTATATACAAAAGTGCCAAAAGGGCAAGTGAAAATGGTTTTCTGTTGATCTTTTGGTGCTATGGGAATTTGATTATATCCTGAGTAGCCATATAGAAAACAATAAAATTCATGGCCTGCTAATCTATCAAGCATTTGATCTATAAATGATAAAGGAAAATGGTCTTTTCGTGTGACAAAATTCAACTTTCTATAATCAATGCATACACGTCATCCTGTAGTTACTCTAGTTGGTATCAATTCATTATCAGCATTTGTAACTACTGTGACTCCTAACTTTTTGGGGACAACTTGTACATAACTGACCCATGAACAATCAAAAATAGGGTAAATGATATTTGTGTCTAATAGCTTAAGGACTTCTGTTCTAACAACTTCTTTCATCTTAGAATTTAACCGACGTTGCATTTCCCTTGTAGATTTAGCATTTTCATCAAGGTGAATGTAATGCATACAATCTACTGGATTTATACATTTTATGTCTCTTATGGTCCATCCTAATGCTCCTTTGTACTCTTTTAAAACATCCAACAACTTATCTTTTTGTTCTTCATTTAGGAATGATGAGATGATTACCGGCAGAGTACTTTCTTTTCCCAAAAATGCATATTCCAAAGTGTTAGGCAATGGTTTGAGCTCGAGTTTCGGCGGTGATTCTGATGATGGGATGAGTTTCTTCTCTGATGGTGCTAGTTGTTCAACTCTTGACTTCCATTTACTAGTGTCCATGGATGATGTTGAGTCAAGTAGAGCGTTGACCTCATCGATCGATCTGTCAATATCAAAATTCAAACCAAAGTGAGTTAAACATGTTTGTAAAGGATCATCACTGAGGTTTGAAAGAAAAGTATTATCAACTATTGTTTCTATTAAATCTACATCAATAATTCCATCATCTGCATTGTGAGGTTGTTTGGCAATGTTGAAGATGTTCAGCTCCATAGTCATGTTGCCGAAGGACAACTGCATATTTCCAGTCCTGCATTGAATGTGAGCATCCGAAGTTGCCAAGAAAGGTCGACCTAGAATAATGGGGATGTGCTTCCTTGAATCCTGTATTGGTTGAGTGTCAATTACAATGAAATCAACAGGAAAATAAAACTTGTCTACCTGGATAAGCACGTCCTCCACAATACCACGAGGTATTTTTGTAGATCGATCTGCAAGCTGTAACACCACTGGAGTTGGGTGTAATTCTCCCAGTCCAAGTTTCACGAAAACAGAGTAAGGCAATAAATTAACACTAGCTCCTAAATCCAACAAAGCATTCTCAATTGTGTGGTTCCCTATGCTACATGAGATAGTGGGGGAACCTGGGTCTTTGCATTTTAAAGGAATTTTATGTTGGAGTATAGAACTAACGTTTTCTGTTAAAAATGCCTTCTTTTGAACATGCATGTTTCTCTTTTTAGTACAAAGGTCTTTAAGAAACTTGGCATAAGATGGAACTTGTTTAATAGCATCAAGCAAAGGGATGTTAACACTTACCTGTTTGAAGATTTCAAGAATCTCACATGTGAATTTTCCATTCTTTCCTTTAGCTAACCTCTGAGGAAATGGAGCTTTGGGAACATATTCTTGCGGGCTGGTTTCTTCTTTCTCCTCCGATGGTGAGTCGTCAACATTCATAGGTACAATTTGATTTTCTTTTGTCACCGGCATCTCCACTTTGTTGTCAACTTCTTTTTCTTTTCGCAAAGTCATGACTGCTTTGACTTTTCCATGCTGCTATGGTGAGCTGGTACTTACTTCATGTACTCCTTTAGGATTAGGCACTGGTTGACTTGGAAACTTGCCTTTCTCAACAGTCATTGCCAAGGTCTGAACTGAAGAAGCAAGTTATCCCACCATCTTCTCGAGGCTTGAAACTGATTGGGCTTGTGAGTTGAAGCCTGCTCTTAACTCATTTCGTAGTCCATCAATGGTGCAATTTTGTTGCTCAATCGTGGAATGAGTAACATTCTTGAAATTATGGAATGCATCCTCCCATGGTCTGGGTTGTGAGTAGTTCTGATTTTGATTGTATGGTCTAAATGGGGGCTGAGAGGCTTGAGGAACTTGAGGAGTTTGTTGCATTGGTGGAGCTGGAGTTGGAGATGCTGGTCCATTTTGTTGGAATCCTTGAGACCATGAAAAATTGGGGTGGTCTCTCCATCCAGGGTTATATGTATTGGAGTATGGGTTGTAATTTGATTGTTTTCTCATTACACCTATGGCATTGGCTTGATCTAAGTATGAGTCATGGTCATGTGGCTCTATTGATTTAGCAGTCGATAACGATGCTATTTGTCGAGCGAGACCTTCAACCATCTCCTTGACTTCTTTAATTTATGAACTTGACTCATCAATGTGAACCTCATTTACTCCCTTAATTCTTCTAGTATTCCTGAGTGATCGACTCCATTGTTAGGAATTATCCGCTTGTCGCTGGAAGAAGTCCCAAATTTCTGATGCACTTTTTGACATTAGCTCTCCTCCACTTGTTGCCATTAGTCATTCTTGCACATTCGGCAATAATCCATCCAAAACGTATTGGCATTGGTGCCATTTCTCGTACCCATGATGTGGACACTTTAAGAGTAGCCCATTGAATCACTCCCATGTTTCGAAAAACTGCTCGTCCTCTCTTTGGGTAAACTCCGAGATTTCCCTACAAATAATATTGGTTTTATGCACTGGGAAATATTTATTCAAAAATTTTGTAACCATTTGTTCCCATGATGTAATGCTATTAGCAGGCAATGTATTAAGTCATGAACGAGCTCTATCCTTTAAAGAAAATGAGAATAATCTGAGTTTAACATCATCGTCTGAAAAATTCTCGTATTTAAATGTTTGACAAATAGCATGAAAATCATTCAGATGATTATATGAGTCCTCATTTTCTAGGCCATAGAATGTTGGGAGACAATTTAGCACACTAAGTTTTAGTTCAAAATTCCTATCAGCTACATTTGGGTATCTTATATATGATGTGCTCAAATTAGCTAAAGGACTGAAGTAGTCCTTAAATGGCCTCTCCTGTGGTGCTTGTAAATCAATTCTATTTTTAATGTGTTTGTGTATGCGAAGTGTTTTCTCAAGTTCAAGGTCTATAGGTTCAAGATTAGGTAATAAAGACCTACGACATGTTAACATATATGTTTCCATAATATTGATTTTGATGATAACAAATAAGATTAAGAATGATTAATCTTTTAAGCCCAAATTATTTAATATTATTTTTAAATAAATTATTATTTTTACAATATAAAGGTTTTATATTTAATGGAAAAATGATTTTATGAAATTGGTTGTTTTTCAAAGTTTATGGTTTAATTGAAAGAATTTTGAAAACTTTGAAATAAACAAGTATTGCTTGAAATTTTGGAGAATGACTTATTTGAAAAGTGTCATAGCATTTTGGGCTATACCATAATTTCAGAAAGTTTTGGGATTAACAAAGCATTACTTAGAAATTCTGAAATTGGACCTATTTGTAAAGTTTTATAACATTTTGGGCCGTAACACAGTTTTATAAAGTTTTGGGGTCAAACTGTAAATTTGGAAAATATTTCACTGTAGCAGTTACTGTAGAAAACGGCGATCCGACATCTTGATAACGGCTCGCCGACATCTAACAGAATTGAAGATTAGTCTCTGGACATAAACGGCGAACCGACATGTGTGATAAACGGCTCGCCGATATCAACCAGTAGCCTCTGGACCTAAACGGCGATCCGACATATAGTTAACGGCGATCCGACAATTTGAAAAATCAGCCCAACGGTCATATTGACCAGTCAAACGGCGATCCGACATCTAGCTAACGGCGATCCGACAGTGTGCAGAAAGTCAATAACGGCTAGTTTTCAGCTCCAACTATAAATAAGCTCAATCCAATTCAAACAACAAGAATTCCAACGATCATCATTGAGCAAAATATTGAGAATACAACTTTCATTGAGCTTTAAATCTTTGTATTCATCTTATTCATTCACACATTGAGCTTTCACTTGTGATCAAACACATTGTGTGAGAGAGATTCATTTGTAATCTTTTTTGTAAAATCAAGTTAAAAGATTGTAAGTGTTGGGATACACTTGGGTTAAGAGATTGGGGATAATCTCTTGTTGTAAAGGTCCATTGACACCTTGGAAGTCAATTGTAAGCGTTTGAAGCCTTGGGAGGCTAGCTTAGTGAAATCCTCAAGCCCGGTGAGCTTGGAGGCGTGGACGTAGGCGGGGATTGCCGAACCACGTAAAAATCATTGTGTTTGTTTTCTCTTCCCTTACTCTTTTAATATTGTGCATGATTGAATTTATTGTTTTCAATTTGATTAAGGCAATAGATTAAATTGTTGTGTGGTTTGCTTAGCTTAATTTTTAAAATCCCAATTCACCCCCCCTCTTGGGTTGCCTAGTTAGTATTTCATTTGGTATCAGAGCAAGGTGCTCTTGTATAGACTTAACCGTCTAGAGTTTAAGATCTATAGCAACCCAAATTAGCTCAACCTTCATGGAAGGCCAATCTACCACTAGACCTCCATTCTTTGATGGTAATGACTATTCTTATTGGAAAACTAGGATGAGAGTGTTTTTACAAGCCTTAGATTATGAACTATGGGAAATAGTTTGTGATGGTTCATTCATTCCTAGGAAGAATGTTTTAAGTGAATTGGATAAGAAAAAGATGTCATTAAATTCCAAGGCTATGAATGCTTTATTTTGTGCCTTAGATAAAAAGGAATTTCATAAAGTTTCAAATTGTTCTAATGCTTATGAAATTTGGAGAAAACTTGAAATTGTGTATGAGGAGACTACAAAGGAGGAGGAATTTCATGAAGTGTCGAATTTGGCACTTATGGCAATTGGAGATGACTCGGATGATGAACTTGATGAGGTAAATGATCTTCCTACTTATAATGAATTACATGATGCGTTTAAAGAATTGTATGATGAGTGGATGAAAATTGGTAAAAAGAATACATGTCTTAAAAAGAAAATGGTAGAGCTCACAAATGAAAATGAAACTCTAAGTGCAAAGATTAGTTGCCTAGAATTAGAAAATAAAACATTGCATGATAGAGTTGCATTATCAAATGAGAAACCTAGCACTTCACACAAGCATCTAGAATCACATGTATATGACTTGAAAAATGAAAAAGATGCCTTGCAAAAATCCAATGTTTCATTAAATGAAAAGATCAAAGAATTAGAATTAGATAATGAAATGTTACATGATAGAATTGCATCATTCACATGTAAACAAAGTACTTCGTATGAGCATGAGAAATCACATGTTGATGAATTAATAAATGAAAATGAAACGCTTAAGAAAAGGAGCAATGAGTTGAATGAGATTGTTTTGAAATTCACAAATGGGCAAAAGATGTTGGATAACATGCTTAATTCACAAAAATGTGTGTTTGATAAAGGAGGACTTGGGTATAAGCCTTACTTGAAACAAAAATATTATAAGAATTATTTTGTTAAGGCTACCTCCACAAATGATCAAATTGTATGTCATTATTGCAATCAAAATGGTCATATGAAGAATAGATGTCCAATTAAAAGAAATGTGTATTATGGAGTCAAATGTATTTGGGTTCCGAAAGGAACTAAATCTAACACTCAAGGACCCAAGAGTATTTGGGTACCAAAGCACACAACTTGAATATTTTTTTGTAGGTACCACAAACAAGGAATGGTGGAGAGTTCCTTGATGAAGCTTGTGAGGATAATCATTTGAGCATGATCTAGGAGAAAAAGATGAGGCAAGATGATTTAATTATTTTGGTAATAATTCTTGCCATATTGATTTTGTTGAATAGATCATGATGGATGGATAATAGCTTGAATTTGCGAAAGTATGCTTGTATGTTTACATGATAGAATTATCATTGTGTTTAACATTGAGTGCTTTATCATGATGCATGGTTATATATATAAGATGATAGCTTGTCAACTCATCATGATAGCTTTGTTTGATTTTGATGATTATATAATGCATAAGCTTGATAAATGAGTGATATGCTTGAATTATTAATCTTTCAATGCTTATATATTTCATGATTGTGTAAAATATACACATGATGAATGAACTATATGTGTGAATTCTTGTGCTGTTAATTGTGTTATATCATCATTCACTTATAAAATTGACATCATTGTTTGATACGATTTCATATGTTTGGTCTTGTATGCATATATGTTTCATGCACTAATTGGCTTATTGAAAAGTTAAATGATTTTTAAAATTGATCAATTTCTAAGCAAAAATAAATAAATAAATTTGAGTTTATAATACAAGTCTAAGAGCTTACAAAATTTCAAAAATATTTTCCAA
>MKYO02010897.1:211554-275362 GCA_002013955.2 Citrus medica | reverse complement strand
GGTGTGCTTGGAGGCGTGGACGTAGGCGGGGATTGCCGAACCACGTAAAAATCCTTGGGTGTGCTTTCTCTTTCCTTACTCATTTATTATTGTGCTTTTATTGAATTTATTGTTTTCGAATTTATTAAGGCATTAGATTAAATTGTTGTGTGGTTTGCCTAGGATAATTTTTAAAATCTCAATTCACCCCCCTCTTGGGTTGCCTAGTTAGTATTTCACGACCATGGATGCAAAACAAATAAAATAAAAATAAAGATGGGAACAAAACAAATAGAAATAAAGAAGAGAGAGAAATTAAGATACTAACCTTATGTCGTTATTACAACCCTACTATAAAAATACACAAAAAAAAATACGTGAAATAAATTAACTAAAAAAAATTAGTAAGATAACCAAAAATCACAAAGAAGAAATAAAAAAAATAACTTGAAAATTAAATTACAGAATTTTAAAGAAGAGAAAAAGAAAAGAAATACTAACCTTTAAATGTAGATTTACTCTCCCCGGCAACGGCGCCAAAAACTTATTGTGCAAATTTTGTTGAACTCACAAGCGCACGAATCTATTGTAGTATAGACAAATGGTGACGAGTGTCAATTCCACGAGGAGGTGGATTTTAATTGTGTATAGAATTAATTTTGTAAATGGGTGGTTGAATTTTATGGTGAAGGTGACTTAGATTATCCTAACATTGGAATTGAAATGGCAAGAATAAATTGAAGATAAATTCTATTGAAATGACGTACTTGGGTATCTGGATCCGTATTAACATGCACTATGGGCTAAATATTCCTTATTAATACCAATTAAATCATGACGGGGGAATCCACACCTTATGAACCACACTCTAATCAATATAGTGCTAAGGGCTTATCGTGCCAAGTAATTATAACCTTGTACTAGGGAGCCGGTGAAACCAGGACGGTATCTAGACAATCTTATTATTATTTATCAACGAGAAGTCAAAACATCCAAAAAAACTAGAGGGGAAAAGAAAATAAATTTACCAAATAAAGCCCATGACACATGTTGAGACTTCACCTTCAACCCAAGTTTGAAAGAAAATTAGCTACTCATAATTGAACTAGGGGTAAAATTAAAATTTATTAAAATATGTAGAAAATACAAGATATAGAAGGAATTACAGAAAATAGATCCCAAAAATGGATTCAGAGATATCAAATTACAGGGGTCAGGTCCCCTTTTTATAGATACGTCGAGTAAATCATGGCCATTGGATTAAAAACAGTTTGGACGCTCAGGATTGTGCTACGTCATCAGTCAACAGTACGCGTGAATAGTACGCGGTTTGACCACGTGGATGAACAGTAACACGGTTTGACCCGGATTGAACAGTAACGCGATTTGGTTGAAAATAATCCTGTGTGATACATGTACCGTACGCGAGATTTTTGGTCCACTAATATGCTGCCACGTCACCATCAACAGTACATAAAAATTTTAGTCTAACAGGATCGTGACACCTCATCAGTCTATGCCACATCATCGGTCAATGCCACGTCATCGATCCGTCTATATGAACAGTATCGTGAACAGTAACGTAGACAGTACCGTATATGTGAACAGTGTCATTTTTCCTTTTATGCTCCTCCTAAAGTTTTCGACCGTCCTGAGTTCAAAAGTGATGTCCGTTTTACCGTCTGATCTCTCGTTTATTGAGAAATGACTATGATGTCCCTAAAACACATAAAATACTTAATTAAAATAAAACACACATAATTAAATTACAAGAAGTTTAAACATATAAAAGTAAGGGTTGTTAGTAAGACTTGAAATGTAAAATGACGGTTTTCTCCTTTATAAATATGCATTTTCTAACACTCAACACCATGTCGTACCAGTTTTGCAATGGAAAAGCAAGTTGAAGAAGTGTACACTATTTCCAAATTTCAGGAATTTCAGCAGGAGCTGATGAATAAGATATATTGTGAGGTTTTTGGTTGTGGGGGGTCAGAATATAAAGTTATTAAAAACGATGAAAAGAGTAGAGGAAAGACTTTTAAAGTCATTTTTGAAAAAAGATGAAGGTGAAATTCGTTGTGTGTGTTCAATGTTTGAAAATAAGGGCATTCTTTGCAAACACATTATCGCAGTGTTGTCACGTAACTGTGTGCAATTACTACCTGAAAAGTATATCCTACGAAGATTGAGGAAAGATGTGCGGAGATTCTATAGTAAAGTCAAAGTCAGTTATGATACACGGAGTTCGAGCATTGAACATCAGCGATATAAAGAGGAGTGCACTGCTTTTTACGATGTTGCTGGGGTAGCTTCCAAAAATGAAGAAAGCCGTAAAAATATTATGGGTTGGATCGAGAAAGTAATGAAGGATGTATCTTTAAATATTCGATGTAATGGTGATGATACAACCATTGATGATGGATCTAGTAGTAACTCGGCGCAAAGGTCGTCCACCTTGTCAAAGAAAGCAAAAGCAATTTAAGAGACCAAAACAGAAATTGAACAACGTTTCGATAAACACATCTGTAGAGGCAATTGTATATACTTTAGATTAATTTAATACTTGAATACATTCATTTTAAATTAAATTAATTTAATACTTTGAATGTGTGTTGGCTACATTTTTAAGACGCGAAAACACATGATTTATCTTCTTAGGTGGCTACTACAATCCTAACACAAGAGAACAATATGGCTATTGTAATATTTTTTTTATTTGTTATTTCCATTCATTGTCATATGTTTGATAATTTGTGTTCAACTTTTTTTTTTTGCACATTAGCTACCACAACAAGTACCCCTACAACATGCATTTTTTCCCCCTTACTATCAGTATTGGATGAATTACAGTGCAACTCATCATGTACACTTGCAACATGCACCGCAATAAAATTTTGAGGAGGCCAATCAAGGAGAGTTTTCAACTAATGAACCAAGCATATGATCGAAGTTAGCTTATGCTTATGTTTTATGTATTATTCAACTAATATAATTTGGTGTATGTGTATTTCGACATTTTTGAAATTTTGGAGTTCATAAGTCTATTGTAAAAATGCTAGAAATGGATTCATTTGGAAAATATTAGAATGATTTAGGTCATAGTATAATTTTGAGAAGAATTTTTAGGGCCAAATTATAATTTCATAACACTGTTAATTAATAAGTCTATTTTAAAAATGCTAGAAATGGGTTCATTTGAAAAATATTAGAATGATTTGGGTCATAGTATAATTTTGAGAAGAATTTTTAGGGCCAAATGATAATTTCATAACATTGTGAATTACTAAGTCTATTTTAAAAATGCTAGAAATGGATCCATTTGGAATATATTAGAATGATTTGGGCCATAGTATAATTTTGAGAATAATTTTTGGGGCCAAATTATAATTTCATAACACTGTGAATTAATAAGTCTATTTTAAAAATGCTAGAAATGGATCCATTTGGAATATATTAGAATGATTTGGGCCATAGTATAATTTTGAGAATAATTTTTGGGGCCAAATTATAATTTCATAACACTGTGAATTAATAAGTCTATTTTAAAAATGCTAGAAATGGATCCATTTGGAATATATTAGAATGATTTGGGCCATAGTATAATTTTGAGAATAATTTTTGGGGCCAAATTATAATTTCATAACACTGTGAATTAATAAGTCTATTTTAAAAATGCTAGAAATGGATCCATTTGGAATATATTAGAATGATTTGGGCCATAGTATAATTTTGAGAATAATTTTTGGGGCCAAATTATAATTTCATAACACTGTGAATTAATAAGTCTATTTTAAAAATGCTAGAAATGGATCCATTTGGAATATATTAGAATGATTTGGGCCATAGTATAATTTTGAGAATAATTTTTGGGGCCAAATTATAATTTCATAATACTATGAATTAATAAATCTATTTTAAAAATACTAGAAATGGATTCATTTTGAATATATTAGAATGATTTGGGCCATAATATAATTTTTAGAAGATTTTTTAGGGCCAAATTATAAATCCAGAGAGTTCAACATGTAAATTTCTAGCTGAATTCAGTCAGACAACTCGGAAACTTATATTTAACATGAAAATGCTATTACATATGTCTACAACAAGTTTTTAACTTAAAACAACTTAAAAATAATACTTCAATATAAAACATAATACAACAATTATGAGTATTCTAATAAAACCACATCATAGTGCCTCTCTCTTTCGAAGTTCGTTGTCCAAGAATCGCCTCTGCACTTCATGTTCATGCATATGCTCAAGTTCTTTATGCAATAATTGAAATTTAACGGACAAACACTCAATCTCTAAGGCCAACTTCCTAACTTCATCCGCTAACAAATCTATTTTCTCTTCGCTAGGTTTACGATCTTCTGTCCATTGAAAGTTCTTACATCCTCACATATCCAAAACTTGCGATTTGAATTTTTTATTGTGCGCGACGTTAACAACTCCATCTGATTACTGCATCCATTACACATTTGCAATGAAATTTGATTCTCACTTAACTCGGATGACATTGTCTGTGGTTAATAGCCCTTGGAAAGAAACTGCCCAAAAAGGGAAACAATTACAGTTAATAATGCCAAAGAAATTACCCAATTCAAATTTTAATTGCAATTACAGTTAGTCAGCCTTTAAGCAAAGAAAACTGGAACATATGAACAATATGAAAAGAAAACTAGAACATATGAACATGAAAACTAGAAACTGGAACATGAAAACTAGAAACTCGAATATATGAACAGCACGAAAACTGGAACATATAAACAACATGAAAACTGGAACATGAAAAGAAATTACCACTAAATTCTACAAGCAACCAGCTAGCAACCAGCCAGCAGCTAATATGAAATCTACAAGCAATATGCTAGAAAGGCTACATATGACTTGCGTAGCCGACCCAAATTCGAAAAGTTCAACAAACAAAGTTACCAATAAATTTTACAAGCAACCAGCCAAGAACCCAGAAATAACAAACAAGAAGAGTGCATAAACAGACAACTGGAGATAAAATAAAAGCCTCCATCAATAATATTAATCCTCATCACTCGGTTACACCTTACATTAATTCAAAAAAGAACATGAAATAACAAACAGAGAGCAACTACAATTGACTCAAATCATAAATCTCTCATGCCCAGAAATAACAGACAGAGAGCAACTGCAATTGACTCAAATCATAAATCTCTCATGCCTAGAAATAACAGACAGAGAGTAGCTGCATAAGCCCAAAAATAACAGACAAAGAGCAGTTGCAATTGACTCTAATCACAAATCTCTCATGCCAAAAAATAACGAACAAGAAGAGTGCATAAACAGACAACTGGAGATAAAATACACCTTACATTAATTCAAAAAAGAACAGAGAACAGCTGCAATTGACTCAAATCACAAATAAGAAATCTCTCATTTCTTTAACCTCACAAATTAGAAATCTCTCATCATCTTTCATCCTCAACCTCAACATTAGCAAATTCAAAATTGTACCCAAATCAAGTGCGAAAGGGAAATCAATTGCAATTTAACACACTTAAATAAAACGAGAATGACAATAGCTATCCAAATTCAGCTGAAATTTAATTAAATGGGAATGACAATAGCTAAGAAATTTTAGCACTTGCAGAGCAATGATATTAACCTAGATCAACCAAATCGTCCTCATTTTGCCACAACCTAAAGAGGCAAAAACGAAGCATTACCTCAGGCTGTGAACTTTGACGCTTCGTGAGTTCAATTTCCTGACCAAGTTTCGGCTACCAGTGTTGACGGTGACCGTGGTTGTGAGTCCGTCGTGGTGGATCTCGAATGGCTGGACCTCGATCAGGGAAGGAAAGTAACGACGGTGACCGTGGCTGTGAGTCGGTTGTGGTGGATCCCGAATGGCTGGACTTCGGTCAAGAAAGGAAAGTAACGATTTTTTCGGTAAGGAATCCTAGGTCAAACGAATTCTTCGTTAAGGAAAGTAACGAATTCTTCTATCTGTCTCAGGTGAAATGAAAATACGAAGAGGAAGAGATTTACGGTGAGTGAAATAGTCTATCAGAAATGGCAACGTATTCAAGAAGCAAAAAAAAAAACAGACAAACAAAATGACATTATTTTATTTATTTTCGAGATTTGACCCGGGACAAACATCATTTTCCTTCATAATTATGTAACTTAATAGGCCCACGATATCAGTTTTATACTTTGGTATTCTGTTCCTTAAATATTATTTCTCATCATTTTCAATTTTATATTAACAAAGATGACATCATCCCATGGTATCATCTATCCACCACGTCTCCAATTGTCCCCATATATTGAATTTTCATTGAAACTCCATTAATAATAAAGCCACTGCCACCACTTCATGAATTTTCTTCATCTCGTCTTGTCGTCTTCCCATCTTCTCATTCTATATAAACCCCCATAACCCCTCTTATCTGAAAATCCTATATTTATTTCTCAAAAAGCAAAAATGATTTCTCATCTTCACCATCATCAGTATCATGGAAGCTCAAGCTCCAATAAAAATGATGGTCTCGTGATCAGTTCTTGTTTAACAGAGAACTGGGGAGAGTTGCCGTTAAGAGTTAACGACTCCGAGGACATGATCATCTTCAACTACCTCCATGACGCCGTCAACTCAGGCTGGTCTCCGTTAGATTCAACGGCAACGTCTAGCGTAAAAGCCGAGTCAGTAAGTGATAATTACAATAATAATAATAATATCAATAATCAGAAGATGTGTAGAGGAGGGAGGCACTATAGAGGAGTGAGGCAGAGGCCATGGGGTAAGTTCGCGGCTGAGATAAGGGACCCAGCTAAGAATGGAGCTAGGGTTTGGCTTGGAACTTACGAGACGGCTGAGGAAGCTGCTCTGGCTTATGATCGAGCGGCTTTTGGTATCCGTGGCTCGAAGGCTCTGCTTAATTTTCCCCACAGGATTGGCTCCGACGAGCCTCCGCCAGTCAGAGTTACGGCTAAGCGAAGTCATTCGGCTGACTCGGCGGCTGCGGCTAAGAGGAGAAAAGATTCAGCGGCGGCTAAGGAGCATCAATTGACCATGCTGCCAGCTGGCGAGCGCTTATTGGTAAATTGAGTTTTCGGAAATCAAATGACAATTTTGGTTTGTGCTGTGTACAAAATTGTAACAGTGGTTCAAAAGTCCAGAGTAATAGTAACACTACTATTCCAAAATAAGAAATAGCAAAGATTGACACTTTCTCGTATGGTTTCTGGATTTTGCTGTTTATTTTCTATGGTTTTTATAATACTGTTGTATTTTCTTTTTCTTTATTTTTTAATGTCATAATTTTTACCGAAACTCATCTCAGCCACGAAACAATTGCTTTCCTTTTTGTTAAAATTTTGTTAATACCTAATAGAGGATAACAGTACTGTATAAGACTGTAGATAAATATGAGTAATGCAACGTATATTATTCGGAAAAAAATGGAATTTTTGATATTTTTTCGTAATTTTCAACGTCATTTATAGCATCGTCACACTATCATTAATCTTGGACTATAATACCACTTTTAATACCACTTTATTTAAGACAGAGCTTTTAAAATTTGAAAGCGATCTATACGATTAGTTTCTTACACAGGTTATTCGATTATATTGCACCTCAATTAACAATTTAACATCGCTTTCAAATATTTAAAAGAAAATTTGCTCGCTAAATACCCTCGACTTGCATCCATTAATTATATAATATAGATTGACCGGTAGGGTACAATAGAAAATATCTTTTATTTTTAGTGCTTCAAAATTCAACAGTTTGAATGGAAAGTTTGCGGTTGATGATATAGTCAACTGAGCTTGACTTGTTTAAATCAAAATCTGCTTAATTTAAAAAAATTAGGTCATTGAAATTCAAAGCTTAAAAAAAGAAAAACTTGAGCTATTTTTTTTTATGTTTTATCCACCAAACATGCTAAACTTTCAACCTGCTTGAAACTAATCTAAAAATTTTAGGGAGTAATCTACGTTTTGTTACTTATGATGCATCAGAAAAATTGACAAACTTATATCAAAATGATCATCAATTTGTTTGTTGTTCTTCAGCCCCCCCACCCACCCCCCCCTTCAGGGAGACAGAATGATTAATGAATATTACAATTATTTCCGTATCGTATCCAATTCCACATCTTAAAAAGATGCATGAATGTTAAAAAAGTGATTAAAAAATGATTTTTTCATTGTTTAACTCCTTTTTAATGTAAAAAAAAAGTGTGAAATATAAGTTAATTTTTAATTTACCTCTAAATAAATTGACATCTTGTATCTCATACTCAATTTCATTACTTTATCGGTTAAGTTTAACGGTATACGGATAAAATCGTAAGTTTTTGCCTTAAATTAATTTTAACGAAAATACTGCTTGATTCTATCTCTTTTTCATTTTGTTCTTCTTCTTCTCCGTTTCCTCTCCTTCTTCTTCTCTGTTACTTCTCTTCTTCTTTTTCTCCGTTTCTTCTTAATCTTCGTATTATTAAATGAAGAATATCAACTACCGGAACTTGGCTTGCGAGACTGAGGTGCGTCAGCTGCTTCCTTTCGTTACACAGCTTTCCATGCCATGGCTCATAAACCAAGTAAACAAAATTAAACGCGTCAACTAATGATTAATGGATTAATTTTTCAGATTGGGTTGAAGAATATGGTGCTAGATAAAGATTTTGTTGATGATGAAAATGGTAATGACAGGACCGAATTTGATTGTGATTCAAATTACAGAGAATGTGCTGTGGTTTTTCTTAAAAAAATTTAATTTGAATTGAATATTATTCTTTATCTCCAAATTTCCCTGTGGTCCTGTGGATACCAATTTTTCTTGGTGGTTGTAAGGCTTTTTTGGGAAAAAAAAATAATGAGGACAATGTACACGTGATAACAAATTTTTTAATTGCAATTAAAATGAAATCCTTTATTCAAAAATGCTAAACAAATTAAATGAGTTAATTTTTTTAATTTGCTCTATAATTAACTTTTTATTTAAGGGCTTGGGCTTTATGTAATTAAACTTATTTATATTCACAAAAGGATATTTTTGTCGTTAAATTAAAAGTCAGACAGAACCATTAAAAATAACTGATAAAGTAACGGATTGAGTGTGGGTGCAATGAATCAATTCTTTTGGGGAGAAGGTGCAAAATATCAATTCATTTGGATTTGGTTAAAAGTTACCCGTTGTATTTAAGTCCAATATGAAAGGAATAAAGTTCAACTATGTAGTATTCAGACCTAAAAGTTTCAATCACTTATCTTTGTAATTATGGTGGTGTGAAAATTACTGGTCACCAGGAAGCCAAAAGCTTGACGATAATTTTTCCAAGAAAATAGAAAAACTTCCACAAACGTATCAATTATAAGTCTACAGAATGATGTGTCAGCCTGAAGAAACACTAACATGTCCATCGACTGCATTGACGAGCGCTAAAGAAGCCACAAGTTATTATAAATTAATTCCACATGGCGTACGTAAGATGCAAATGGGTCAATGGAATTTAATTAATTTATTCTCTACGTGGCATATTTTTCTTCATTAAATCTTTGACAAACCCCAATTTCTCTGCGGTTAAAAGATCTAGCTTAACTTTAATTATAGCTCAATGAAGAAATTTTAGAGGATTTTTTGACCACATGTATCCATGGTAACTTTTTTCCAATGGCCTAATGGTAGTGACTCAAAAAGGAAGTAGACTTTTAACGTGCCCCCGAACCCGAACCGACCCGATCAGGGTGGATCCTCATAGGCCTCTTCAATCCCTGCTAATTTTTGCCATCTCTACAAAAAAAAAAAAAAGGATTCAGTACCATGGGTTTTTATTAAACACGAAAACAATTATTGTTACATAAAATAAATAAAATAATAAAATAATTTTTATTATTTATTTAATTATCAATAAAAACTCAATTTAATACTAAATCTTAACCTCTCTGCAAAAGGAAGAAAATTTCATTTTTCCCGAAACAATTATCATGGAGACAATAGAATAATTGAATTTGAATATAATCATATTTTGTGCGACGAAAGTCAGGGTAGTGTTGAAAACTGAACATTAATTATATGAATAAAAATTCACGGAATTTTTTTTTAATAGATGGAATTAATTAATACATGCATGCATTAGCTTTCTTTCTGTCTTTCTTTCATTTTTTTTTTTTTAACTACGAAGATACAGGCTCAATTATTTGGAATTATATTTATTAATTATAGTAGTCAATGGATACGACAAAGGTATTAATGTATTATCTCCAAGTGTCGTTTTTATGATTTCGAAAGCCAAACAAGTGACGGAGCCAGTTGTAATCAGACTGATATGGAAAACATATATTTATTAATAATAATCCATAATTATGAAGCAAAGTCCATTTAGGAGAAAGATGGATCAATTGTTACAAATAACAATCTTGATGATTCTTATAATTGAGCGCATTATAAAAGAGCAGTTCCCAATTTTTCAATTAATCCCACAAAAAACTTTGAAATGATTTTTCTCTCTCAATATCTCTCATTTAATTCTTTTTTTTTTCATTACATTGATTTACTGTTATTACATCAAACTACAGTTAATATTTACAATTAAACTATTAATGAGATTAGTTTACGTTATTCTCTTGAAATATTGTCCAAGTTTTAACCCTTTCTAATATTTGACGGACGCCTAGTCTACTCACATCTTTCAATTAATTCCTACTTTACCTTTAATTTATTTTTTCCTTTTCCATGCACCCTATATAAAACTTAAAAAATCGAGTTATTATCTCTAATTAATTAAAAAATATATAGTCATTAACTCTAAAAATCTCTCTCTTACTTTCTAAGTAGGGATGACAGAAATCCCCACGGGGACGAGATGTCTCAGGGATTTTTCTCATTTGGGAAGAGTATGGGGACGATTTAATACTCAATTTTCTTGTTCGGAAAAGAGATGAGGATGATTTTTATCCAATTTCTTTTTTGGGGAAGGGACAGGGATGAGCTTGAATCCCCATCCCCTCCCCAGTTCCCCATTCTCCCAATTTGATTTTTAATTCTAATTTTATTTTTTAGAAATAGTAATGAATAAATAATAAAATCTAAATAATAAAATATTAGTATAAATAACAAATATAAAAATATTTATACAAATATATTATGAAATTTTTGGGCCCAACTAACAAATTGGAGTCCTAAATTACTATTTAATCAGGTCTTATTCAAAAGGCCTTGGCCCCAGCACAAGTTGATTAGTCGATGCGTGTTTTGTTTTTCAAAGAGTTCAAGTGGAACTCAATAAGTCTAGGGAATAAAAAAGTGATTACAGGTAAACTTGAGGAGTCCTCTTCTTGTCTATGGGACAAGTCTTGTTTTGTCTTGTCTTTAGCGCAAGCTTATTCTCACTAGGTGCAACCGTTTTCGTCTTTCTTACTTTACGATCGCCACCAGCAAGAGACAATCAGAGGTTGACATCAGTACTGGATATGCTAGCATGACTATTGACGAAGAGGAGGATAATATATTGATCCTAGAAGGAGAAGATATAGACGGAGGAAACAACGTCAAGATCAAATACCAGTTTTGCTTGGTGGGCAAATTTCTGACGGACAAGGTGATTAATCTTGCGGCAATGAAGAACACAATGGCCTCTCTTTGGCGGCCAGGCAAGGGTGTGTGTATTAAGGAGGTATCACCAACACTTTTCTTATTTCAATTTTTTCATGAGATTGATGTTAACAGGGTGTTGGAATCTGGATCATGGACCTTTGACCAACATTTCTACTGGTGAAACGTTTAGAGGAGAATGAACAGCCTCAGCTTGTTCCCCTATTCTTCACATCTTTTTGGATTCAAATTTATAACTTACCCATAGGTTTTATGTCTGAGAAAGTTTTGAAGCACATTGGCAATTATGTTGGTACATTTTTGGACTCTGATGAGAACAATTTCATGGGAGTTTGGAGGACTTATATGTGCATTCAGGTATCCATCGATGTTCGAAAGCTTCTCAAGCGTAAAATGAAGCTAAAGAAGAAAGGTGGAGAGTGGTTCTGGATTGATTTCAAATATGAAAGACTGAATATATTCTGCTTCATTTGCGAATTGCTCGGCCACACAAAAAAACAATGCCCAAAGCAATATGATTATTTGCTGGGTGAAATTGTGAAGGCTTATGGCCATTGGATGAAAGCGCCAAACAGGAGGAACACGATGAACTCAGGTGAGCGGGGGCTGAGATCGGCTTTGCCGGAAGAAACTGAATTTGTAAAAGGCAACAGTATAACTCCAACTGGTGCAATGATGGTTGATTCGATAACTAGTCCAAATCCCGAAGAATGGGCCCAGAACAAATGAAAGAAATGTTAGCGCGGGATTTGAGGGATTTGATATGGAAGGTAGTAGTTAGGTGCTAAACAGGGGCCATCTGCGCATTAATGATAAGTCAGCTTTTGGCATAAATAATGTTTCGAACAGGAGCAAGGATTTTAAAGAGGATCAAGAGACTGACATTATCATCAATGACTTAAAGAGAATGAGATCTCAAGTTGGGCTTCGGAGCATTGTGTGTCTTGAAGAGGAGCCTTCTAAGTTAGAAATGGATGTAGTAGTGGATCCAAAAAATGGGGAAACGGTGGGACTTGTGACCCAGGCCCACCGAGAGCAATGAGTGTGCTAAGCTGGAACTGTCGTGGACTAGGCCACCCACGAACAGTTCAAGTTTTACTCGATCTGGCCAGGTGTAAAAAGCCTTCTATTATTTTTCTTATAGAGACGTTATGCAACAAAAGTAAACTAGATAGTATTAAGTTGAAGCTGGGTTTTGATGGACTGTTTGTGGTTGATCGAGTGGGCCGTAGTGGAGGTCTTGGTCTTTTTTGGCATTCGAGGAGGATAATATATTGATCCTAGAAGGAGAAGATATAGACGGAGGAAATAACGTCAAGATCAAATACCGGTTTTGCTTGGTGGGCAAATTTCTGACGGACAAGGTGATTAATCTTGCGGCAATGAAGAACACAATGGCCTCTCTTTGGCGGCCAGGCAAGGGTGTGTGTATTAAGGAGGTATCACCAACACTTTTCTTATTTCAATTTTTTCATGAGATTGATGTTAACAGGGTGTTGGAATCTGGATCATGGACCTTTGACCAACATTTCTACTGGTGAAACGTTTAGAGGAGAATGAACAGCCTCAGCTTGTTCCCCTATTCTTCACATCTTTTTGGATTCAAATTTATAACTTACCCATAGGTTTTATGTCTGAGAAAGTTTTGAAGCACATTGGCAATTATGTTGGTACATTTTTGGACTCTGATGAGAACAATTTCATGGGAGTTTGGAGGACTTATATGTGCATTCAGGTATCCATCGATGTTCGAAAGCTTCTCAAGCGTAAAATGAAGCTAAAGAAGAAAGGTGGAGAGTGGTTCTGGATTGATTTCAAATATGAAAGACTGAATATATTCTGCTTCATTTGCGAATTGCTCGGCCACACAAAAAAACAATGCCCAAAGCAATATGATTATTTGCTGGGTGAAATTGTGAAGGCTTATGGCCATTGGATGAAAGCGCCAAACAGGAGGAACACGATGAACTCAGGTGAGCGGGGGCTGAGATCGGCTTTGCCGGAAGAAACTGAATTTGTAAAAGGCAACAGTATAACTCCAACTGGTGCAATGATGGTTGATTCGATAACTAGTCCAAATCCCGAAGAATGGGCCCAGAACAAATGAAAGAAATGTTAGCGCGGGATTTGAGGGATTTGATATGGAAGGTAGTAGTTAGGTGCTAAACAGGGGCCATCTGCGCATTAATGATAAGTCAGCTTTTGGCATAAATAATGTTTCGAACAGGAGCAAGGATTTTAAAGAGGATCAAGAGACTGACATTATCATCAATGACTTAAAGAGAATGAGATCTCAAGTTGGGCTTCGGAGCATTGTGTGTCTTGAAGAGGAGCCTTCTAAGTTAGAAATGGATGTAGTAGTGGATCCAAAAAATGGAGAAGCGGTGGGACTTGTGACCCAGGCCCACCGAGAGCAATGAGTGTGCTAAGCTGGAACTGTCGTGGACTAGGCCACCCACGAACAGTTCAAGTTTTACTCGATCTGGCCAGGTGTAAAAAGCCTTCTATTATTTTTCTTATAGAGACGTTATGCAACAAAAGTAAACTAGATAGTATTAAGTTGAAGCTGGGTTTTGATGGACTGTTTGTGGTTGATCGAGTGGGCCGTAGTGGAGGTCTTGGTCTTTTTTGGCATTCGAGGAGGATAATATATTGATCCTAGAAGGAGAAGATATAGACGGAGGAAATAACGTCAAGATCAAATACCGGTTTTGCTTGGTGGGTAAATTTCTGACGGACAAGGTGATTAATCTTGCGGCAATGAAGAACACAATGGCCTCTCTTTGGCGGCCAGGCAAGGGTGTGTGTATTAAGGAGGTATCACCAACACTTTTCTTATTTCAATTTTTTCATGAGATTGATGTTAACAGGGTGTTGGAATCTGGATCATGGACCTTTGACCAACATTTCTACTGGTGAAACGTTTAGAGGAGAATGAACAGCCTCAGCTTGTTCCCCTATTCTTCACATCTTTTTGGATTCAAATTTATAACTTACCCATAGGTTTTATGTCTGAGAAAGTTTTGAAGCACATTGGCAATTATGTTGGTACATTTTTGGACTCTGATGAGAACAATTTCATGGGAGTTTGGAGGACTTATATGTGCATTCAGGTATCCATCGATGTTCGAAAGCTTCTCAAGCGTAAAATGAAGCTAAAGAAGGAAGGTGGAGAGTGGTTCTGGATTGATTTCAAATATGAAAGACTGAATATATTCTGCTTCATTTGCGAATTGCTCGGCCACACAAAAAAACAATGCCCAAAGCAATATGATTATCTGCTGGGTGAAATTGTGAAGGCTTATGGCCATTGGATGAAAGCGTCAAACAGGAGGAACACGATGAACTCAGGTGAGCGGGGGCTGAGATCGGCTTTGCCGGAAGAAACTGAATTTGTAAAAGGCAACAGTATAACTCCAACTGGTGCAATGATGGTTGATTCGATAACTAGTCCAAATCCCGAAGAATGGGCCCAGAACAAATGAAAGAAATGTTAGCGCGGGATTTGAGGGATTTGATATGGAAGGTAGTAGTTAGGTGCTAAACAGGGGCCATCTGCGCATTAATGATAAGTCAGCTTTTGGCATAAATAATGTTTCGAACAGGAGCAAGGATTTTAAAGAGGATCAAGAGACTGACATTATCATCAATGACTTAAAGAGAATGAGATCTCAAGTTGGGCTTCGGAGCATTGTGTGTCTTGAAGAGGAGCCTTCTAAGTTAGAAATGGATGTAGTAGTGGATCCAAAAAATGGGGAAACGGTGGGACTTGTGACCCAGGCCCACCGAGAGCAATGAGTGTGCTAAGCTGGAACTGTCGTGGACTAGGCCACCCACGAACAGTTCAAGTTTTACTCGATCTGGCCAGGTGTAAAAAGCCTTCTATTATTTTTCTTATAGAGACGTTATGCAACAAAAGTAAACTAGATAGTATTAAGTTGAAGCTGGGTTTTGATGGACTGTTTGTGGTTGATCGAGTGGGCCGTAGTGGAGGTCTTGGTCTTTTTTGGCATTCGAGGAGGATAATATATTGATCCTAGAAGGAGAAGATATAGACGGAGGAAATAACGTCAAGATCAAATACCGGTTTTGCTTGGTGGGCAAATTTCTGACGGACAAGGTGATTAATCTTGCGGCAATGAAGAACACAATGGCCTCTCTTTGGCGGCCAGGCAAGGGTGTGTGTATTAAGGAGGTATCACCAACACTTTTCTTATTTCAATTTTTTCATGAGATTGATGTTAACAGGGTGTTGGAATCTGGATCATGGACCTTTGACCAACATTTCTACTGGTGAAACGTTTAGAGGAGAATGAACAGCCTCAGCTTGTTCCCCTATTCTTCACATCTTTTTGGATTCAAATTTATAACTTACCCATAGGTTTTATGTCTGAGAAAGTTTTGAAGCACATTGGCAATTATGTTGGTACATTTTTGGACTCTGATGAGAACAATTTCATGGGAGTTTGGAGGACTTATATGTGCATTCAGGTATCCATCGATGTTCGAAAGCTTCTCAAGCGTAAAATGAAGCTAAAGAAGGAAGGTGGAGAGTGGTTCTGGATTGATTTCAAATATGAAAGACTGAATATATTCTGCTTCATTTGCGAATTGCTCGGCCACACAAAAAAACAATGCCCAAAGCAATATGATTATCTGCTGGGTGAAATTGTGAAGGCTTATGGCCATTGGATGAAAGCGTCAAACAGGAGGAACACGATGAACTCAGGTGAGCGGGGGCTGAGATCGGCTTTGCCGGAAGAAACTGAATTTGTAAAAGGCAACAGTATAACTCCAACTGGTGCAATGATGGTTGATTCGATAACTAGTCCAAATCCCGAAGAATGGGCCCAGAACAAATGAAAGAAATGTTAGCGCGGGATTTGAGGGATTTGATATGGAAGGTAGTAGTTAGGTGCTAAACAGGGGCCATTTGCGCATTAATGATAAGTCAGCTTTTGGCATAAATAATGTTTCGAACAGGAGCACAGATTTTAAAGAGGATCAAGAGACTGACATTATCATCAATGACTTAAAGAGAATGAGATCTCAAGTTGGGCTTCGGAGCATTGTGTGTCTTGAAGAGGAGCCTTCTAAGTTAGAAATGGATGTAGTAGTGGATCCAAAAAATGGGGAAACGGTGGGACTTGTGACCCAGGCCCACCGAGAGCAATGAGTGTGCTAAGCTGGAACTGTCGTGGACTAGGCCACCCACGAACAGTTCAAGTTTTACTCGATCTGGCCAGGTGTAAAAAGCCTTCTATTATTTTTCTTATAGAGACGTTATGCAACAAAAGTAAACTAGATAGTATTAAGTTGAAGCTGGGTTTTGATGGACTGTTTGTGGTTGATCGAGTGGGCCGTAGTGGAGGTCTTGCTCTTTTTTGGCGTTCGAGTGCTACAGTTTTTTTGCTGAGCTGCGCTACAAACTTCATTGATGTCCATGTTGAGGTTGTAGGCTTGGGGGACTGGAGGTTGACTAGGTTCTGTGGTTTTCTTAAATCTTTTCGTTGGCATTAGTCTTGGGATTTGCTCCAGCGGCTATCTTCTTCCTCTTCTTCCCCTTGGGTTTGTCTTGAAGACTTCAATGATTTGTTAGAGGCTAGCGAAAAGAAAGGTAGAATTGATCATCCTAATTGGAAGCTGCAGGGGTTTAAGAGCGCCATTTTTTATAGTGGCCTGATTGATGTTAGAATGGAGGGTTACCCATTTACTTGGGAGAGATCTCGAGGGACTACTGATTGAGTAGAGGAGCGACTTGATAGAGTTTTTGTTTCGGCCGAGTGGCTTAATCTCTTTTCTCGTTTTAAGGTTACGAGATTGGAGGCTTCTTGTTCCGACCACTTGCCTATTTTTATAAACCCAAACCCCATTGCCCATATGAGTCGGCATAGTAGATTCCGGTTTGAGAACTTATGGCTGCAGGAAAGGGATTGCACTGATGTGATCAATATGAGTTGGGTCTCTTCTTCCGGTTGTTCGATTCAGCAGAAAATCTCGAAGTGTAGAGCTGATTTGATCCAGTGGGGAGGTCATTTGGCTCGCAATTTCCACAAGCGTATTTTCAATTGTAAATGTATCATGGAAAGGCATCGAGGAATGAGGGACCAGGTGGGGGTGGAGGAGTTTACTGAGGCCAAAAATTGTTACAATGTACTCCTTCATAGCCATGAAGTTTTTTGGAAGCAGAGAGCAAAATCTCTTTGGCTCAAGGAGAGAGATATGAATTCATGTTTCTTTCATGCCACAGCTTCAGCGAGGAAGCGGAAGAATTCTCTTGATCGGTTGCGCAATAGTTATGGGCAATGGAGCTCTAATCAAGATGAGATTGATGGGATGATTGCAGAGTACTTTAGTTTGCTCTACAAAACTGAAGGTTGTAGCAGTGAGGATGTACTAGCGTGCTTAGAGTCAAGTATTACAGAGGATCAAAATACGATGCTTTTGGCTTCTTTCTCGGCCAGTGAAGTCAAAGATGCCCTCTTTGAAATGCACCCGGATAAATCCCCAGGCCTGGATGGTATGAATCCTGCCTTTTATCAGAAGTTCTGGCATATTGTAGGTAAGGATGTGGTGCAGGCTTCTTTGGATTTTATTAATAATGGTACTTTTCCTGTGGGAGTAAATGATACATCTATCATTTTAATTCCAAAAAAACAGCGACCTGAGACTCTAACAGATATGAGGCCTATTGCGCCATGTAACGTTCTATACAAAATAATTTCTAAAATGCTTGCAAATAGAATGAAGTCAGTTCTTACCTCGGTTGTCTCTGATGCCCAAAGTGCATTTATTGCTAGGAGAGCAATAACAGATAATATCATTATCTCGGCCAAGGTTATGCATTTTTTTAAGAGAAAGAGACAAGGGAAGAATGGAAGTGCGGCACTTAAAATCGACATGTCTAAGGCTTATAACTGTATCGAATGAAAGTTCCTCCAAGATGTGATGTTGAAAATGGGGTTTGCGAAAAAATAGGTGGAGTTAATTATGCTTTGTGTTTCTACGGTACGGTACAATGTGATTCGAAATGGCAATGAGGTGGCGCCGATTATTCCTAGTAGAGGGCTACGCCAAGGTGACCCTTTATCCCCTAATTTGTTCATTTTATGTGCTGAAGGTTTGAGCTCTCCAATTCACATGCAAGAAAAGGCTGGTTTGATTCATGGTGTTAAGGTTGCGAGGAGTGCCCCAATGGTGTCTCATTTATTTTTTGCCGATGATGCTTTCTTATTTTTTTCAAGCAAACCAGCAAGAAGTGCTTGTGATAAAGAGCATCCTAGCTTCCTATGGGCGTGCTTCAAGGCAACGTGTTAACTTCAACAAATCTTCTATTTCTTTTAGCTCTAACGTGGTTGCTGGTGTTGTAAGCCAGGTTTGTGCAGAGCTGGATGTTCATGTTACGTCTGACCATAGGACATATTTGGGCTTTCCTTCTTATATTAGAAGAAAGAAAAAAGCGGTGTTTCAAAGTATCTGAGACAAAGTCTGGCAGAAGCTTCAAGGCTGGAGCATGAAAATGTTATTTAAAACTGGCAAAGAAATCCTGCTGAAAACAGTGGCACAAGCAATGCCTAATTATGCGATGAACGTATATCTCCTCCCTCTTGACCTCTGTAAAGAGTTGGAGATTCTGATGAATTCGTTTTGGTGGGGGAGTAAACACAATGGTGGTGGTAGTGGAATCAATTGGATGAAATGGGAGTGTTTGTGTAAGCCGAAGGACTTTGGAGGGATAGGTTTCAAACAGCTGCACCTCTTCAATATATCAATGTTGGGAAAGCAGATGTGGAACTTATTGATACACCCAAACTCTTTTGTTGCTAAGATCCTTAAGGCACGTTATTTCCCGCGTTCCTTGATTCTTGATACAAGTTTGAGGTCTAATCTAAGTTTTATTTGGCGTTCCATAATGGCTGTGAAAGACATTGTTATTAAATAGAGTAGACTTCATATTGGGAGCGGGCAGCATGTCCTTATTGGGAGTGATCCTTGACTGCCGGATGCTGATTGTGGTTTCATAACCACGGAGCTGCATGAGGAGATTAAAATGGCACCAGTTTGCAACTTGATGGTTCCTTATCAACGGCGGTAGGATTATGATACTGTAACTGATCTATTCAATGCTAGGGATAGAGACCTTATCCTGAAAATCCCCCTTACCACTCGTTGGGACATTGATTTATGGCATTAGCTGGCTGAACCTCGTGGTAAGTTCTCAGTTTGTAGTTGTTATAAATTGATGACGTACGATGCTAATAACTATGCCTCAAGTGCTTGGAGGCGTTTATGGAGGCTGGATGTGTCGGGCAAAGTGAAAAACCTTATTTGGCATATTGCTAATAATGTCCTGCCTACAACTGATAATCTTCAGAGTCGCAAAGTCCAGGTGATGCCTCTTTGCTCTGTTTGCAATGCCTCTAATGAATCTGTAATGCATGCCTTGGTGGATTGTGGCTTTGCAAAATCTTGCTGGATTGCTTCTCCTGTTGGATTTATAAGTCAGATCCATTCTTTCCTAGAATGGCTTGGCCATATTTTTTCCCAGTGTAGTAAGGAGGAGTGTGACCTTTCTGCCATGATTTGTTGGAAGATTTGGGCTCATCGCAATGACAAAGTTTGGAATAATAGATGTGGAGATGTGTATAAGAGACAGGAGTGTGACCTTTCTGCCATGATTTGTTGGAAGATTTGGGCTCATCGCAATGACAAAGTTTGGAATAATAGATGTGGAGATGTGTATAAGAGACAGGAGTGTGACCTTTCTGCCATGATTTGTTGGAAGATTTGGGCTCATCGCAATGACAAAGTTTGGAATAATAGATGTGGGAGAACTTACCAAATTCTCAATTCAGCTGGACACCTTTTATTCCAGTGGCAATTGCTGAGAAAGCAGGCCATGCTTACTGATGCAGATGCAAGCATTGTGGTGCACGGGGCTGTGTGCTGGGAAAGGCCTCTTGTTGGTTGGGCTAAATGTAATGTCGATGCTGTTGTGTTTCATTCTCAATCTTTGGTCAGTTATGGCTGTGTGGTTCAAAATTCTGAGGGCATTTTCTTGGCTGATAGCTGTGATAGATTTCTGGACAAATTTGGGGCTAGAGAAGCAGAGGCTCTTAGTGTTCGTGAGGCTCTTAGTTGGTTGAAGAATCTGCATCTTCCTCATGTGATCATTGAGATGGATTGTCTGCAAGTTATTAAGGCCTTATCTAAGAACCAATCTAATCTTAATGGTTTCGACCTCATCATATAGGAGTATCGTTTTTTAGCCCAAAATTTAGAAGTGCAATTCTCATTTGTCTATAGATCTGTGAATGCTGCTGCCCATAGTATTGCTAAGGTGGGAGGTTCTATGTCAGATCCTAGCAAGTCAAGGGTTGTTCCACCTTGTTGGCTTTTAAATCATTTGTAATCGCTTTTCTGTTTAATGAATTTCTCTTCAAAACAAAAAAAAAAGGCCTTGGCCCAAAATTTTTTATTTTTAAATTTTATCTAATAAACAAAAATTAAAGTAAAAGATAAAGTTATAACATCCAAACTTTACTAAGGTATATTGTCAAACTTTACTTTTATTTAAATTTTTTATTTCAATAGATTAAATCAAATTTAGAAACTAAAAATATATTGGTTATTTAAGGGTTTTTCGGGGATTAAGGATCCTCGGGGATCTCTTTTTATTATTTGAAGAGGGGACGTGGATTCCTTTAAGCAATTCTGATGGGGATGGAGAGGGGATGGAGACATATGCAAAATATCGTAGATGGGTACGGGGATATCAATCTCCTCCCCTACCATCTCCATTGCCATCCCTATTTCTAAGGGTATTTTTTTAATAATTTACCATATTAGAAATCATGAGGAAAGTGTGTGATCGTATAAAAGAATAAATTCAAAGGTTATATTATGAACTTCTATACTTGATTTTTGAATCAAAGAAAATAAAATATTGATAAAAGGATTTTAATGCTCGCGTTTATTACATGTTTATAGTCGTCCAAGCCAAACTTCTCTACAAAGACTATGAAGTCAAGCTGGGATCAAGGAAAACACAGTAATAGTCAAGGTAAGGCTAATTGCATTATTCTTCTTGTTAAAGGATAATTTGTAACTTTCCTTGATCCTGTAAAATAATCCAATGATAATTTTTTATTGTATTATTATTTTTTTATTGCAAATTGGGCACAATATATGAAGGCAATATGTAGAAGTATACAATCAAAATTGTAGACATGGCACATTTGAAATTACTTTCAAAAGGTTTTAAAGTAATTTTGAAAAGTTAAAAATTAATTTTGGTATTTAGTAAATTTTTTTAGAAATTACTTTTGACAAAATCACCCCATCTGCTTCATTTTGAAAAGATTTCGACTATTGGCACTCCTTTAAAATCCCTCTTCTATTACAATTACATTTGAGGACAAATACTCTAATATATCTCACATCTATTTTATCTCACTTCAAACTCTTGTATCATATCTCTTAGAATAACAAGAAGAAAGAAAGAAAGAAAGAGAGAAAACTTTGTATTTTTTCTCTTATCAAACTCACACACGCCATTTTTTTCCTTCAAATTCTCTACATATTTTCCTTCAATAACTATGAGAATCTGTTGATTGTGAACAAAACACATCCTGATAAAATTACCTAGCTTTTTTCTTCATGCTTATACTAAAAATTTTTACATCATAATTTTAAAGATGTTCTATTTAATTCATTGATTTTATCCAGAAGTTTATCACCTACAAAAATTGTATGTGAGTGAGAAAATAATAGAAAATAGAAAGATTCACAAATAAAATGTGTTTACTTGAAATAAGGGTATTTTTGGCACTAAATTTAGTATAATTGAGAAGGGCGTTCTAAAAGAATTTTAGAAGGGACCAATGAGCTTTTGGTCCAATGGGAGAATCATTGGTTTGAGCCTCCATAAAAGTTTTATGTAGGTTAGTTTCCGTACTCCCTCAATTATTAACTAATTGAGTGGAAACAATCTTTTCCTTACAAAATGTGAGTGGAGTAGGCGGAGTCGAATATTAGAGAGGGTTTAAACTCTCTCAATTATTAGCTAATTGAATGGAGACAGTTTCTCCCTTACGAAATGTAAGTGAAGTAGGGACCCCTCGAATTCAATACTCCCTCAATTATTAACTAATTGAGTGGAAACAATCCATTCCTTACAAAATGTGAGTGGAGTAGGTGGGGTCGAATATTAGATAGGGTTTAAACTCTCTCAATTATTAACTAATTGAGTGGAGACAGTTTCTCCCTTACGAAATGTGAGTAGAGCAGACACCCCTCGAATTCAGTACTCCCTCAATTATTAACTAATTGAGTGGAAACAATCTCTTCCTTACAAAATGTGAGTGGAGTAGGTGTTGAGTGTTAGGAAATGCATATTTATAAAAGAGAAAATCATCATTTTACATTTCACGTCTTACTAACAACCATTACTTTTATATATTTAAGCTTCTTGTAATTTAATTATGTGTGTTTTATTTTAATTAAGTATTTTATGTATTTTAGGGGTATCATGATCATTTCACAATAAATGAGAGATCAGACGGCAAAACGAACATCACTTTTGAACTCAGGACGGTCGAAAACCTTAGGAGGAGCATAAAAGGAAAAATGGCACTGTTCACATGTACGGTACTGTATACGTTACTGGTCACGACACTATTCATATAGACGGATCGATGACGTGGCATTGACCGATGATGTGGCATTGACTGATGAGGTGTCACGATCCTGTTGGACTAAAATTCTTATGCATTGTTGATCGATAATGTGGCAGCATATCAGTGGAACAAAAATCTTGCGTACGGTGCATGAATTATGCAGGATTATTTTTAACCAAACAGCGTCACTGTTCAACCCGGGTCAAACTGTGTTATTGTTCATCCGCGTGGTCAAACTACGTACTGTTGACTGATGATGTGGCGCAATCCTGAGCGTCTAAACTGTTTTTAATCCGATGGCTATGATTTACTCGATGTATCTATAAAAAGGGGACCTCTCCCCCCTAATTTGATATCTTTGAATCCATTTTTGGGATCCATTTTCTGTAATTCCTTCTCCATCTTTTATTTTCTATGTATTTAATAAATTCTCATTTTGCCTCTAGTTCAATTATGAGTAGCTAATTTTCTTTCAAGCTTGGGTTGAATGTGAAGTCTCAACATGTGTTATGGGCTTCATTTGGTAAATTTATTTTCTTTTCCCCTCTAATTTTTGTGGATGTTTTGACTTCTCGTCGACATAGTTGCAGTAAGAAGTACAAATTAGATTTAACTTTCCGCTTGTAAATATTTTCTTCTGTGTTGCACCACCCAGGTGATATCTTCTAAACTCAACTTCTTTCCTTTAAAACATTGAGGACAATGTTTCATTCTGGTTGGGGGGAGGGAATAGTCGACAATTGTGGAATCTTGCTTAAGTTTTTACTAATTTTTTGTTGTAAAAACTAACTGTTGCTAACTTTTTGTGTTGAAGATGGCTTAATATGGAGTGTAGTGACTCTAGAAACGCATCTTCATCGTTTGAAAAAAAAATTTAAAAAAATTCAAACATTTTCTTTTTCTTTATTATGTTTTGATGTTCATTTTTCTTCTTCTTTTTAATTTCTCCTTTATAAATATACATTTTCAAAAAAAAAATTGAGTCGAAGATGGCTGAATATGGAGTATAGTGCATGTAGAAACACATATTCTTAAGTTAAAATAAAAAATAAAACCATTTTCGTTTTCTATCATTTTCTAATTAATTTTTCTACATCATTTTCACATTTCTGCATGTATATTTTTCCCTTCATGTTTAGAATAGGTTGGAGGGTAGGATGTTGTTTAAAAAAAATTTGTGATTTGTTTTAACATTGGATGACATGATGAATTTCAAATTTTAGTATTTGTATTATCTTTAGTCTGAAGTGATGTTACACTATGTTTGCTACTCTATATGTTGATGTCAGAGACAAATATGAGTTGCTTGAAGGAATGAACATGTCATAATAAGTACCAAGTGAGTTTTTTTAGCCTATCATTTTTCTTGAAGAATAACTCTTTTGCTCATTCTTTATACAGCTTAGAAGTTTATTATTGTATACACGATCTCTAGATTTCTTTTGAGTTAACCCTTAAAAAAATTTTGTAAAATTAAAAAAGTGCGTGTTGCTACATTTGGAGGCCCATCTAACTAGTAAATATGGAAGATTATTTAGAACCCTAAAGACGATGGAAATGTCATCTTTGATCCGTTTGAGCCTTTCTAGCCATCCATTTTATCAAATATCCATAGTTAACCCTTTTAAGCCTTTAAAAAAAACTTTTCTTTGTCAAAAAAAAACTTTTCTTTGTCAAACTTATCATCTTGACCCACTCCGATTTGGAGTATTAGCCAATATCTTACAAGTTCCATCACCTATTTATGTTTGAAAAAAATATAAATAAATATTTTGTATAGTGAAGTTATGCCTAATTCAAAAAAAAAAATTTGTTGTTTCTTAAAAAAAAGAAGAAAAAAAATGTTGTTCAAAAATAAAAATAATAATAATAGGTGAAATCCACCTTGCAACTTCTAAAAAAAAAATTCTTCTGTATTTTTCTTAAACATACACTTTGTTTTCCTTATTTTCCTTCTTTGTTAGCCATGTCCCTAACCTACGTTACGTTCTAATAAAAGTCCTTCTTGATTTTAGGGAACTATAGTATGAAGTAAAAGCTAGTTATATGGGCTAAAAAATGTAGTGGTGCATTAAAAAATAATAATTAAAAATAAATAAATTGGGTTGACTAGCATTTTTATTTGACTTGAGATCGTATTATTTTTAAGCTGAGGGCATATTTCTTTCATCTTGGTAAGAGCATGTGATATTATTTCTTGATTATTTTCTCTCAATTACCATTCATTGGAGTGACTATTTTTATTGGGTTTAATTTTTTTGTGAGAGTGTCACTACTTCCAGTGAGGTTTTGGGGTTTGACATGTCATTCTTGAAGGTAGCTATGACAAAGTCTACTGAGTTGATTTCATGTGGATGGTTGATGTGGGTGTGATGTTTCTTTAGACTTGAGATAATACTTATACTTTTATTTTATTGTTACCATTAGTCTGAATGAATAAACAAGAGTGCTTAAAAAAAATCATTTTGGATTTGAATTTTGTTTTTGCTTTATTGCTAGGGACTAGCAATAAGCTGGTTGGGGGGTGTGTTGAGTATTAGGAAATGCATATATATAAAGAAGAAAATCGTCATTTTACATTTCACGTCTTACAAACAACCCATACTTTTATGTATTTAAGCTTCTTGTAATTTAATTATGTGTGTTTTATTTTAATTAAGTATTTTATGTATTTTAGGGGTATCATGGTCATTTCAAAATAAATGAGAGATCAGACGGCAAAACGGACATCACTTTTGAACTCAGGACGGTCGAAAACCTTAGGAGGAGCATAAAAGGAAAAATGGCATTGTTCACATGTATGGTACTGTCTACGTTACTGTTCACGACACTGTTCGCATAGACGGATCGATTACGTGGCATTGACCGATGATGTGGCATTGACTTATGAGGTGTCATGATCCTGTTGGACTAAAATTCTTATGCACTGTTGATCGATGATGTGGCAGCATATCAGTGGACTAAAAATCTCGCGTACGGTACATGCATTACACAGGATTATTTTTAACCAAACCGCATCACTATTCAACCCTGGTCAAACCGTGTTACTATTCATCTGCGTGGTCAAACCGCGTACTGTTGACTGATGACGTGGCGCAATCCTGAGCGTCCAAACTATTTTTAATCTGATGGCCATGATTTACTCGATGTATCTATAGAAAGGTGACCTCTCCCACCTAATTTGATATCTCTGAATCCATATTTGGGATCCATTTTCTGTAATTCCTTCTCCATCTTGTATTTTCTACATATTTAATAAATTCCCATTTTGCCCCTAGTTCAATTATGAGTATCTAATTTTCTTTCAAGCTTGGGTTGAAGGTGAAGTCTCAACATTTGTCATGGGCTTTATTTGGTAAATTTATTTTCTTTTCCCCTCTAATGTTTGTGGATGTTCTGACTTCTCGTCGACAAATAATAATAATCTTGTCTAGATACCGCCTTGGTTTCACCGGCTATCTAGTACAAGATTATTATTATTTAGCACGATAAGCCCTTAGCACCATATTGATTAGAGTGTGGTTCATGAGGTGTGGATTCCCCCCTCATAATTTAATTGGCATTAATAAGGAATATTTAGCCCGTGGTGCATGTTGATACAGATCCAGATATCCAAGTACGTCATTTTAATAGGTTTCTATTCAATTTATTCTCGCCATTTAAATTCTAATTTTAGGATAATCCAAATTATTTTCACCACAAATCAAATCATCCATCCTCATATAAAATTAATTCTACATATAATTAAAATCCACCTCCTCGTGGGATCGACACTCGTCACCATTAGTCTAATCTACAATAGATTCGTGCGCTTGCGAATTCAATAAAATTTGCACAACAGTAGGCGGGGTCAAATATTATAGAGGGTTTAAACTCTCTCAATTATTAGCTAATTGAGTGGAGACAGTTTCTCCCTTACAAAATGTGAGTGGAGACAGTTTCTCCCTTACAAAATGTGAGTGGAGTAGGCACTCCTCAAATATTAGAGATGATTTAAAGAATCTGAACAAGTGCTTTAGTAGGTCAATGTATGGTAGAGGTCCCAGTTATATAATATGATTGTAAATATTAATTGTAATATTTGATATAATATCAGTAATAATTTGTGTATAACAGAATTTTAAAAAAAAAATTAGAAAGGTACCAATAGTCAAACTCTTTTGAAAAGTATGGAACAATTAACTTTTCAAAATTGAATTTTGGGAATCACTTTTTTATTTAATACTTCTTATATATATATATATATACCAGAAGGGAAATAGGATCGAAGGAAGGGTGTGTTTTCTAAAACAATTTAATATTGAATACCTTTTAATAAAACAATTTATATTGCGGAATTGAAACGCGGTTGGTTCTTTTTAACTTGCTTTACCAAGTTTGGTTTATGGATTCTTTAAATGGAATTGCAACGGCTTTGTTCAATTTTATAATATATTCAGTACGTGGCGTTGTTATCTAGAGAATGAGGTCCTTTCCGAATTCTCAGAAAGATATTTAATCCTCCTTTGGACTAGTAGCCCGCATCTCTGAGTATTCTAGCCAATATACCAGAATAGTTTTGTTTACCAAATAATAATTATATTGCTTTAAACGTGGTTGATTCTTTTTAATAGAACTTTACCAATTATTTATTAAGTTTTTTAACGCCTAGATCATACATCTAAGGCTTGGTGCATACACAGTACCAGATCCGAATCCCAGAAATGGTGCTCTGAAGGATTGGAGGGAGAAGAGAAGAGATACGACTGAGGATTGAGATCTGGTCTCGTTGCCTCAGAAGAATGTACAATTTATATGGCAGATCTGATAGAAATTAGTCTGCGAGCATACTTTGGAAATTTAAAATGCGAAATTTAAATTGCATAAAGGAAATTTCTTTAAAATAAAAATACATAAATTTAAATGCATAAATTTAAACATGCATCTTGCTTTAAAATAAATTGTGGAAAGTAAATTGCTTTAAATTTAAATTACAAAGGAAAATAAATTAAACATACATGCTTTTGATTTCTTTAAATTGGATCTGGACAATTTTTACAGATCTTTCCTAAGAAAAAGATTGAAAGAAGGGAAGATTACAAGACTGAAAGCTCCCTTGATGCCTTGAGCATATTACAAGACAGGGAATAATGCTTTCGGGATGTCTTGACCAGACTCCCGAGAGGGAGAAGAAGAAGAAGAAGAAGAAGAAGAGAGAGAGAAGAGAGAATGAGAGAGAAAGAAAATCCTAGATCTGAAAAAATCTTAGGAGTCTAAGTCTTCCTCTTGATTTATATACATGACTTTAAAAAATAAACTGTAGCGGCCCTGTAGCGCTTCAACTGTAGCGGGAGCGGAGCTGCTTGGAACAGTAAGCTTTGGATGTACAGTGTTTTTTAATTTATAAATTCGGGTGAAGAGATATGTGCGCTCTCACTTATGTCCAGGGGACCACCCGAGGGTACAAAATACAGTGTAAATATACTAAAAATTACTCTTTTTTTTAAATACATGATAAATGTACATAATGCTTTACAGGAAAATAAATAATTATTTACAATGCTTTATAGGAGAGAAAATGCCAAAACAATCATCTTCATTTTCATCTCCAAGGGAAATGAACGGCTCTTCGTCTTGATCAGTATCTTCATCTGAGGACTCAGCAACAGAAGACTTTGACCGTGAGGTAAGGAGCTGTTCCATTACTTTGAAATATTCTTCTTCCGATTTGGCACTTGCCAAGAGGGATTGGGCTTTGGATTTTTTAGTAAGGAAAGTGTCTTGGGCTTTTTTGGCTTTGATGGATGGGGCTAAGAATCCTTTAGAACAGAGCCAGTTACGGATTAGGGTATCCGTTAACTTAGACTGTTCGTCAAATTTTGACCACCATTTGACTTTAAAGGTTCTTTGTAGGATAAGCTGGGCTTCGTGGGTGTGATATCTGAGGTTCCACATCCATACCCATGGAAGGAAGAAGTTTGTACAGAAACAGAGAAAGGGGGGAAACCTTTTCTCGGATTCAGAAGGAATGTAATGGGCTTTAAAGAGGGTTAAACAGTGGGTGGCATTTGGTGTCAGGATATCAGGAATTGGACCAAAATGGTTCCACCAGTGTTTAAACCAATTGGGAAGGCTTTGAACGGTTATTTTGGAATTAAAGAAAAATAACCATGAATGAGATTTTTTAGGGTTTTGAATAAAAAACGTGTTATACCATGCTTGTTGGTAGTCCCAATAAGAATAGGTTAAGCAGTGTGGTAAACACATTTGAAAATTTGGAGGGAATCTCCTTTGTGTGTGGAGTTGGTCACCCCACTGGTTTGGGCTCAAAACTTTTAAAATAGTAGCCGTGGAATAGGCTGGTTCTTTATGAGTCTCGCTGAGAAAGAAATGTTTAAATTTTACTGACTCAGTGACTTCTAAAATGCTTTGATAATAAGATTGGGGTTTTGTTAAATCCCATGGTTTAAAAAACCAGCTTTTAGGGAAAAATTTTGAAATTGCTTGAAAAGGATCAGAATGGTAAAAACCATCTTCCATTGATAAAATGTTTTGGAAATGGGTTTTATCAAACCAATCGGAAGTTTTCTTTGAAGGTGTTGGCTGGGAAAGTACAATTTGGGAAGATGAACTTTCACCAGAGACAACCACATTTTGGGAAGAGGGCTTTGAAACTTCTTTTGAAATGGGTTTTGCAATTTCTATATCTTCTTTGGGAACAATTTGGCTTTGAGAAAGGTTTTGGAGAGCGAGCATAAGCTCAGGGGATTTGGTAATGGAACTCATCCATTGCTTTATTTGGTCATCAGTGGAAATGGCTTTGTATTTGGTCTCATGTTCTTCAACCATTTCAATCCAGGATTTAATGGGCATGGCTGAAGAAAGCAATTTTTCTTTGGAAGGAGTTGATTGGGGTTCTTTGGAGGTTGCTTGAGATTCGGAGTCTTTAAGAACTGCTTTACCTTTGTCTTTCTTCTTTGGCGGCATTATCTGTTTTGGAGAAATTCTCTAGTTAGAAAATCAGGAACAGAATTTTTATCACCTTTAATAAATTCAATATCGAAATCAAAAACACTTAAAATAGCTTGCCATCTTGCAAAAATTTGTTTTGAAGCAATATTTTGAACATCTTTTTCCAAAACATGTTTTGCAGCTTTGCAATCAATTCTAAGTAAAAATTTTTGATTTAATAAATCACTTTGGAATTTAGATATGCATAAAACAATAGAAAGAATTTCTTTTTTGATAGTAGAATAATTTTTCTGGCAATCATTCCAATGTGCAGAAACATACTGTACTATCTGTTCTTTATCATTTTCTTTTTGCTTTAATATACCACCATAGCCTATGTCAGATGCATCAGTTTCAACTATCTTAGGCAATGCTGGATTTGCAAGAAATAAACATGGAATGCTTTTTACAATGGTCTTTATATGCTTGACAATTCTAGTATGTTCTTCTGACCATGCAACAAGAGTCTTTTTTAACCTATCATGCAGTGGTTTAGCAATCCTATTGATATTAGGACAGAAATCAAGAACATAATTAAGACTACCCAAAAATCGTTGCAATTGGGTTTTGTCAAGGATTTTATCAGGAAACTTGTCTGTAAAGGCAAGTGATCTCTCAATAGGAGTAATGGTCCCTTTAGAAATGTAATGGCCAAGGAACCTGACTTTTGTTTGAAATAAAGAAATTTTCGAGCTAGAAAGGGCTAGACCAGCCTTCCTAGTGGCAAAATAAAAAGTCTTTAAATGTTTGAAATGTTGATCAATAGTTTGAGAAAAAATCAACACGTCATCAATGTAAACAATGCAAAACTCGGAGTAAGGGTTGTAAATGTCATTCATAATTCTTTGAAATTCCGAGGGTGCATTTTTTAAACCAAATGGCATAACAGTCCACTCATATTGTCCAAAAGGAACAGTAAAAGCGGTTTTGTAACGATCATTGGGATGGATTTGAATTTGCCAAAAACCGGATTTCATGTCAAATTTTGAAAAAATAAAAGCAGAACACAGTTTTTGGAGCAAATCCTTTTTATTAGGTATTGGATACCTAATCCATTTTAAAGCTTTATTTAAAGGCTTGTAGTTTATTACAAGTCTCGGTGTTCCCCTTTCAATTTCAGAATTTTTATTGACATAAAAAGCGGCACAAGACCAAGGGGATCTAGATTTTACAATGAGTCCTTTGGACTCCAAATCCTTTATTTCATCTTTACAGTATTGTTCTAAATCCATATTCATTTGAATTGGACGGGCTTTAGTGGGTATTTGTTTTTCATCAAAAGAGTTTTCATAAGGCAAATCAACCAAATTCTGTTTTCTTTCCCAAAACGCGGATGGTAAATCAGTACATATTTCTTTTTCAATGAGGGTTTTAAAATCAGAAATCTTTCTTTGAATAAATTCATTTTGTAATTGCTTTTCAATTCTTTGGAGACTTAAATCCTTTTTTAAACAAAACAAATCAGTTTGTTTGGATTTAAGCATGGCATTGATTTGATTCTGATAAACAGAACAAACTTTGACAATGTTAAGGTTTCTTGTTTTCGGTTTTTCAATAAAAGGGAAAACAAGTCTTTTGGATTTTGCTTTGAAAGATATACTATCATATTTGATAGTATACAGAGTAATCAGATTTATAAACGGGGTTCCCAAAATAACAATATAGTGTATGTCATTAGTGAGAAGAAAAGAAGTCCTGAATTCAAAACCACTGTTGTGAACAGAAGCATCAACTTTTGATTTGATTTTAAGTTTTGAATTATTGGCAGCAGAAAGTCTTTCATTAGTCTTCTCATGAAATTTTTTAGGAACAACGTCTTCTTTAATACAATTTAAATCAACACCAGTGTCAAAAAGGGCAATGGTGTCAATTTCAAAATCTTTGGAAAAAAGTAAAGTAATTCTGATTAAATATTTTCTGGTGGTGATTTTTTTTAAAACAAATAAAAAATCATTGGGCACAGATTCAATGTTTTCAAGATTTTGCCCAATATCACCATCAGTTTCAACTTCCTTATCTGAATCATCATGTAATTGTTTTTGCAAAAGGAGTTGAATAGTATCAGAATCTTGCTTTTGTTTTTCTTTTAAATTCTTAATCTCAATTTTGATTTCTTTGATTTCTTTTTGAAGATCATGGATATTTGGAACAACCTTATTTGTTTTCTTTTTCTCCAAAATCTCAGTTAAATCATAAGAAGATTTTTTGATTTTGAAGATTCGGATCAGAAATATGCTTAACAAGTTCAAGAAAAATCTCTTGGTCTTTAGTCAAAACATTGATTTTCTTTAAATAAGAATCCGAAGTATCGGAGTCAGTCAAAGAAACAGATGTGTCTGAGTCATTTAACTCATCAATCTGTAATGGTTCACTGTCTCCCGTCATGGAATACTCAGAGTCAGAAGACTCTATGAGCAAAGAGGCAATTTTGGATAGGGTTTCCTCGTCGAGGTCAAGCTCATGAAGCCTCCTATTCATCCTGCAATACTTTGCAGTATGGCCTTTAATACCACATTTATGGCATATGGCTTCTTTGTAATTGAATGGGGTTTTTGGTTTGGCTCTAAACTCTGGTTTAGCTTTAAACTCTTTCTTTCTAGAGAACTTGGGTTTATTATAAGGCCTCGAGGGTTTCTTATAATGTGGTTCTCTAAAATTTTGAAAGGGTTTTCTATAGAATTTAGATTTGTGATGTTTCCTGTAAGGTTTTGTAGAACACTTACCATCACAATCTTTGGAAGTAGAAGTCTTAAAGGGGTCATAATTGAACTGTTTACAGAAGCTGCCTAATTCTTGCTTAGACTTCTTAAGTTCTCACTTAAGACGTTTCTGTAATTTCAAATCTTGACAAATCTTTCAGCCTTCTTTGTTGACAAAACTGACAAGTTTACCATAGGTGAGCTCATCATAAGGTATACGGTTATCATAAAGGGCTTTAATGGAATTTCTAACTTTTTCACCTATTAGGGTAGGCAATCCTGCAAGGAATTTCTCCTTCTAAGTTGTATGACTAGCGTCATCCCTAAGGAAAAGTCTAGTGAAAAAAGTGGTTTTATAACTCTGGAATTCACTAAGTTTTCTACACCTCAAATTGTGTAGTAACTCAGCGTTTTTGTCTCGAAGGTGAGAAGGATCACCTATAAAATGGAGAGAAATAGTCAATATCAGGGTAGCTACAGCATCCTGTATTGGATTATTGAACTCGTCAAGAATGGGAGCACCATTCTCATCGACTCTTATGGAGGTTAAGACGTCTAATTGCTGTAAATTGGTAAGAAGATGATCCCACCAACCTTTAAGTTGACCAGTAAAACCAGCAATAAGGATTTCTGTAATGGCTTTGTCAGAAGTTCCCGACTGGGTTTTATAGGCATTAGCTGCCATGGTCATTTGCTGCAATACACCTAGGATGTTGTACTCAGACATTCCATCTATATTCCACTCATAGGCAGAAGATGCATTATATCAGGATTGATTTAATGCACTTGGCATGTTGTCTATGGTCAAATCAGGTGGAGACTTTACAGTTGGGAGTGCCAATTCCCAATGGATTTTGTTGGCTTTAGGAATGGGTTCTTCTTTAAAGGCTTCTAGGTCAGAAGAGGCTATAGACACTTGGTCATGTTCTAATACTCCAATCTTGCTAGATTGAGGAGTATCAGGGGCTATCTGAACTTTACTAGATGAGGAAGAAGCAGCTTCTATCCTATCTAGTTGTTCTCTAATGGCTTTAGCAAAATCTGATTTTGACTCTTGAACAAGCTTTTGACTAGTTTTCGAAACCTGGAAAGGTTTGAAAATAGGTTCTTTAAGCTTTTTGTCAGAATCCGATTTTGATGTAACAGTAGGAATAGTAATGGTTGACTTTTGGAATTGACTTTCTATCCTAGTCAATTGCTTTCCAATGGTATTTAAGTTAGTATTACAGAAATTATTCTGTTGAATAATACTACTTAAATTCGCATCAGAATCATTTGGTTTTGGAATTTTGTAAGGTGAGGCTCTAATCTCAATAGGAAGTTCACCATAATCAATAGTTAAACTCCTAAAAGGGGGATGTTCAGATTGTATGGTTCTATTACTATCGGAAAGGTTCCACTCAGGGATTTTCTTCCTAATAGTAATAGGGTTTGACTCTTTAAACGGATAAGAGATGTTGTTGTTTGAAGAATATATCTCAAACCAATCAAAAAACAATATATGAACTTTGTGTGAATTTACAAAATCATAATACTTTTCTTGAATTTCTTTTCTTTGGTTTAGAAAATGTTTGAAAAACCAAAGTCTTTTTTCTTTATTTGAATCAGAATAAAAATCATTGTGAAGAAGAGTTTTATCTAATTCAAAATCCTTTTCAATGACATTTATGATATTCTCAGTGACTGATGAGAATGTGGGAGAAGTCGGAGGAGAAGGTTCCTTCTCTTCCTGTCTTTCGCGACTAGTGTATATGGGATGGGGAACACTAGTAGCATAGTTTATAGAATGAATAGATGAACTAGGTATATCCGAAGTGGAAAACCTAGGTTGACTCTGAAGATTTACCTCTGAGGGTATTTTTATAAATTTTCTCTCCAATGAAGAGATACTTGAGAATGAACCTTTATCGGAGAATCTAGATGAAGTAGATCTCCTAAATGATAGTTTTACTTTACCATCTGAATACTGAGTCACATTTTGCAACTCTGTATTTGGCTCAAGTTGTTTTGGAATCACTGGTGTAGTGGCTCCTTCAAGAATCCATTCATCTGGAATATTGACATCTTTCCATTGGATTGGTTTTAGAATAACTGTGTTGGCTTTTGAAAGGTCAGTCTGCAAAAAAAGAGTCTCTTCTCTTTTTTACTGAAATCTATGTTGTGTGCTAAATGCAGAAATCATGGCTTTGTATGAGATTTTAAAAATCAAAGCTATAGGGACGGATCCCTCAATCATATGATAATTATGAGTTTTGATTTGTAAAATCATGCTTTTCAAAATATTTTTGTCTTTAAGAGAAATCGTTATGTTTGGATAACAATTAAATGAAATGGGACCTTTACACAGACTTGATTCTATACTACTTAGTAAAGAATCATCGAAAGAGATGAATCGACCATCTCTCAAGACTGCAAGGATAGAGGTGTCAAGACCTTCTTTGGTCAGGGGTTTTATGCCGACTTGTATGAGACCGATATGAATATAATTAAAACTTTTTTCTCTTAATTTCTTTAAAGACTGCTCAGAAAACAAATGAATTGTTTCAAAAGGCTTTGAAAGAGTTATGTCACGTTCTTCTGTTTTTATGACATAATCATTCTTTAAAAAATCAAGCTTTTTTGTTTTATAAATCATATCTTTATTAACCTTTGGTAATTCCCAATTATCAATTGCTTTATTGAAGTCTTCGATAACAAATTCTTCAGAACTCACAACATTCTTTGAATCACTAGTTCTTCCAGAAGAAGAGCTAGAAAAGGACGATGCTCTACAGAGCAGGGAATCCATGGTTCAAAATTTATGGTCTACCCTAAGACCTATCAGTATGGCTACAGGTATGGAATTACTGCCCTAAACGGAAAACTTATCTTATGGCGGGACTTACGACCAGTAAAAGACTCACCACACAAACAGGGATTAAAAAAAAACACAAGTCTTTAGCACAAATTCTCTGAACTATAAAACACTTTCCTTCCCTTGACTCTGAACTATATATATATATATATATTTTATCAAATAGTAAAATTTATCAAACACATATGACTACTTTTAAAATTTACTGCACTTTAAAAATAAATTTTATCAAGCATTTAATTGATTTACTTCACAACTGATTATATCCAAAACACAATTAATAGAAACTATTTTAAAAATTATAATATTACTAAACTGACCCTCAGAAAAACATATGAAAAAGAAATGGAGTAATTTTGAGAAGCAAAGGAAAAAGAAACAGTAATGTTGAGTTAATAACTCAAATCTATATTATTTGACCTATTTGATTTAGAAATGGAGTAAAAACTTGTGTGAAATGCTGAAAACGTCCCTATAAAATTAGATTATTATGGGTTGGGCTAGCTGGGCTGGACGGTCCAAACATTTATCAAACTCAGCCTAGTGAAATTTTCCTCATTCAAAAGGCAATGGGCCAACAAGGCCTACAAATGATAAAATTTTGTTGGAGTCGTTGATTTATTTGAGTGGTGTACTATTGGCAATTTGGCAGTTTTGAACTCAGTAAAACTCTCTTGAATTCCTATTTTTATGTTTATAGTTCCATTCCTAGTTAAAATTACATAAAATGATAAAAATAAATTTTAATTAATATCAAACTTGATTTCTTATTTTTTATATTAATTCTTCACATCAATTATTTTATTGGGATTTTTGCTATTTTGCCCTTAATTTTCGACATCAAGGAACACCGGCGGGTTGCCCATCGAGTCGTCCATGATGGGACTGGCTTGATCAGTTAATTAAGAAATAATCCGCCGAAATGGAAGTTGAAGAAGTTGAACGCGTAGGGGGCGGTTTTTTGTTTTGAATGAAGAAGTTGATGAGAAGTCAAATAACTTCTCTGTCACGAACTTCTTTCTGGCAGAGACATGATATGACAGATTGCATCAACGAAATATAGCCCTGGCCTATTGTATTGATTTATGTTCTTAAGCGATGACAAGAGTAGACTTTTCTATATTGCTGCAATTGCCTTCCAATCCGAAAATAGCAACTTAACTCTATTAAAGATCGAATTCTGCTCCGATGTGGCATGCAGGTAGGTATTAATTATAGTTAATTAATCAGGGCATGCCTAATTTATCAACAGACATGTTCACCTCTGAACTCATGAATTAGTTTTCTTGACTATGAATTAAATCTTAGGGCTTTTATAAACATAATAGCTAGAAGAAGTGAAATTATCCCGCCGATTATAATTGCGAGCTTTTCAGATCATAAATAACATGTAGTAAGCAAACACCAGCCAAAAGTTATAGAATTAAGAACTAAATGGCTTGGTAATGATAGATTCCCCAAGTTCAGTCACTAACAAAAGAAAGAATTTATTATTTATTTATTTCCCGAACCTCGACCAAATTTTGGAGAATTTCATTTAAATAAAAATAGTAAATAGATCAAGCAAAGGAAGAATAAACGCGTAGCAAGAGATGCATGAAAAAAGAGTAAGAAAATACGAAAAAACATGCAGGAAAACAAATATAAGCCAACGCAAACACTAGAAAAAACCTATAGTTTGGGAAGCCATTTGCATTCGGAGAGATGAAATTACGAATAAAGTCTGGAGGAGAGTCTCACTACACAAAGAAGGACATGAGAGGCTAATATTTACCAAAGCATCCGCCGCACGATTATTCTTTCCATACTTTTGGGTTGATTAGATATATTACAAACTTGTAGCATACGAGAGTCTTTTTTCTTTTGAACTCACTTGTCTAGGTTTAACTTTGAAATGAGCTATAAATTGAAATACAATAAAAATTAAACATAGAGTTTGCACACGAGATTTTAGATTTGATACCGAATTAGAGAAATTATTGAGCACCCCGACACCTAAGCAGCCAGAAACAGCCAAACGAAGCCGTGATCTTCGCGTATCCGCCGCCACGACTTGCGAAACTGTCGGAATTTCAGACCCGCCATCACCTGAGTTTCGCTCCTCACGACAGCCCTTTCAAAATCCGACCGCAACCACTGCCCAGAAGCCGCCACAGTTGCCGGGACCAGCCAGCAAATTTGCGCGGGTCGTGGATCTCGATCCGTGACATCTAGCCGCGCATTAGCGCACACCGCTGCCACCACTGGACTCAACGTGGACTGAAGCTTTAACCTAGATCACAGCCACTTGATGTCCAGCTACCATGGTAGGCGAGGCTCCATGCTCTTGGGCCTCGATCTTATTATACGTATCTTGACTTCATATTCTTGAGCCTCGTCGTAATACGAATCTTAGCTCCATACTCTTGCCTCTCGATCTCATTACACAATCCTTACCCTCTTGTTATCAAGAGTGAATCTCATAATACGTATCTTTATCTCGTATTCATGGGCCTTAATCTCGTAATACATATGTTCGTGGCAAACTCTTGGTCCTCGGTCTCATAATATGAACACTCGGCCTCATGCTCTTGGGAGTATTACAGCCCTTACGATGGCATTAATTTGCAAGCCCTTGTCACAGCATCATTTTAGTCTTAATTATGGCCCTTATCGCGGCATATTTACAGGCCCTTATCGCGGCATATTTACAAGCCCTTATTGCAGTATCATTTTTATCTTAATTATGGCCTTTTATCGCGGCATAATTTGCAAGCATTATTGTAGCATTGTGACCTTTATCGCAGCATTATCTTAATTTAATGGCCCTTATCATGGTATCATTTTAATTTTATGGCCTATATGTGTCATTTGATTATTTCTCATATCATTCAATTTATCCTCATGATATAAGAGATTTCTTTATGTATGCAAGTTGTTCTTGTGACATTTGAGAACTCTTCATGTCATTCAAGTTATTTTCATGACATTCGAGATTTCCTCGTGTCAATACTGCTCTCATGCAATTTAAATTGTCTTGATAACATTCAAGATTTTCCCATATCAATCGATATTTTCTCGTGACATTTAAGAATTCACTCATATCTTTCAAGATTTCCTCACAACACAAGATGTCCTTATGTCATTCAACAAAGGATGGTAAGAAAATCTAACAATACTTGGGATATCATCACCTCATACAACAAGAGATGATAAAAAGATCTAACATACTATAAACTATATAAGTTTACAACATTGACTAGTAAACTTGTGAATATTATAAAGGAAAATTTTCTACCGTCCACCTATTTTTTCATACTTTTTCAAAAATACGGAATTCTTAATTTTTTTTTGCTGAGCTCCACTTAAAGTTATATTTTTTTTACACATGTCCATTGCCGTCTTCAAATTGTTAAGACTTTGCTAACATCATAAGGGTATAATGATAATTTCACATATGCTTCAAAAATGTAATTTGGACATTATTCCGTTAGTTTTCTTAACGGTTTAAAGATGACAGTGGACAGGTGCAAAAAAATATAATTTCAGGTGGAGCTCAACAAAAAAAATTAAGAATTGTATATTTTTTAAAAAGTGCAAAAAAACAAATGGATGGTGGATAATTACACTACTATTCCGTCAGTTTTCTTAATGGTTTAAAAACGACAGTGGACATGTGCAAAAAAATATAACTTCAACTGGAACTCAACAAAAAAATTAAGAATTGTATATTTTAAAAAAAGTGCAAAAAAAAATGTGGATGGTGGATAATTACCTTACTATAAACTAGAATCCTCTTGTTATACACATGTTTTTACCAAATTCAAGCCGATGACATGAGCCTAAGAACTCACATCTAATAACATATGTGATAAAATAATGAAAGTTCTAATATTTGTCAAACTCAAATTCTCAAAGATAAAAGATAAGTTTTCCTAACTCAATTGTACTTCTAATAATTTCTCTTATATCAAGAGGTCACTATTTAAAGGTAAGGATGGACAATACAATACAAGACAAGAGAAATAAGCATATTTGAGGAGAGGGTACAATATCCACCAAACCTTTACTCTTACTCTATTTTCCCTCACTAATTATTTATTTGTTATCATGTTATTTTCAATCTTTGACTTATCATCTGAGGGTTTACACCGAACGCTCCTGGTGACCCCTAATGAGTTATTATTTTGTAAAATTCTGACCATCAAACTCTCTTACAGCTCATTTCCCAAATAAAACAACTCTTTTTTAACTATTATGTTAATCCAAATTTTAGCATTGTTATTAATTAAAGATGAGCCTTAGTATACACACACGCACCCATACACACAACATGCATGGAATTGATATAATTAACATAAACCAAAAACTCGAATACGACAAGGTATAAAGTAATTTACCTTCTTGCCCATTCATTAACGTTGCTTTATAAATTGCTCCAATGAAATGAAAGAATCCAAGACCGACGAATTCTCGCTAATCTTCTTTTCCCTCTTCCCTTCTCTTTTCAACAACCTCATATCCAACAAAAAATGACGTGTCGCAAACCAGAGCTTCTTCCTTACATGCAAGCCCTGCATGACAACCTCATTAACACGTGCTACCACTTTCTTACCACGTGCTCCCCTCATTGGACCCCACCCCAATACCCCCTCCGTTTATAACCCCCCCACCGTCTCAATGCATACACCCTCATCAGCTGAAAACACACCTCTTATCATCGACAAATAATCGCCGTTAGATTTAACATCAATACCGATATGGCTGAACATTACCAACCACTCCAGCAGACACAGCTGCAGAGCCGTCAGCCCCGGTCCCACCAGGTCGTGAAGGCGGCAACCGCCGTCACAGCCGGTGGGTCTCTGTTGGTCCTCTCTGGCTTAACCATGGCTGGGACTGTCATTGCACTGACCATTGCTACTCCACTGCTAGTCATTTGTAGTCCTGTTCTTGTCCCTGCGGTTATCACAGTTTCTCTTCTCATCATGGGGTTCTTGGCCTCTGGCGGATTCAGTGTAGCAGCCATCAGCGTCTTATCATGGATTTATAGGTATTGGATTTAACCCTAGAAACATAGTCAAGCGTACAAAGGGATTGGATTCTTTAAATTAATTTTAATTTAATTTTTTGAGTTTAGGTATGTCACTGGGGGGCACCCACCAGGGGCGGATCAGCTGGAGCAGGCGCGGATGAAGCTAGCCGGTAAGGCTAGGGAGATGAGGGACAGGGCTGAGCAGTTTGGGCAGCAGCAAATCACTGGCTCGCAGCAGGGTTCTTAAACTGCGTTGTTATGCATGTGATGAAGGGTTGTTGTTGGTTGATAAAGATATGGGTGAAGATCAAACGGCTATGATACTAGTTGAGGGGTCATTGGTTGTCTTTTGTGTTAATTTTCTTGTTAATTTGTGTCAATGTGTTTTTTCCTTTTTGTATTCGTGGTAATCTCTGTAATAAGCTTTGTTAATGTGGTGGGGCGCTCCTGCAGGGTTTTTGTTATTGGTCTTTGAAATGTAATATTTGTCTTGTGATTTTTGTTTTAACTTTTCAGTTTCTTTAATTTTACAAAATTTGGTTGTTAATTTAATAAAATTAAGAAGGCAAATCTGTCATTCTGTTTTCGCATTTCTCTGGGTACGAATATGACCTTGTTAATTTCATGCTTACGGAGTGAAACTAAAAGGTCCAGTGACTTATGGTTCCAGGTGACGAGTCATTGGACACGCAGCCTAATTACTGTATTGCGTGTCACCATGCATGGAATGCAATGCAGTCTAAAGACAAACACTTGATGACTGAAGTGCATGCGGTGAGACAGGTGTCAAGTTCTTGGAAATTAAACAGTGGCCTATTCGATCATAGGACATCACTATGTAGTTCCTACATAAACTATTGTTAAAAAAGTCAATTTACACGTGACAAATTATATATTCCAAGAAATGTATAGAGTAACGATACCGAGCTCACACTTCAACCCTATTCACATTTCAACCCTACATAATTAGTGAGAAATTTACCTCCTGACGAAATTTGCCTGACCTGAGGTCTCAGGTTCATCAGAAGGGTGCATATCACTTTTCAATTATGTAGAAATCTCGTTACATATCAATAATGTTAAGGATGTGTTACCAATTATGTGCATACCGTTTTTCAATTATGTAGAAATTTTGTTAAATGTCAGATAAGGATGCATTTGTCAATTGATGTGTCAACTACAATTTTAATTGATGTAATTGTAATACAGTTATTAAACGTCGACTCAAATCAGCTGACATTCATAAGTTTGTGCGTGTATGTGTATATGTGTAATGTATGTATATTGTTTGAAAGTGAACATTCCTTTTAGAAAAAAAAAAAATATTGTAAATGCAAGTGGGCTAATTTTATCGACCGTTGACAGTGGGTTAACGGTGGGGGTATTTGACCCCTCAATTTTGCTGTGTCATAGACTGAGACATAAAACTGGGTGCAGTTTGCTTGTACAATAAAAGTGATTTCTGATATGTGACTTTGATTTGAGTAGAGTTCGCGTCCCCCTTGCTTTATTGAGTTCGATTCCTGCCTCAGAAAGGCTTGATACTTGCGAATTGATTACATCTTCTATTTTTCGTGGTTTTATCCTTGATTTAATTCACTTATTTGCTTTGTTTGACTCGTTCTTTACTTGATTGCTTCGCGCCCGCTTGCTCTACTGTTCTTCACTTGCCCCCTTCATGTCTCGGATTTTCTTGCTTTGTCATATTCTCTTAAATGTTATCAGGCTTGGGCTTTTAAATGAGTTTGTTATTTTTAAAAGCTTAGCTTATTAGGCATGTGTTGGGTCTAATTAGATTTTTCAGGTATGTGTTGGATCTAAATAACTTGTTTAGGCATGTGCTGGATGCAATTAGCTTGTCTAAGTATGCGTTGGACTTAATTGGGTATTACACAAGGCAATAATCAAAGACTTGGCAGCTAAACATATTTAATTATTTATAAGTTCTGCATGTATATAGTAATGTTTATCGCCACATTAATCACCTTTGCATTTTTCTTTGATTTTCTGCAAAGAAAAAGCTATAGATTCGTCTCTTTTGCTATTCTTTCAGGAGGTAAATATGTACTTTTAATTCTGTCGTTCTTTATCGGTTCAACTAACGTTATTCAAGTAAGAAATTTTCTTCTGCATACATTTTTTTTTCTTTTTTTTTTGAAGAGCTCCATACAAATGGTTGAAAACAAGAAATCCCACTAAAATTCTATAACCTGTGGGCAAAGTTGGAGTAAAGCCAAATTGTGTAATGACTGCAAAACCGTCGAATGAAAGGATGAAGAGGAAACTTTAGCCTTGCTACCACATACGCCTGAAAGACTTTTACCACAGTCACGATTAGAAAATAAAAACCCCAGCATCTTTTGACTAATCTACCGAAATCAGAGACACATCCCTTGGAAAAGCATCTCTTAAATCTTTGCCTAAATTTTTTTCAGACTTCGAAATTTTTTCTTCTCTAAACAAAATGCATGAGTTGAAAACCCATCAAGGCAATGGAGGAAATAGAGGAAAAAATTTCTTACTTGATAACACCGGTTAAATAATTAAAGAATAAAGATTTAGTATTGAGCTAAGTTTTTATTGAACACTGAATTAATAGTTCTTAAATAAGATAAATAAGAAAATAAAAATTTAAAACAATTCTAGTTATTAATTTAGTGCTCAATAAAAACTTTGTTAAGTTCTGAATCTTAATCCATAATTAAAAAGATGAATTTGTAGCTTTTGGAATGGCAAAATTGTTCTTTAAAGAAAATCAAAGAACAACAAAAAGAGGGATAATGTAGTAATTAAGCATGCAAAACTTATTAAATAATTAAGAAAGTTAGGTGTTAAGGCTTTGATTATTGCCTTGTGTAAGACCTAATTAGATCCAACACATACCTAAAGAAGCCTCTTAGATCTAGCTAGGGATGGCAATGGGGAGAATAGGGGAAGGCATCAACATCCTTGTACCCATCGCTGATACTATTTGAAATTCATACCCTCTCTGGCCCCATCATAATTCTTGAGGGGAGAGGAGGGGATCCCCAATACTTAATCTTCGAATAACCGAAACTTTTATTTTTGGAGCTTGATTAAACATATTAAAGTAAAAGAATAAAATTGAATTACCAAAATAAAAACATCAAAATAAACTAAAGTAATTAAAATCATTTCCATCAAACTAAGTCAACGTCATCAACATTACAAGACAATCTATGAAATTTAAGCAAAACAAAACTTTCAAATTTGAATACATTCATAAAAATGATAATATCTCTTACATTAATATTAATCTATTACAAAAAGTCACACGGTATAAATTATCAACAAAACTATGATGTTTTTTTTTTAATTTACGTTGATCCTTATTCAATATAAATATGATTAGAGAAGCTCTTACATTAATATTAATCTATTACAAAAAGTCACACGGTATAAATTATCAACAAAACTATGATGTTTTTTTTTAATTTACGTTGATCCTTATTCAATATAAATATGATTAGAGAAATAAGGAGAGGATGAGATTTCGTCGAATCTTCGTCCCTTCTCCGAATAAGATGTTGGGTATTAAATTATCTTCATTCCTTCTCCAAATAAGAAATTAGATATAAAATTATCCTCATACCATCTTTAAATGAGAAAAATCCTCCAGGACCTCAGTCATTTGGGAATTTCTACCATCCTTAGATCTAGCACATACCTAAACAAACTAATTAGATCCAGCACATACCTAAATACACTAATTAAACTCAATAAGTACATGATAAGTCAAGCCCTTGAAATTAATTAACTCATGAAAAAAGCAAGCATAACATCTAAGAGAATATAATATTTCATTATAAAAATAAAAGAGAGCGAGTAAATTAGGGACATAAAGACAGCAAGTGATGAAAAGCAGAGCAAGTAGGAGCAAAGCAATCAAGTAAAGAACAAGTCCAACAAAGCAAATAAGTGAAGTAAATCAAGCACATAAACACGACAAAGTACAAGAAGCAAGGATGGCAATTTGTAAAAACTCGATTATTTAAATTTCGGGTTGGGCGGGCGCTTGTCTATGCCCGAATTTCATAATTTTTAAGAATCTTTTAATGTATAAGTGATTTAATTTTTTTTAAAAATGGTCATAGTTAGGGATGGTAATGGGCACCGCCCGCAATAAGTTTGCTATTACCAAACTCGCACCTGCACAAAATTTAAATTACTAAACTCGCACGCACGCTCACTGCGGGTTTTTATTTTTTAAGAAAACTCACATGTTGTACGTTTTGACAATTATCAAACCCACAATGGTACCCGGCGGATTTTTTATGAGTTCTCACATTTAAAATCACAAATGTTTAATATGTAATTTATATTAATAACCTAAAATTTCACATTACATACTAAATTATAAATTTAATCAATATAAATAGAAAATTAAAATTTCAACATCAATCCAACACAAAATCTCAAATTGAAATATGAAATACATAAATCCATTAAAAAAAAACCACAAACTACTATCCAAAAATAACAATTACATTTTATATTATCATTCAACATAAGCTCCAAGAGAAGATCTTCATTTCATTCACCACCATTAGCACCCATCCAACATGATGACTATTGTGATTAAAATTAATATTTTCCAAAGAATGATACTTTTCAAATACTAATCTGAAGAAAAAATTATAATAATGAAATAATTCATGCATTAAGTTAAAGAAAAATAGTCCATACAATATTAAAATAAACATATAATAATCCATGAATTAAGTTAAAGAAAAATAGTCCATACAATATTAAAATAAACATATAATAATCCATGAATTAAGTTAAAGAAAAATAGTCCATACAATATTAAAATAAACATATAATAATCCATGAATTAAGTTAAAGAAAAATAGTCCATACAATATTAAAATAAACATATAATAATCCATGAATTAAGTTAAAGAAACTTAGCTCCTTACACTTTGGTTATTTGGCACTTTGCATAATTGCATTATTTTCTTTACTTATTTTTTAGATTTAAATATTTTTCAATTAAATTAAATTAAAAATATTTAAAAAACATTGCGGGTTTGGTGGATATCTATGCGGGTATCTGCCGGATATTGGACTAATACCAAACCCACCTGAATTTTCAATTTGTAATATCAAACCCACCCGCAACCCACAAAATTATCCGCAGAAAGCGGGTTTGCGGGTACAATTGTCATCCTTAGATATAGCCTTATTTTTGTATTAAAATTTAACATAAATATAAAAATTACTTAAGGTCTCTACCATATAATTATACAAATAATAAAATAAGCATAATATAAAATCATGTTTTATAAAATTATACACATAAAATAATTTTATTTTTAATTTTAAATTTCAGGTCGTGTTGGGTCGGGCCAGCTAGGGCCTGAACCCTTATTCGAATTTTAATCGGGCCCTCATATTTAGGCCCGAGCCTGACCCAAAATTCTTAAATTCATGTCAAATCAATCGGGCCAAAACTTAGACCAGACCTTTTTGCCATACATAAAAGCACGTAATTCACAATTAAGATGCTTTCTAAGATAGAAATCAAATTCATAGAAGCAAAGGTGAAGAGAATTGTTAAAAAAAAACATAAGCGACAAGTTATAACATCACTAAAGTGAGTTTTTGACTTTATATTTATTTTTTATTTATATAAAGGGGTGTATTTAGACCATTCATTCTTGAACATTTTTAATTAATCAAGCATTTTAATTTATATGAAGGAGGTGTATTTAAAATTTTTAAAGGTATTTTTAGAATTTTTAAAATTCTATTTTAATTAATATTTAGGGACAACAATCAAGCTCGAGATTTTTTATAAAGCCCTAGCCCAAACATGAACATAATCAAGCTCACATTCTCGAGCCTTAGCCCAACCATTGGCCCTAAAATTCAATCTAAAGTCTACGAATTTGAGCTGGGTTAACCGGGTTGTGGGTCGAGTCATTCTTTTTTATCATTCCTACCAGTAACTTAACATTTTTCAGACTAATTTCTAACTTATGTTGTAGAAACAAGCTGCACTATTTTATGTCACAACAAATTTGTCTCACCAACCCCCACTTTTTAATAAATTTTATTTATTCTAAAATTGCCCTTGTCATAAAAAATAATTTTTTCTCTGAAGTTCTCATTAAATTCTCATCTATCACGTCAATCACTCTTTTGTTTAATTGATTCATTATTTGCTTAAAATATTAACTCCTAATCAAATTCCAAATTAAAAATTGAACCAATCTTAAAGTATCACACAAAATCAAAACCAATATCTTCGCTAACAACAAAGCCCAATATTTGTTCATAAAATTTAACAAAACTCAGTATCGAAACTCATCTTATGTTGGTGGAGGTAATGGATTAATGGTGAAGAAGAGAATCGCAGTGGTGATGGTGATGATGATGAGCTTGTTGTTGATAAAATGTGAGGAGTTATGGTCACCCAGGGGGGGAGAGTGAGAGAATGAAAAAAATAAATTTTTGTTTTAAATAAAGGTAATTCTAAAAAGTAATAAACTAAAATTGAAAAGCTACGACTAATGAATAATTTGTGAGGTTCAAATATCATTAATCAAATGAGTTATTAGGATTAAGCGCTCAACTCGTCATGCTTGAAAATTGTTTGGGTGAATTTGACTATGTTGCAATTTTCAATAGAGTGAAGCTCTTAACCGCCTTTTTTTTTATACATTTTTTTGTACATAGGGACTCCTCAAAAGAAGCTAAGACAAAACAAAATAAGAATAGGCAACCCCATTACATATCATGGAGAACAATGTGATTAATAAAAGCTGGAGGGGAGCTAAAAACATGGAGACCCAAGGGTAGAAAGTGTGCATAATTAGCAAGAGCATCGACAACAAAATTAGCCTCATGTTAAATATGCTTAATGTCAAAATGCCACTCCTATTTCGAAAGATCATGGATAGATTGGATAGGTTGAGAATAGTCAATAGTGGGTATAAAAGAGTTGGCAACTAGTTGGGTTACACATAACTATCAACTTCCACTAATATCCACCGAATTTCAATCTCCCAAGCAATCAGTAAACCTGGATAAAGACCTCAAAGCTCAGCAACCGTAATCGAGCAGCAGCCAATATTTTACCCAAAATCTCGAATCCACTTGCCGTTGTGATCTGGAATGATACCTCCTGCACTTGAAAATCCAGACTTGTTACAAGAACCATCTAAATTAAGTTTACACCAAGGCCATATAGGAGGCGACCAATAAATCCATACTTCTTTTTTGTTGGCTGCCGAAGCTAACAAGCAATCATTAATGCGTTGATTTTCCTCAGCCCGCGTCTTCATGTCCTGAATCATGTACTTGCTATTAACATAAACATTATCGAATTGAAATTTATTCCGCTAGTACCACAACCTTCAAATGGTGATACCAAAAATGTAACTCCAGTCTAAGCTCCATCCATTCCATTCCTTACTTTAAAGATTATAGATTATCCACTCCTTAAGCGGCTTGGAATAAAATTATACTTGGGAGCTCTTTGGAACGAAATAATTCCAAATTCATTGAGCCATAGGGCAATCTCTAAGCATATGAAGAGTGCTCTCCAAATCCAACCCACACCGATCACAAAAGCCATTAAAAGCGATGTGCCATCTCATAAGCTCCCATTTTCTCTTGAGTTGGTCATGCAACACAAGCCAAATGAAAATATGAATAGCTTGAGGCCTTTTCTATCGACAAGCAAGAAGCCAACTCGATTCCTCATCCTCATGTCTAAATCCGGCAAGATAGTGATAAGCAAATCTAATAGTGAAATTACATGTGTTGGAAGCCAACCAATAGATCTGATCATATCCTCTCTCAAGTTTTAGCAGTTAAATTGAAACAATTTTGAGAAGAACATGATTCGGAATCAAAAGCCTGAAAATCTTCCACTTCTATTGGTTATCCATAGTTACAAAATTAGCTACCTTTCCATAAAGGATGTCCTCACAAACTGGGGCAACAACATAATCAAGGAGAGGTCGAGTTTTAGTGGGCCAACAGTCCTATCAGAATTTTGCTTTCTCACCACTTCCGATAGACCAATGAGTACTCATAAGAGTTTTGTTCAAAGTTTACTGACCGAGCGCCAAAGATAAGAGCAATTTTTGCTTGGCAAATCAGCCTGTGGATTCAAAGCATTAATCTCATATTTTGTGCTCAAAACTTTAGTCCAAAGGCTCTCAATCGAAGAAATAAGGCCCCAACATATCTTCATAAGCGAATCTTGATTCATAATATCAAGGTCTTTTGATGCAGCGGAAGTTTAATGTTCAACCTATTCCGTTGATTCTAGAGAATATCGGAATAAAAGAACAACTAAATTCACGTTGATTCAAAAGAATACCGCGAATTTAAGGATTAAGACTCGTTGATTCCGCAGAATACTGAGAATTAACGGTTCAAACACTCACAAAGAGATTTGAAAATTGAAATATTATTGAACTCAAAATTCTACCTTCAAAGGCTACAAGAAATACTTATTTATACTAAGTAAGACTTATCCTAATATGATTAGAAAACCTATTTTAATAAGACTTATGCCTAAATTAGGAATATTACCCAAATAAGCAATACCTAAACAATAAGACTCTAAATAGGAAACCAAATTAAATTAGAATACAAATTAATTAAAATATTCCTAAATGTTATACATTTAAATATAATTAGGATTTCTTGCTCTGCATCATTCCCGCCAGGTTGGAGAAAATTCGTCCTCAAATTTTGTATGTTGTAATCTTCAAGAACATCTTCATGTGCATAAGGATTAATTTTTAAAACAGAACTTTGACATAGACGACGAACTTTAAATTTTTCAACTTTTTGTAATAACGTCCATCCAATCACTCTAATGGCATAAAATAAATTCTTCTATCAACAACTTCTCCAATAATATCTTCTCGTATTGTTCGTGTCGAACTTCAACATAGTTGAGGAAAAACGATTTCTTCTCGTAATCCACTAATTGTTGAAAAATATCACAACTTTTTTTTGTCTTCTTTCGGTAAATCAAGAGAACAATAATAGATTGTATCAACAACTATTTCTTTCTCCTCCACAAGATCAAAAGATGGATGAACAATGACCTCTTCTCGTCCCACAATATCAAGATACTCATCAAATTTTGGCGATTGATCCAAATCAATGTCTTTGTGTTGATGATTTATTTTAGACATTAATGGCCAATTAATATTCTCCTCGGAATGAATAATATTGTCGAAAGGAACAAAGTTACCATTTTCCTCATTATCTTCATAACAAACATTACCGTGAACAACTTCATCAAATCCATATGCATGCTTTATGTGTAAAGATTTTCTATCTCGAATTTTCTCTAAATCTTGAGAAATTGAACGCAAAATCCTCAACATCTTAACTAAAACATCTCTCAAGATGAAATCTTCACAGCAATGTTGTGATTTCATGATATAATTTTTTTCTTTTTTTTCCTATGCTTTTTTGGTGTTGTTTGGGTTTTTTTTTTAAACTAAACGGAAAAAAAACAAAAAATGAAAAAAGGAAAGGTTTGGTGGTAGATGGAGTTAGATTGGTGATACTAGGTTTTAGCTCTGATACCAAGCTGATGCAACGGAAGTTTAATGTTCAAACTATTCCGTTGATTCTAGAAAATACTGGAACAAAAGAACAGCTAAATTCACATTGATTCAAAAGAATACCGCGAACTTAGAGATTAAGACTCGTTGATTTCACAGAATACCGAGAATTAACTGTTTAAATACTCACAAAGAGATTTGAAAATTGAAATATTATTGAACTCAAAATTCTACCTTCAAAGGCTACAAGAAATACTTATTTATACTAAGTAAGACTTATCCTAATATGATTAGAAAACCTATTTTAACAAGACTTATACCTAAATTAAGAATATTACCCAAATAAGTAATACCTAAACAATAAGACTCTAAATAGGAAATCAAATTAAACTAGAATACAAATTAATTAAAATATTCCTAAATATTATACATTTAAATATAATTAGGATTTCTTGCTCTGCATCATCTTTTAACCCCAAGCCCTACTAATTTTTTGCTTACAAACTATGCTCCAATTAATTTGACTAAGCTTTCTCCCTTTTGTAGTACCACTCCATAAAATGCGTCGACAAGCTCAATCAATCTTGTTCTTAACATTAGATGGAAGGTTCGTCGTCTATATGGCGTAAATAAGAATTGTCTGGAGAACAGATTGTGCGAGAGTTATACGGCCAACTAGAGAAATGTAAGAAGCATTCCAAGTTGACAATCTTTTTTCCACCTTATCCATAATTTCTTGGTAAGTACTCTTGGTCACTTACGAATGAAGAAAGGGCATACCAAGATACCTACCAAGATTATTAATGATAGTAAAACCAAAAATTTTCCCAATACTCCTCGCCACACTCATCGAGACATTAGAAGAGTAAAAAAGTTAGTTTTTATTCTAAACATCTTTTCCCTAGAGCTACAGCAACAATCATCTAGGACAACATTAATAATTTTAGCTTGATTAAGGGAAGCTTCAGCAAATAAAAGCAAGTCATCCGCCAAAAAAAGATGGGTTAAAGGGGTCCCCTTACATGACAAACAGATCGGTTTCCACTCCCCAGCATTACCAACATTGCAAATACCATGGCTAAGGCGCTCAATACAAAGCATGAAAATGTAAGGAGATATGGGGTCACCTTGTCAAATCCCCCTTGAAGGTTTAAATTCATCCGTCAAGTCACCATTCTAGAGATCATATTCATCGGAGCAGTAGTAATGCATTCCATTATAATCCGAGTTAGATTCATGGGTATTCCGACCTCGATTAAAGTTTTAAAGATAAAACTCCAATTCAGCCGATCATATGCCTTTTCCAAGTCAACTTTAATTGGCATATACCCCACACTTCCAGTCTTTTTCCTCATTGTATGAATAACCTCTTGAGCCACCAGAATGTTTTCAATACTATGTCGTCCCAGGACAAAGCTTGTTTGCTGTAGGCCGATGAGATCAGGTAAAATGGCCTTTTAATCGATTAGCAATCAACTTAGTGACAGTTTTGTAAGGGACTATACAGAGACTGATGGGTCGATATAGCTTCAGGCTTATGGGATTGCCAACTTTGGGAACAAGCACTAACAAGGTACGATTAATATTGTCTGGTAATCAGCGGCTACTAAAAACTTCTTTCACCAATCGACATATAGAATCACCAACCAAGTGCCATTGGCTCTGATAGAAAATAGCCGGATATCCATCAACACCCGAAACTTTGAGAGGATTCATACTAAATAAGCTTTGCCTGATTTCATCATTATCGACCAGTGACATAAGAAATTACCTTGTGGATTCTTCAATACTCGGAAAATAGCCTCTGTGAGGATAAGAAATAAAACAAGAGTCATTGTTAGTGTTGAGGGAAGAAAAGAAACAAATAGCATATTGTTTAATCGCTTCAGTATCATAAAGCCAAGAACCTGAATCATCCATGATAATTGTAATACGGTTTTTTGTCTCCTCGAAAGGGTTTGGTGAATGAAATTTGTATTTTAGTCCCCTAACAGAATCCAATCCTTCCGAGATTTCTGATGCTAATACAATTCCTCATGAGTAAGAACTTCTTTTAGCTCATTTTTCAATTTCCTCTCTAACCGACCAAGACTTCTAGTAAGTTTGACTTCAACGGCCTGTTGAATTCCTCCAAGTCTAGCTAAGAGTCTCATTTTCCTGTGAAAAATATTTCCAAATGTCACTTTATTCCATTGCGAAATTTTAGAAGTGAAGTCCCGAACCTTATCCACATAGGCAGTATTAGAATTCCAATTTCAAGCAACAAATTCCCCAAACTTCTCATTTGTGAGCCAAGCTGATAAGAATCAGAATGGTTTATTAGCTTTTGAAATAGCTTCAATTTCACTGAATTTAACAAGCACATGCCAATTATCCGAAGCCACTTTTGGCAAATGCAGCACCATATTCCCAGTATACTTAGTCAAACTATTCACCATTACACACAACCCGATCCAGCTTTTTGTAAAGATTTCTACGCAACCAGGTGAAGTGGGGACCTTTGAATTCAAGGTCACAGAGCTTAGTAGTTTGAAACCAATTTTTGAACAAGGAGCAAACATCACTTTTATTGTTGACGCCGTCTTTCTTCTTAAAAGCATAGAGGATTGTGTTGAAGTCACCCCCTACTAATCAAGGCCATTGAGTCTTGTTTGCAATTTCCTCCAAATGGTTCCACTGTTGTTTTCAGACTGTAGGAATAAGGCTTGCATAGACAGTAGTGATCTGAGAAATTAAAGAGTTGTTTTCAAATACTTTAAAGTGGACATATTGTTTGTGGTTCCATATAATATTTATTTCATATGTACCGTTCCAAAGTATCCAATCCCACTAACAAATCCCTCTGCTTCCACCGATGGGAATGTTCAAACCCATAAGTTTTAATAAAAGCGTCAGCATTACTTCCACTAATTCGGGGCTCCAACAAAATAACCATTGCAGTGTTGAAAGACTTGATTAAAGTTTTAAAAGCTAGACAAAAATCTTTAAAAGCCGCTCCTTGAACATTCCAAAACATAATAAAGAAAGACATAATGGCAATTAAAACGAAAGAGAAAGAATTTTGGCATGGCAAAACCCTTACGGCAGCGACCCTAACACCTCCAGCTCCACTTCCATGTCTTGCTCATTAACCAAGGAGGTGTGATCTTCAGAAGTTCCCGAGCCCTCTTCATCACTAGTGCCCAGATAATCACTGTCATCAATATCTTCCTCCATGTCCTCATTTATTGTCAACATTCCCACATCAGGAGGCTTTCTTATAGGATCATGTGACTGGTCTTGATGTTTAGGTAATGTAGTTGTCTACGCAGAATTCGCAGAAGTGGAGGGATTTGGGTCTAGAGAAAAAGCTCTTTGGTATTGAAAGATATTGCAGAGTGGTGTTGCGGGTCTAAGCTTAGGGGAGAAATGGATGGGACCAGGGAGGTTTGTGGAGCATGGTTGTGAGATTGGGTATGTCAGAGGTTAAAGGTTTGCATGGGATTGGACTGTGTTGTTTCGGTGAGAATATCTGTTTTATGGGCTTTTTTGGTAACATGTTTTTTTTTTATATGTTGGGCTCGTGAGGGCTGTTTATCAACTAGATTTTGATCAAGGGAGTTCTTTCTAATAGCGGAATGTTTACTCCCATTCAAAGCATGAGGATCTGTTATTATGGGCACCCTGTTACTCAAAATGGCAATTAAGGATTCACTGCCCTCATTTGATTATTCCCACCGTCATCATCAACCAGAAGAACCCCAAATTTAGATCCTCTATTCAAGTTGCCATTTTGATGATTAGCATAATCCTGAATTTTCTCCTTCCCTTTCCCATTTTGATTCCTTCATTTTTGGGCTACCACCATCCAAGGGCCATAGTTTAGAGCAACCTTCTCGGCAGTCGGAGCTGATGATAACTTGTCGTTGGGGATTTTATTTGAATTTGGTATTTTGACATTAGCATCTTGGGGGCTCAATATTCAACTTTTCGGGGCAGGAAGAATTCGTGTGACCATACCTTCCACAACAAAAAACAAATGGTTGGGAGGGATTCATATTCAACTTTTTGAATTTTCCTATTCAACAAAAACTGCGAGATTAAGGGTCTATCAAGGTAGACTTCGACGGCAATCCGAGCAAACTTGCCCCAAATGGCTAGTTCCATATTATAATCAATTTTGATAATTTTCCCAACTACATAACCCAACAATCGAATAATTTTCTTGTGATAATAGTGTAATGGCATTCTAGGAAGACAGATCTTTTCAATTTTCTCAATAGAGCAATCAAAGTGTGGAGTCTACTGCTAAACATTCAAATAGTGTCCCAAAATAAGCCAGGGACCTTGAGTAAGTACAAACTCAGCAGTATTTTCTGAGCAGAAGCGAACAAGGTAATAGCCATTATCCAAATCAATTATTGAAAATCCCCCATATTTGGCCACAATGCCTCCAATCTTGAAACAACTGCTTGATAACCAATCATGCGGCCAAGTAGTTTCACTACCACTGTCACCTGCCTTGGTTTTATAAGTTGTTATGCACCTTTTGAGAAAAAGCTATTGAGGGAATTATGACATCTCGCTCAATGACTATATCATCCTTCTCGATTTCAATATAATCATCCCTGCCCACACTTAAATTTGTTAAGAATTGCTTTCTTAAGCAAGCAGAGCACAAACCAGAAGCATTTGTATAATATGAATAACTTGAATGAAATAAAGGTTTACAAGCAATTGTCCATTTATACACAAACGAACAAAATGGCAGCTAGCTAAGGACAACAATTGGAAATAAAAGAAATTGATCCGTGAATCATCAGCTAATGATATAGTGCTTCTAGAACTTCCATCCATTCATTCCCATGCGCTGATATTCTTTTGTATAACTGTTGTGCCACCTCATTGAATTCATCTCATTTCTTTCATCAGCTAATTGTAAATGGGTAAAGTTCAAGTGGCATGCCAATGTGTCACTGAGGTCAGTTGTTGACTGGTCACAGCTGCTGCTTTCGACACCCACAAATTCATTCCTTCCAGCAATTTCATCCCCTAGCTACATCATATTGCGTTTCCATCAGCTTATCACGAAATGTAAAAGTAGGCGGATTATCTCCATCTTCCCCTTGCTGTCTGAACTTTGTTTCTTAACAGCCCTTTTAATTTTTATGAAATCCCGTATTTTTTATCATAACTTCTCACATGATGAAGTAACACAAAATATTTTAATAGAATTTTAATTAAATTCAGCTATTATCTGAACGAAGTACCAATTAAATCATAAACACATTTTTTCATAATAAATTTTTTATTATTAAATAATCTATTCATTCGTCATCTCAAAATTATTTTCTGTTTATAAAAAAAAAAATTGATTGTATCATTTCTTAAGATTTAAAAGAAATGAGTTCCATGATCTTCGTGTATAGAGACAATTATTAAATTCATATTCACTTTATGTAATTTCCTCTCACAATAGAACATGTTAAAAGAAATGGAGTTTCATAACAAAGGGGTGCCAAAAGGATTACTCTTTTAAAAAATCCCAACCCTACCCGTGCCCAGCACTAACCTCTTAAATTTGTTCTTTTCATGGCCTTATGAAGCTTGCTATGTTCACGCCCGTAAATGCTAATTCCTAGTTGCAGCCATGATTTTCTGACTAACTATTTATTAGTGAATGCAAGTTAATTTATATACTTTTTGTATATAATTACACAATGAGCTCTTCATTTGAAGCTTGACTTTCACTCCTTATCAATTGCTCAAGTCCTTATTACTCCAGTCATTGACAATTTCAATATTTTTTTTTTTTCTAAAAAGTAACTTCTATAGAACAAGGAAATTTTTTAATAAAAATAAAGAGTTCTGCTATTTGAACTCTTGAACGACAAAGGGACGACAGAAACATGGGTCCATTTGTCTGTTGCTTCAACTCCATTCATCATCCTTTGTCTGTTACTTTTTTCATTTAAAAAATAAAATAATCAAAAGAAAATATTAAAATAATGAAAAGGAAACTACAAAAGTAACGAAAAGAGATGACAATAGCAGCACTTTTTTACAATCAATTTTTCTTGTTGTCCTCTCTCTCTCCATCTCTCACCTCTCATTTAAAGTGAGCCACCTACATTTAACAAGGAAAAATCAGTTCACTCTCTGCATCTCGCTTATCACAAGGAAGAAGTTAGATCTGGATCTGCAAACAGAGGCAACTTGATAAAATTAGTACTAATTAATTGGTAAGTTGGTGACTCTCATTACATTCAAATAAAATTTTTGTTGTGTTCTATATATTTAAATGGTTAGAATATTTAATAATCTTGTAAAATTCGTAGATTTTTGCTTTTTATATATTTAAATTGTTATGATTTTTTTTAAATTTAAATGGCTGAAAATAATGGAATAAATTATAACAATTTCTGAATATGTTTTATATATGTTAGGATTTTTTTAATTTAAATGGCTGGAAATAATGGAATAAATTATAACAATTTCTGAATATGTTTTATATATGTTAGGATTTTTTTAATTTAAATGGCTGGAAATAATGGAATAAATTATAACAATTTCTAAATGTGTTTTATATATGTTAGGATTTTTTTTAAATTTAAATTGCTGAAAATAATGGAATAAATTATAATAATTTCCGGATGTGTTTTATATATTTAAGTTGTTAGGATTTTATAATTTAAATTGCTGGAGATAATGGAATAAATTATAAAAATTTGTCGATGTGTTTTATATATTTAAATTGTTAGGAATTTTCGTTACTGGTAAAAAAATGTTATATAAGTTTCTTAATACAAATGTTAATTATTTTGTAGAAATGGAGATTTTGGAAAATGAGCATGCATTTGAAGAGTTGCAAGAAACAAGAGCTAACGATGTACATGAAATTGTGGAACCGAACAAATGTGAGCCAGCTCTTGGAATGTTATTTGATAATCATGAAGAAATGTTTGCATTTTACCAGCCAGCCCAGAATGATGACCAATTGCTGGGGATCGATTTCCTCTTCCTTCCATATGAACAGAAAGGGAAGAACGAAGGAGGGGAGTAAACTAAGGACTGGAAAATCTGGCTGGGGAGGGAGGAGATAAAAAGCTGAATTTTGATTATTTATTATGGGCCCACACAAAATTAAAAGAAGACTAAGGAACTGCGTGAAACGGCAGTGGGTGTTGCGTTTCTGTCGTCCTTTAATCTTCTTTTAGTTCCTTTATCATTTTCCATAAAAGAGAAAGAGAGGTAGATAGAGGAAATAGTGCGCCTTACACCCTTAAAATGTTCAAAAACAAAATAAATAATTTGGAATTTTAAAAAGGGAATGCTATGCATGATGAATCGTATGAAAGGAAATATAACCATGGAATTGCATTCAATCTACAGGCCTACAAGTTGAACCAAACCCAAGCAGCGGCCTGTTCAAACAACTACCATAACCTCCTCGTAAAAGAAGGTTGAATCCCTAGCTAGAAAGGGACAACATTGTTCATCAAGAGGACTTGAACAATAAGTAACTGATCAAAAAAATATGGAACAATTTTATAATATTAATTAGATGAACTTTTTACTCGGATTGGTTCTCAATTTACAAATCCATAATAACAGTTAATTTATGTAGAATGCTAAAGGTCAAAAAAGAAAGAATCGTGTTGTGATTTGGGGATTTGATCGCTACACTTTCTAAAAGTGAATTTTGAGAAATACATGATTATTTGATAGTAAGAACTAACCCAAATAGGCAACCACGCATGACTTATTTCACTTTATGGGAATTTATGGGAATTTAATTAGTATATGAGGTGATACAAAATTTAAGATCTTTAGGTAATTGACCCAAAAGCTACCAAGTGGTGATTCAACCAAATCTATAAGATATTTATTGTTCAACTATTTATATAATGATAAGTGTGATTTTATTTATATAATGTAGTTACAAGCAATCGACAGGTTCATCAATTCGATTCAATTGAGAGACTCAAAAGTATTAAGGAATCCAATTGCAATAGACCTACAAATTATGTTGGGATACAAAATTGAATCTCTGTTGATTTGCCTGAGGATATATGCAACACTATCAAGGTACGAAATAGTTACTAGCTAGCTATCTTATCATCTAAAACGATATTTTTTCAGGAATGAAAGATTGCGGAAAATATAAATTTTGCATCTGAACTTTATACAGGTATAGTATCATATATGCTAAGGAATATCAGGTTTGGTAGGTACGCGGATCAATTCATGTGAAAAATTGCAGATATAGAATATGAATTATAGTAAAAATAGATAGAACACTTATTCTAGTTTTGCAACATTAGTAGATTTCTGTATTCCGACCTTCAACATATGAAAAATTGCTTGATGCGAATGGCCTCAAATCTTTTCCCATAATGTATTATATAATTCACCGAATAAAATTAAAAGAAAAAAATGTCAATGATTCACCATCAAACTGCTTCTTAGTTCATACAAAGAAAACGAAAGAAGCCCACAGAAGACAAACGACGAAGGAATCTTCAGATCTTTTAGTTCAACTTTTGTTACTATCTTTTCATACTCTCACAATTTGATGAGAAATGAAAATTACAACAAAAACTCTCTTTAAGAGTGGATTTACAAATGATAGCTCAATAAAGATTTAATCTATGAAAATTTTCGAATTTGAAGCTCAATATAAGTTGTGTGCACTTGTTTATGCTTGCTTGAGTTACCAAAAATGAATTGGTTTTGAGTTTATATAGTTTGAACTAAAAAACTAGCCGTTATGCACATTTTTTATCGTAACCGGCTTGCCGTTTATGGACATCCGGTTAGCCGTTTGCGTTTCGGATGCCTACTGCCCTGAATCCGAATTTTCGGTTTTTAGAATCCGGTAAGCCGCTTGCTACAGTAACCTGCACAGTGCACTATTTTCTGAAATTACAGTTTGATCCCAAAACTTTACAAAATTATACTAAAGCCCAAAACGTTATGAAACGTTTCAAATAGGTCCAATTTCAGAATTTCTAAATAATACTTTGTTAATCCCAAAACTTTCTGAAATTATGATATTGCCAAAGATGCTATGACACTTTTCAAATAAGTCCTTTACCAAAATTTCAAGCAATACTTGTTTATATCAAAGTTTTCAAAATTCTTTCAATTAAACCATAAACTTTGAAAAACAACCAATTTCATAAAATCATTTTTCCATTAAATATGAAACATTTATAATGTGAAAATAATGATTTATTTAAAAAGAATAAAAACAATCAATTTCATAAAATCATTTTTCCATTAAATATAAAACCTTTAAAATGTGAAAATAATGATTTATTTAAGATGTATAAAAAATAATTTGATCTTAAAAGATTAATCATTCTTAATCTTGTTTGTTATCATCAAAATCAATATTATGGAAACATATATGTTAACAATCTCCCCCTTTTTGATGATGACAAACATTTCATGTATTTAAAGAATGATTCCACAAATTGCTCCCTCTAAATATAATCTTCTTTTACAATTTGCCAATTAGCTAAAATACCATATTTAAATACATGGATTTTTCTCCCCCTCATCATCAAAAAGAAAAAACTTAATTGGCAAAAAAAATAGAAATTTTTTTTTATAAATTCGAAAACATGTATTCTTCTCCCCCTTCATCATAAAAAAGAAAACGTAAAGGAAAAGAATAAGAGTAGGAAATTTGTTACCCATGTTGTCCGAATAGAAATTTCGACAAAATCTCCCCCTAACAACAAGCATCACCTCAAATACAAATTTAGTAATATTACTCATAAATTATCATCATATCTCAAAATCATCAAGTACTCACCATAATCACATATCATCAAAATCATCAAAAGAATATTCAAAGTGCATATTATTCTCCTTATTTTGACAATATCGAAATGATATATTCCTTTGTCTCCCCCTTTGGACAACCAAAAAATTCAAAATCCATATTATTCAAAAACATATTATATGCTCCCCCTAAATATATGGCCAATTTAAAATTTTAACCAAAATAATTTTATCCAAAAAAAATCATATTTATCTCCCCTTTCATCATAAAAAAGAAAAGATAGATAGATGCAATTGAAACAAAATCATTAAAAATAATTCAATGAAGATATTACCAATTTTGTGCGAGGAAAAATTTCGACAGAGTCTCCCCTTAAAATGCACAAATCCTCAAATACACAACATGGTTAAAAACGCTTCCATATAAGCTTAAACAATTATACCAAACCAACAACTCCGTCAATTCATCAAGCAACACACATATAATCATCAATAATCAAAATCACTATAAATCCATGCTTATACCAAAAAGAATATCTCAATGATTAATCAAGAAAAAAAAATTGAGCGTGCAATTAACTAAAGAGTCATATTCATTCTAAGAATTCAAAAAATATAATCCAAATATAAATTATCCAAATTTTAAACAACCATCATCCATAATCCATAATTAAAATAATTATGCATATGAAAATATAGGTGCATAATATAATAAGGAACCATGGTAATTTAAAATACCCAAAATACACAAATTTGGTTTTGTAAAATAATGAGTGAAATGGATTATTTTAAACCGATTATATTGATCCAAGAGATGATTTAAGATAATGGATGGTGTTGATATGAACTCCGTATTATCTCCATAATTGTTCTTACATCTCTTGGCAACTTGTTTGCTCATGATATATTACCATCCACCATTGTTGGAACAAAAACAAGCTTAAAGATTCAATTTCGGGTTTACAAAAATTGAGTGAAATGGATTTGTTTGAGCCAAGAAAATCGATCCTAGAGATGAATGTAGCTAATATATGATGTAGATTGGATAAAAAATGGGCTAAAGGAAGCTTGAAAATATAGAGAGAGAAATGGGTAATTAGGTTTTTGATTTTGGGTTTTATGTGGAGAGTTGATGAAATGAAGTTTTGAGAACGAAAATTGAAGGAGTAATGGATGAATAATGATTTGGATGATTGATTTTAACAAGAAAATGAGTGAAAGATGTTGATGCGTAAATCTGTTCGCTTGATGACCGACCAGATTCCTCCACCAACGATTAAGTTGTCAGCTACTGTTCTCTTGTTCGACCTGCGTTCACCAAAAACAGATCAGAGACGCCGGTGGTTTTGCTGGCATAAACCCTCCGATGCTTAAGTTAGCACAAGGTCTTTACGGGAAAACAATATAGTTCGAATATACGAAGGGTTTTTGTTTCACAGTTTGCAAGAAGTCTGGGTTCAATTTGGCAGCGTTTTCCCTCTTTTAATTTTTTCTGTCCTTTTCTTCAACGGTTCTTCCTCCTTTTATAGCCGTTATTCTCCGTTCCCATTCTGTCTTCCTTTCCCCTGTTTTCGAGTAGTGGTCAGTTATGGAGCTTTAATTGTGACATCATGGGTAACTGTAAGTATTGAAAGCCTCGTAACGGTTCCAGGAAATACGCAAACGCCACGAGTCTGTGGGATCGTGTTCCCGCTCTTTCCGGAAACGAGTGTCAGCTCGGCATATATCTCTGGTCGGGCTCTCGTTTCTGATCGGGCACTCGTTTCTGGTCGGGCACTCGTTTCTGGTCGGGCCACATTCGCCTCCACGCTCCGCTTGCACCATTTGATTGAGGTGAGCCGTACCAGGGCGGAAGTAGTAGCCTGGCCGACCTGGTGCTTGTATGTACTCAACACCAGTCCCCCAGTTTCTGGTCTTGTGAGTGTAATGAGAGAAGAGTAGAAACTGATGGTCGAAGCCGACCAGCCCGGGGCTTCTCCTCAGGTCGCCTAAGCGCGGGCTTAAAATATCTGGGCTTGCTCCAGTCCGGCCTCTCGTGGTGGTTAATGACGTGGCGCTTCCCGACTCTTCATATTTGAAATTTGAAACGACGAGTTATCCTTCCTCGATATTTGGGGAAGTGAGCTGGCATATCCCATCACTTAAATGCTTCCGTTTCCCCCTTTTTCGTTCCAAATCCCTAGGTTAAAATCATCATTAGTTCTTTGCGATTTCTTTTACCTACCACCAACACTTCTCTTTTCTGAGTTTTCTCCCTTCTGAAGAACTTCTTGCATCCGGAGTTTCTACTTGCTGGTTTACTCTCTATCACGGCTACGCTACCCAGGCCAGTTCTTTTCAGGTATTGCCTTTAATCCTTTCTCTGATTGTTGTTGGTTGGGCTCCGTGTTGATTCCTTTTGTATCCGTATATCCAAGTGTTGTTTGTTTTCTCTGGGGATTCGGTATGTCTAACCGGAAAAGAAAAATAATTGTTGATGAGGGTGATGATGAATCTGGGGATTCAGACCTTAACTTGGCCATACCCACAGATTTCTTGAGGTCTTCCCGAAGTGTAGGCTTATCCCAGAGTAGCGATGTTCTTGAATACCCACATCCTTTGACCATTTCACCCTCCCCTGAGTTAGAGCTTATAGGAAATAGGGGGGGACCTGCGTCGGGCTCGGGTGAGAACCGCAGTTCTGGTGGAGCCGAGGTTCCAATAGGAGAAGGTAGCAGTGAAGGAAGCAGCTCCGAGCCGAGCCGACCTCCTGAGAGACGACATCTTGGGCATAGGATGGAGGCAGAGTCTTACCCTATTGATTACATAGCCTGCGCCACCACCCAAGATGGCCTGTTCAAGCTTAGGAACCTCTGTGATATTCCTAAGGAGGTCCTCCTGGTAATCCCTGGAAAGGGTGATGTTCCTAGTCGGCCTCCGCCGGGGTATGTGACGATGCACCTGGAGAGCTTCAAACTAGGAGCTCGGCTGCCTCTCCAGCGCTACTTCGCCAAGATTCTGGGAGGTATGCATCTGGCCCCAGGTCAGCTACACCCAAACGGGTGGAGGGTTCTCTCAGCTATGTTTGTGCTGTGGGAGAGGTGCGAGTTGGAGGAACCCTCCCTTGTTGAGGTAAAGCACCTGTATCAGCTGCGGAGCAGCCCCAAGGAAGCGGGCTGGTACTACTTCATGTCCAGCTCGGCAAAGAGAAAGCCAATCACCGGCTTCCCTTCCTCGTGCAAAAATTGGAAGAACAAATTCTTCTTTGCTGGGGGAAACTGGTGTCCATCAATTCGGTCGTTGGGTGGTGACATTTACCTTCCAACGCACTTTGTCACCCCAGGTCGTTCATTTTTGCCTCTATTTGCTTTCTCGAATTGTTACTTATTAGGTTCCTTAACCTTGTCTGTTTTTTCAGAATCGTGGAAGTTGGTTAAGACGCTCGAGGATCGGCCTTTGCTTCAGGTGGAGACCGCTTTGGTGAACGCGTCTACCTGTCAAGACCTCCTGTCGCCCACGAACTTGGTCAGTTCGGGCTTGGTAGATATTGCCGCCGGGATGGACAACAAGATCCTCAGCGCAATGAGCAGAAAGCGTGGCCGGGCATCGAGCAGCTCGAGCCACCCTCCTCCTCCTCCGAAGAGGACCAGTGCTGGTCCTTCAAAAGCTCCAGCTC
>MKYO02010897.1:176831-204858 GCA_002013955.2 Citrus medica | reverse complement strand
TCAAAGTTTTCAAAATTCTTTCAATTAAACCATAAACTTTGAAAAACAACCAATTTCATAAAATCATTTTTCCATTAAATATGAAACATTTATAATGTGAAAATAATGATTTATTTAAAAAGAATAAAAACAACCAATTTCATAAAATCATTTTTCCATTAAATATAAAACATTTATAATGTGAAAATAATGATTTATTTAAAAAGAATATTAAATAATTTGAGCTTAAAAGATTAATCATTCTTAATCTTATTTGTTATCATCAAAATCAATATTATGGAAACATATATGTTAACATGGTTGAGGCGAGGAGGCCCGGTCAACGGCAGTTGACGAGACGTGCACTCCAACCCAAGAATCAAGGCACGAAGACCACGCGACCACCCATGATTACGGAAACGGAGTATCCACTTCTGAGAGATGGGAAGGTAATGGGCGTGGATTGAGGGAAGGTCTGAACTTAGGAGAAGCCTATGAAAAGGTGGCCAACGAAGGTAAAAGGGTTAGAATTTTGGACATTGAAACTGAGATAAAGAGACCACTGAATAATCGATACAAAAAATAAGCCATAAGATTAGTGGCTAACGTTCCCAGGAACACAAAACTTTCATTTCTGACTTGAGCGTCGGAGGTTTTACGCCGGGAAAACAACCGGCGTACTCTGACTTGTTTATGTGTACGCAGGAATTTTTTGAGAAGAAGTCATACGAGGAGAGATCCTGATCGTGGTCGAGTTGATTGAGCAGAGATCCTAGTTGTGGTCGAGAGGGTAACCAGAATCTCGCATCAATATTTTGGCGCCGTCTGTGGGGAGTTGATAAAAAAACTTCTATTGATAGAAAGAGGAGGAATACAGCAAGTGAAGAAACAATTGATGTAGGAGGAAGTAGTGCACAAGGAGGTGATATGAGACTTAACGAATCCGTGACGTTGAGGGAGATAGCCAATGAAGCACGGGAAAAAGCCATGTATGACCGGATGAAACAGATGGAAAAGCAGATGGAGATCCTGACAACCATCCTACATGAGCTGAGGAGTGAACGGAGGGGAATCCATGAGGAAAGGGTGAGAAGTGGCGGAATGGCACCAGGGCACGATGATATGATGAGAAGTCGGACCACCAAGAGATTTGGTGGTGAGGGAGGTAACTCATCTCTACGTGGAGAAGTCTATAGAGGAGAAGACCAATCCCTAGGAAGGTAGATTTTTTATAATGACGACGAGGTGGAGAATGCAGAGGAAACAGAGCTCAGGCAACACCTACATGATGTAGAGCAAGAGCGGGATCAAGTTGCAGCACGTGACCCTGGTTGTGCAGTACAGCTGGAGGAAGAAGTGCGTAGATTAGCGCAGGTAATTGATGACATGCAAGGAAGGAGCAGGGCACCTGGTTGGAAGATAATGCTGGACGGAGAATTCCCGCTCTCGGCAGAGATCATGAGAGCAGTCATTCCAAGGAATTTTCGCCTCTCAGACCTCAAGTACTCAGGACGAACCAATCCGTTGGTACACATAGAGCGCTTTAACGACATAACTGGGGTGTAAAGATTATCCCAACCTTAAAGATGCAGGGTATTCCAGTTGTCTCTAGAGGGACAAGCACGTGAGTGGTACCGGAAACTTCCTCGAGGAACCGTTAAATCCTTCGAGCAGATGTGTCAGGAATTTGCAGAGCAGTTTCGTGGGGCAATGGCACCGGAAGATGACATGATGGAGTTGAAAGTATGAAGCAGAGGGAAGAAGAAACCCTTTGGGAATTCATCAAGAGGTTTCATCACGGTGTCCTCGACTTGGGAGCCTTCAACCATCCTCAGGCATTAAGGGGATTGAAAGAATGGGTGAAGATAGGAAGGCTGTGGTACAATTTGAGGAGCCCAATTATTCAGACGTATGCAGCCGCTTGTGAGAAAGTTAAGAGGGACATAGAGATTGAGGAGGAAAAGGCAGCACGGATTAAGACATACCAGCTAGAAGGGTTGAGAAGGAAAGAAAATAGAGCCTTACCAGGAAATGGGTCAATCAAGAGGAGGGACCACCATGCCTCAGGTAGTGGTATACGAGATCGGATCACCGCTTACCAGCCTCATCAGAAGCCACCACAGTATCAGCATAGCAGGGCGCAACCTCCTCGTTCACTAGTTAGGAAGCCTTGGAGGAGGCATGACTCGGCATATGGTCATCCTCATCCACACTCCCATGGTGGTAGAGGGAGCAGACCAGAAGCACTGCCACCTCATCCAGTTCAGAACAGCACAAACAGGGAAAGGGCTGTGCACATGATCCACCAGAACCAGGACTATGGGCCCCTGGACGAGGTGTACGAGGCCATAAAGGATCGGGGATTACTATACCTCCCTACCCCAATAACAAAACTACCCGGCAGGAGGGATAGGGGACGCTATTGCAAGTTCCATGACACTCATGGCCATACCACAACAGAATGCAGAGATCTCAAGACCCAGGTTGAAGATTTGGTGAGAAATCGATACCTGGACGAGTTCATAGATGAGACTTTTTCGATGGCGGCCTCGACATGTGAAAGGGAGCAGAGTGATATAAACTTGAGCCACGAGCAGCCTATAGTAAGAGTGATTGCTGGGGGCCCAACATTGGCAGGAGACTCCAATAGGTCGAGGAAGAACTGCGCCAAGTATGTCATGACTAGCAAAAAGGTATTCTTCAACACCCCAGCAGCCAAGGGAGCAAAATTCAGGCAAGTTCCAATCATGTGGACAGATGAGGATGAAGAAGGGATTCTATATCCACATGAGCATGCTTTAGTTATTAAAGTCACCACTGCTAGCAAGAAGTTTGACCGAGTTTTGGTAGACATGGGAAGCTCGGTCGATGTTTTGTTCAGGTCAACTCTGGAGGAGATGAGAATAGCGGACTTGAGGTTGGAGCACACTAATACCTCATTGAAGGGATTTGGAGGAGGAAAGCTAGTCCCTCTGGGCGTGGTCGAGCTGCCCATCACAATTGGTAGCTCCCCGACAGAAAGGACAATGATACTGGATTTTGTGGTGGTTGATGAAGAGGGTCCTTACCAAATTGTTCTAGGTCGCTCATTTTTTAGGATGAGCAAAGCAGTACTTTCCAACCATTATCTAGCTCTCAAGTACCGGGTGAATCGGGTAGTTGGAGTGGTATGAGGAGATCAGAGAATCACTTGAAGCTGTTACTCCACTGCAGCAAGGGAAGCAATGCAGATTACATTGCTTGATACCCGAGTGAGAGCCAAGAATGGCATACATGAACTTGTAGAGAAGCTGGAGACAATAAGCCTGGGACAAGATGATCCGGGAAAAACAATTCGAATTGGGTCGAGGCTTAAAGAAGAGCAGAAGCAGGAGTTGGTGCAATGCCTGCGAGCTCATCTAGATGTGTTCGCTTGGACGCATGAAGACAGCTAGGAATTGACCCTGAGGTCGCATGTCATAAGCTGGTAATAAAAAAAGGTGCTCGGGCAGTTAGGCAGAAAAGGAGGTGCTTCAACCATGAAAGGTATGAGGCTATAAATGGCAAGGTGGAGAAGCTCTTGAAGGCAGGGTTCATTCGAGAAGTTAACTACCCTGAATGGATATCGAAAGTGGTACTAGTGAAAAAGGCTAATGGCAAATGGAGGATGTGTGTAGATTTCACGGATCTCAATAAGGCGTGCCCGAAAAACAGCTTTCCCTTACCAAAGATCGACCAACTTGTAGACTCAACAGCCGGACATGGCCTGCTCAACTTCATGGACGCATTTTCAGGATACAACAAAATCCATATGTTCGAGCAGGATGAGGAGAGCACGGCATTTATTACTAACCAGTGTTTGTTCTGTTACAAGGTAATGTCGTTCGGTCTTAAAAATGCGGGGGCCACGAACCAGAGGCTGGTAAACAAAATCTTTAAGCCACTGATTGGGAGAACAATGGAGGTATATGTTGACGACATGATAACCAAGTCAAAAATCCCGAAGGAACATGTCGAGCACCTCGAGGAGACATTTGGACTTTTGAGGAAGTATAAGATGAAACTCAACTCGGAGAAGTGTGCTTTTGGGTCGAGTCGGGCAAATTCCTCGGATTCATGGTGAGTCATAGGAGGATCGAGGCGAATCCCGAGAAGATCTAGGCGATCGTGCACATGAGGTCTCCTCGTAACCTGAAGAAGATGCAGAGCCTTACGGGGAGGTTGGCGGCATTAAGCCGATTCATATCCAATGCTACAGGCAAGTGCCAGCCATTCTTTCAAGTGATAAAGAGAGGAAAAAAAATAGAATGGACCCCAGAATGTGAAGAAGCCTTCCAGAACTTGAAGCAATACTTGCAGCAAGCACCTCTGTTGTCCACACCGCGGGAATGGGACATGTTGTTCTTATATTTGGTGGTATCAGATCATGCCACAAGTTCTATTCTAGTGAAAGAGGAAGAAGGGGTTCAGTATCCGGTATACTACACCAGTAAGGCCCTACTCGATGCTGAGACCAGATACCCACCGTTGGAGAAATGGGCACTTGCCCTTGTGGTTGCTGCTCGAAAGCTGAGGCCATACTTTCAACCTTTCAACCATTCACCGTCTCGGTAATAACAAACCAGCCATTGCGTCAAACTATACACAAGACGGATGCTTCTGGTCGGCTCGTGAAGTGGGCTATAGAGCTAAGTGAGTTCGACATAGATTACAAATCTCGAGCAGCAATAAAGGCCTAGGCAATGACCGATTTCGTGGTAGAATTTGCAGAACCCAAAGTAGGTTTCGACCAACTGGATGCTGCAACAGTCAGCAATGAAGACAGTGTATGGCAGATGTCAGTGGATGGATCCTCGGGGGAGTAGGGGTCGGGAGCAGGGATTGTTTTGGAAGGCCCAGAAGGGGAGGAAATCTCTTATGCTGTAAAGTTAGAGTTCACAGCCACAAATAACCAGGCAGAATATGCAGCTTTAATAGCAGGCTTGGGATTGGCTAAGGCAGTGAAAGCGAATAGGGTGAAAATTCAAACTGATTCTCAGCTGGTTGCAAATCATGTCAGTGAAAGATTTCAACCAAGAGATGGGAAGATGGAGCAGTACCTGAAGAAAGTTAGGCAGATGATGGGGAAGTTCGAAGCGGTTGAGGTGATACAAATCCCAAGGGAGCAGAATAGTCGAGCAGATATTCTGGCTAGGATGGCAGCTATAGCAGACCCGAAATGCCTAAGTCGGTCCTTTTGGAGGTGAAAACCAGCCCTAGCATCGAGCAGAATTTGGAGGTGATGCAGATAGAAGAAAAATACTCATGGATGAATTCGATAATTTCATACATTAGTGACGGGGTATTACCATCAGATAAGCTACGAGCTCGGAAGATCAGAGCTCAGGCCTCAAGGTATACGATGATTGATGGGGTGCTATATCGGCGAGGATAAACACTACCGTTCCTTCGGTGTTTGAATGGGGACGACGCGGACTACGTACTGAGAGAAGTGCATGAAGGAGTTTGCGGAAACCATTTTGGTACGAGATCGCTTGCCCACAAGGTTTTAAGGCAGGGATATTTCTGGCCGACAATGCACCAGGATGCACAGGAGAATACCAGGAGCTGCGTAAGCTGCCAGAGTTTTGCAAATTTCTCTAACCAACCACCAGAGAAGCTCACATCTATGGCCTCCCCTTGGCCATTTGCTCAATGGGGAATTGATTTGATCGGGCCGTTGCCAAAGGGACGAGGAGCAGCAACACTTGCAATAGTAGCAATAGACTATTTCACAAAGTAGATAGAGGTAGAAGCTCTCAGCAGGATCACAGAGAAAAAGACAACTAACTTCGTATGAAGGAACTTGGTATGTCGGTACGGGATCCCTTATGCCTTGATAACAGATAATGGTAGGCAGTTTGATAACCACAACTTCAGGGATTTCTGTCAGAACCTTGGGATAGAGTTGAAGTATTGCTCGCCTGCTCACCCTCAGTCTAACCGATAAGTGGAAGCAGCCAACAAGACAATCAAGAGGCTTTTGAAAACCAGGCTTGGAGCAAAAAAGGGTGCATGGGTTGACAATCTATCAAGTGTATTATGGGCACACAGGACAACCCACAAAACAGTAACTGGGGAAACTCTGTTCGCCTTGGCCTTCGGACATGAAGCGGTTGTACCAGCCGAGATAGAGACGACCACGCACCGGACAGATCTTTTCGATGAGCAGGAGAACAATGACCAGATGTGCTTGAATCTAGATTTGCTAACCAAGAAAAGGGAGCAAGCATTAAAATGATCAGCCATTTACCAGCAGAGGGTTGCACGGTATTACAACCAGAAGGTGAATGTACGACAGTTTAAGGTCGGAGATTAGGTGTTAAAGAGAGTAAATCAGAACATGAAAGACTCGGCTCAATGAGTACTTGGACCAAATTGAGAGGGGCCATATAGGGTCAAGCAGATAATTGGACCCAGAGCTTACAAACTAGTTCGCACGGATGGCCACGAGGTGAAACGCCCATGGAATGCAGAACACCTCAGGAAATATTTCCAGTAAGACCCGTTCATATTTTAAAGTTATTTCTGTTCACTCTCGTTATTATTTATATTATGTCAAAGTAATCTCATGTAAGTCGAATTCAGCAATTAATGAATCAATGAAGAATTTCAGTCAGCTGTAGTGTTACAAAAATTTCCAAGGCATGCAAAGGCTCACCAAGTCTGAAAGCTTGTTTTATGGCGAAACCAGAAGCCAGGTGTGCCAGGACCTGCTCGACCTAGCGAAGGCGAGCAGACTCCCAAGCATTCAAAAATTTCTACGGCATGCAAAGGCTCACCAAGTTTCAAAGCCTGTTTTATAGCGAGACCAGAAGCCAAACGTGCCAGGATCTGCTCGACCAAGCGAAGGCGAGCAGACTCCCAAGCATTCAAAAATTTCCAAGGCATGCAAAGGCTCGCCAAGTCTCAAAGCCTGTTTTATGGCGAGACTAGAAGCCAAGCGTTCCAGGATCTGCTCGACCAAGAGAAGGCGAATAGACTCCCAAGCATTCAAAATTTTCCAAGGCATGCAAAGGCTCAAAGCCTGTTTTATGACAAGACCAGAAGCCAAGCGTGCCAGGACCTGCTCGACCAAGTAAAGGTGAGCAAACTCCTAAGCATTCAAAAATTTCTAAGACATGCAAAGGCTCACCAAGTCTCAAAGCTTGTTTTATGGCGAAACTAGAAGCCAAGCGTGCCAGGATCTGCTCGACCAAGCGAACGCGAGCAGACTCCCAAGCATTCAAAAATTTCCAAGGCATGCAAAGGCTCACTAAGTCTCAAAGCCTTTGTTATGGCGAGACTAGAAGCCAAGCATGTCAGAATCTGTCCGACCAAGAAATGGCGAGCAGACTCTAAAAAAAAAATTTACTACAAGTCAAGAAGGCAAGTAAGAACATTCTTATTAATCTGCCAATAGTTCGCAAAGCTGCTAATCCCAATATACAATGCTTAAAAAACATACAACTACAAAAAGAAAACACGCTTAAGAGGACGGCGGGTCAGTAAGCTGGTTTCCCTCTACTGGCTGGTCAACCTCAGGAGCAGTAGGAGTGTCGTCCATTGCTCCATGAGGGGTACTTGCCTCAGCAACATCAACGGGGATTGCACGAGGAGGAGAGGCTCTCTCCTCGGTGGCATTTGGCTCTACCTCTTCGATATCTTCCTTAGCGGCCTTCTCATCCATATGCTGAGCAACACCAGCAGCAAGCTCGTCCATCTTAATATCAGGATGCTGCTTCCCAAGGACGGCCATGATGCAACGATAGAAATGCCGAAGCCCCTGGTCATATTGGTTGTCAGCTTCCTTTTTCAGGTTCTCGACTTGAACCTTATGGGAATCCCGAAGAGATTCAAGCTGAGCCTCGTACATAGCCTGCTGCCTTCACAGATCCTCCTCAACCTTAGTTAGCTCTTCCTCGAGAGTAATGGCTTTTGCTTGAGCGAGAGATTCTCGCTTTATCAACTTCAAATTCTCGAGATTCAGGTCTCCTACTTTCTTCTCGGCAGCATCAGCTTTGGCCTTCGCCAATTGAATGTCCTCCTTAATCTTCCGGTCATAGCGGCCAACCTTGGCCTTATAGTAGGTGGTCATGCAGCCGAGGTGAAAAGCACTATATTGCATGGCTCCCACCAGCTCACCTAGGGTGCTGCCGTCAAAGTCCTTCAGGTCTTTCTTACTCACGAGTTTAGAAAACTCATTGATATAGGGGACCAAATATTTTACTCGATTGTCAGATAAACGAGATCTCGGCCCAGCTGAGGGAGAAGAGGAAGCGGGATCAGTGGCTGCTCCGCTAGTTTCTCCGGCTTTGGCAGGAGGAAGAGGTAGAGTCTTCAGGGGGGAACCTGCTGGACAATGTTCACCCGCTTCGCAGAAGGAGCATCTTTATTCTAGTCCTGCTTGGCAGTATGAGGTCGAGGACGTTTCCGATTCAAAGCCCCGATCACAGCATCCTTCATCTTATAGCCGATGGACACCAAACGAGATTCGACCAAGTTATAAGCAGTTAGCAGCTCTCGGTTCGTTCAGGAATTGGCCAGCACAGCTTCGACCAGCTTGAGTGGCTCGGGTTTAAGCTGGTAGTGCACACCCCAGGAACCTGCAATGCAAACAGGTATTGGGTTAGAGAAAATACAGCAAATGAGAACCACTATGGAGACAAGACACTTAAAGCGAGCAGGCAACCTGGGACCACGAAACGGGGTTGGACGCAATAATCTTTCCCGTCAATCTGTACAACTTAACCCCAGGGACCCCCAGCAAAAAAGAATTTTTTCTTCCAATTCCCACCACCACCAGTTGGAAGATCAGTTATGGGTTTTCTGGTCTTAGTACTTGATTGGAAGTAATACCAGCCGGCATCTTTGGGGCTGCTTTTTAGCTGGTACAGGTGCTTCACCTCATCAAATCGGCATCTTTGGGACTGCTTTTTAGCTGGTACAGGTGCTTCACCTCATCAACTGTGGGCTCGCTTTGGCAACATCTGTCCCACAATATGAACAGACCAGAGAGTACCCTCCACCCGTTGGGGTTCAGCTGACCAAGAGCTAAATTTAATCCATTAAGCATCTGGGCGAAATAAGGTTGCAGGGGGCACCTCAGCCCAAGCTTAAAACTCTCTAGAAACATAGTAACATATCCCCTAGGAGGTCGGCTGGAGGTATCCTTTTTTCCTAGAATCCTAAGAGGTACATCATCGGGAATTCCATACTTAACCCGGAGATTAGTGAGCTCGTCTACTGTGGTCGTGCACGTGATGAAATCAATAGCATAATGTTGTGATAGAGCTTTACCTCCTACTGTGCTCCTCCTATCTGGTCGAGATGTTTCTGGTGAGGACATCTCACCAGAATCATCTCTCTGATCTTTACTCAAGGTGTCTTCCGAACCAAAAGAACCCTCGCCGTCGTTATTACCGGTTGAGGAGGTTATTTGAGGGGACATTCTCCTAGCACTAGTTCCAACACTAGATCTAATGGGTTCTAAGGGGATCTCGGGGTCAAAGGCAGGACCGGCGAGCAGACTAGGCAAGAAGCCTGACTCATCGTCTTCAATCTAAATAACTTTCTCTTTGCCTTTTAAATTTCCCTAAACTATAACCAGAGCAGTATCACCAAACACCACCCAAACAAAACAGAGAGAAATGAAATTGTCTACAACTACCCAAGACTGAGGAGCTAAGAATAATACCTGAAGTTGTGGCTCAGTCGGAGAGAGGCAGGGATGGAAGGTTTTTATGCTGAAAATCCTTTGCCGGAGAAACAGGGATGAAGAAAATGACAAGTTTTTCTTTTGGCGGTTTTGGGTTTTTCTAAAGAAGAACAAACTCTTGGGCTGCCAGCATTTAACGGCGCAAATCCCAAGAGTTTCATAACCGTCTGTTTGAAATTCAAACGGAGGGGTAGATTTCTGCCACATCACCTCATCCGCAATTAAATGCGACACAACTCTTAGCAGCCTTTTCCTACCCCGCGCAAGCCAGAACCATTGAGTTTCCACTGTCGGCTTACTACGTTACCCAACACCAGAAACTAGGGGACCGGTGTTTGGGGGATGTACTTCGACGAGACTAGCCGTGATGAGCAGATACCTGTTAGCAGGGTTCCCACGAATAGGTATATCTTGCAGAAGTCTGGTAGCAGGAGAACAGAAGCAGGAATATTATGCTCGTCCACGAATACGCCATCAGCGAGGCCGATCTCCTGCTGATGTTTGAGCCTCCTTCTAATGGTTGAGGCGAGGAGACCCGGTCAACGGTAGTTGGCGAGACGTGCACTCCAACCCGAGAATCAAGGCACGAAGACCATGCGACCACCCACGATTACGGATACGGAGCATCCACTTCCGAGAGATGGGAATGTAATAGGCGTGGATTGAGAGAAGGTCTAAACTCAGGAGAAGCCTATAAAAAGGTGGCCAACGAAGGTAAAACGGTTAGAATTTTGGACATTGAAACTGAGATAAAGAGAGCACTGAATAATCGATACAAAAAATAAGGCATAAGATTAGTGGCTAACGTTCCCAGGAACACAAAACCTTCATTTCTGACTTGAGCGTCGGAGGGTTTACGTCAGGAAAACAACCGGCGTACTCTGACTTGTTTCTGTGTACGCAAAAATTTTTGAAAAAGAAGTCATACGAGAAGAGATCCTGATCGTGGTCGAGTTGATTGAGCAGAGATCCTGGTCGTGGTCAAAAAGGCAACCAGAATCTCGCATCAACAATGTGTATAATTTATTCAATAAAAACCAATCACAGCTTTATAAGACAGCACGAAAATTAGATCAGCAGTGAATTCAAATCGGTTTTGAAAACCTTAATAAGTAATTAATGCCAAAATACAATAAGATAAATAAATAAAGAAATTAAGGGAAACTCACATATAACTCACATACATAATCGTTTTCACTTCAAAACGATAGATGATTACATGCATCAAATTAAACAAAAATTACATATGAACTTACTTCACTCGATATTAGAGGCAACAAAATAAAGGAAATAATAACTTCAACAAACAAAACATAAAATTAAAACAAAAAAACAAAAGCATAAACTATAGAAAGACTGGGCCTCTCTAAAAACCTACATTAACAATTTTTACGCGTAAAACAGTATTAATAATAAAAGCAATCTTATATATATTTACTCCCAAGCTTGCAAGGGTCTTCCAAGCTTTACTGCCTTCTTCGTCGTCATCACATTTACTGCACCAAATCTGAAATCCATTCAATATTTGGTAAGTCCGAATCCGAAACCTCAAATCCAACACCACTTTTAGCTTTATTATTATCATCCCTAATCTTCATTGCTTTAATGCTTTTCAAAAATTCTGAAACCCCATCAAAGCAGTTGATCTGATCGTCAGAATTATTAGCATTACTATTCACAGTCGATATGGGTGAAGTCACTGACGACATCATATACTCGGGCATGTTCATCATCGTCATTGCTGATGATGTGGCAAACTGATGATCTTTAGTAGTCGTGCTCGATCCCGATCCCGATCCTGATGAACAAGTACTCCCCGCGGTGAAATGATTCTGATGATTCTGATGATGGTGATGGTGACAAACTCCACCGTGCATTCTTCCCCTATACGCAAAATTGCACCTGATTTTGCTCTCAGCACGGAGCTGCTCTGGCGTGTGAGCAAAGAAACAAACCTTACGTTGACAAAACCTCCCGGCATTGCATGCACGTGTGCGGTACCTGGCGGGGTGAAGCCAGTACTCGAACACGCCGTGAGCGAACTCGCAAGAATCGCCTTTGTAGCACCTTCCGTTTCGAAACGCGGGGCAAGCGATGGCACAGTAAGGTATCCTGCGTGGGTCCCGACGCTGAGCCTTCTCCCCACGGTGCGCGTAGGGGCAGTCCGTCCAGTCGTGGCTCCGGGTCCTCGTGCACCGTCTGATCTTGTACGCGTACATGCGGAACTCATCAGAGCCGTAGATTTCCCCATCGATTGCCTCAATAGGGTTTAGATTTATGTCGCAGTAAGGATGCTCAGCGAAATCGTGGACACCATTGTTGCTGTCTTTCAACATTTTTTTTTTCAAAGTGAATATTTTTGTCTTTTCTATCTTTTTTTTTTTGATAGATATGTACAAATTGCACCCACTTACAAAAGCTTCAACGGTTTCAAAAACTGAAAGATTTTAATGTAAATAATTATGCATGAATTGGAATCTTGAAAAGCACCTGATAAATTTCAAAATTGATACATAAGAAGAGGGATTATGTGCAAATTATGTAGAAAAATAAATAAGAAAATTTTGAGAGCCAAAGATTGATATTTTTAAGTTGAAACAAACAAGAAAGGGCTAGAAAATTACGGGAGATTATGAAAATTGGGGAAGGAAATATATAAATGAAAATGGAGGAAGAGAGAAACTATCCATTTTTTATGAAGAGAAATGAAGAGATGAATTAAGGGGAGTTTTCAAAAGGAAACAGTGAGAATGAGGGAAGACGGGTGTTGAGGGAAGAGTTGCATTTATAGTGAGCAATGAAGTGAACTAACTCATCTTGATGATATTGAATTAAAAACTAACCATAATGAATTACTTTTAAACTCCAATATCTAGCCCCTTCATCTAACAGTAACGGACGTCTTCTTGGTACCATGAAGTGGATATGGCTTCTATTGTATGATGGCATCCATAGGCAAGAGATTCTTCATAACCCATTGTGCCACACACAAGGTGCCTACAAATCAACCGCTACGTGTCCATGTTTTGGCCAAATTGGTAAGGTGGTATCATTTTTTTCGTTTATTATCATCTTTATTGATTCCAATGTTATGAACCTTGAATCTGACAAAGATTGCCCGCTTGAGAAATATTTGTAGCAAAAAGGAGAGGAATTTTGTGTCTAAACACGCAATAAAGCGTACTGAATTAGCTTGAAACCATTTGATTTGTGTAATACATTTGTATTTTATCTGTCTCAAAAGCATATCTCTTGCATAATGGGAATTAAATTTTCCTCCCCTCACATTTTTAACCATAAACCTGTTATATTATTTATCTTAAGAAATTTGACTTGTTAAGCCAACTGGCACATGACACCCTCCGGGGGTTGATCAGGGTAAAAAGACTATCAAATGTAGATGTTCAGCATCTGTTGGCTCCTACTTCTCAATATATTGTTATTGTAGATAATCAGTCCCAGGAGCCTATTTCAATCTCCTCTCATGATTTGAATTATTCTCCTGCCCAGGCTCGTATTGATCAGAGTCATAGATCTGGTTCAGCTTTGCAAACCTAATATTGTTATTGATTATTTTGTTTCTCGTACTCAAGCCTTGGACGTTAAGGTTTAGGATTCTGTGGTCCAAGTCGATTCTAATTCAGTTGTTCTGACTCAAGATCATAGTGATTCTTCTCTGCAAAGCCAAGTTGATATCACTGATGATGATGATAATATGGTTTTGGATGATTTGGATATTCAAAGGGTTTCATGGGCTCTACTTTCTTTAGATTAGCTGTGAAAAATATTCGGCATACGGTTGTGGGCTTTAATTCTCGTTCATTTGAGATCCTCGATCAATTTGATGAGGATTTTAGTTCTGACAGTCACCTGTGGCTGTCAAGCCTAAGGGTACTGCAGGCGTGATCTTACCCCCGATTTTAGTGTTGCTAGCTCGCATACCTCCAGTTCAAAGAAGAACTTCAAATTAGTGACCGGTTGCAAGTATCATAAGTAGCACTCTGGATGTTAGATCTTTTTTTTATGGTTTCTTTTATTAAGCTTTGTTTTAATGTGTTCTCTTCAGTTTATATTCACTTTTATTATTCTTTTTTATTTATTTATTGGTTGTTTTCATTTTTTAACTTAGAAGTTTTGATCTATGTCTCCTTTCAAATGTTTTCTCCTATTTTATTTTATTTTATCTACAAGTAAAGGGTTGCCCAACCCCTTTACCCAATGGTGGCTTTTAATTAAAAAAAAATGGCACACGACTCCCGGAGATGGCTCTTCAATCCTACCTCAGGAGTTTTGTGAGACTATTTTTGAAATTTTATTTAATAACAAAAAATAAATTTCACCTTTTCAAAATGAAAAATATTAGACATCTTAAATTTTGTTTGTTTTAGATATTTCTTGCACGTTTTTATTCTGATTTTGATAGAACATAAAATAGTTTAATATAATTAGTAGTAAAAAAGGATTTTTTTTTTCTATCATATCATGTCTATCAAAGGTAGAATACAATTAATAATTGTTTTTATTAGATTGCTGCTAGATCCAATTTAAATCAATTGGATGGTTCTCACCAAATCTAACTCAAATTTGATTCAAATAAATAAATTTAGGTAATTTTACAAAAAATCTAGTTTGAACAAAGAAATTTGCTGGAAATTTTAATAAACAAGTCAAGCTAAAAAATATTGCATTTTGATTTGACCTTCCCAATAAAATTATGAGCAAATTTTTTAAACAATATAATATTGCCTATAATCTTATCATCTTAAGTCAGAATAAGATCGTTCACTTTATATAGTATTTAAGTTAACGGGTCGTGAGAAATTCTTAAGTGATGTCATCACACTACTAACTAATTATATTATGGCACATATACACTGAAATATAGCAAATATATTGTATAAATATTCGTGACATACAATTAAATGATTGTATGCGATAATATAATGGTATTGATACCACCCAAGACATATAACTTCTATTGTCTCTCTCCAGTTAACGGACCTTTTAAATCTATAAGGGTAGACTAACAAACGGCGTAAAGGGCCCCACAGAAAGTCATTAAGTTTCGCTAGTTGTATTGGATGGAAAATTAATTACAAATTAAACAGTATTACATCACTGCATGGCTAGACACACGTGTTGATGATAAGTGCGGGACTTATATTAAGACAAAAAATCTACCTGAAATTCGCTGACACGTGTGAAGATCTACGCACTCAGGTGGGGCCTGGTAGCATATAGGTGTCCTTCAATTTTGCGAGCGTTTCATTTCGAAGGTCTGGTAGCAAAATGACAAATTTAATGACCTAACTTATTTTATTCTCTTATGTGCATGTTGCAACAAAAGAAAATACCAAACAAACAAGAAAATTAATGAAAATGAATTTTTTTTTCACTTGAATACAATTTCGTTGAAGCCTGTGAGAAATTTTGCAAATGCTTTATTTAGATGGGTTCCAATTAATGGAGATGGGAGAAGAAACAATTTCTAATCTATTTAATTATTATTTGTAATTAATGAGATCAAAGTGATTGAAAAACAAATAGAGGTTGTCACTTTGTGATCCAGAGAAGTTTTAAATATAGTACATGAAATTATGAATTAGAGAGTCGAGCCGTTTTACATAATGTAATCCAAGAAAAGGAGTATGGAAGCCTTAATTCTGCAGATATCAGGATATGATCAGATTTAGTTCATAATTAAAAGATCAAAGTGATTAAAACACAAATAGAGGTTGTCACTTTGTGATCTAGAGAAGTTTTGTTATTGCTATTGTTTTAAATATGGTACATGAAATTATGAATAAGAGAGTCAAGCTGTTTTACATAATGTAATCCAAGAAAAAGAGTGTGGAAGCTTTTATTATGTGGATATGATCAGATCTAGTTCATAATTAAAAGTGATTCTAAAATCGATCATGCTTCCCGAAATCACTACTTGATTGTGCATTTTTTTCCTTTTTTTGGAGAAGACTTGATTGTGCATTTAAGGCTACTGAATTGACTCAAAAAGACAATAGATTTAACCAATACATTGAAGATATCTTTAGATTTTACTGCACAACAGCACATGTATTATAAAATTAAACTGCAGCTAAAATGCGGTATGTGGATCGAGTGATAAGAGTCCAAAGCTAGCAAGCTGTAGTTGTGTCTCCAAGCAAGTGATCAGTCTTGTTCATAACATCATTAAAGATTTTTAATAATTTAAAGTTTAGTGAATAATTATTATATTTATTTTACGTCATTGATCCTCTTTTCAAGTAACTTGTACTGTATATTTTTACAGTTTTTCTAGTCACAAATTCAATTGATAATATTGAAAATAATAATAGACTATATATAGTCGAGTACGATATTATTCATGTGATGCATAGACTTCAAATAAGTGATATGAGGGCTTCAAAAATTAGTATGTTACCTCATGAATTAAGGTCCTCAAATTTGACATTAAGGGCTATATCACATGAATTAAGGACCTCCCTGATATAGTCCTTAATTAGTATATGTCTTAAGGATTTCCTTCTTGCAATAGCCTCAACAAATAGTGTTTATTAAAAAAAATTAATTTACCCTACACATGATTGTGATAGGCGGCTTCTGCACTATAGAACAATGACCGAGTGGTTCTAATATCATGTTAGAGAAATGACTTGATCTAAAAGTTTAAGATAATAAATAAGGGTCCAACAATAATATTTAAGATAATTCTTAAGGGATAATTTTGTCCTGCCCCCAAATGTTTCAACATTTTTCGCCACACACCCATATGTTTCGAAAATACTCACTCCACACCCAATTCCGTTATTTTGACCGTTTATTCTAACGGTCAAAGGGCAAATTTGGAAATTCATATCCTAAATATTATTTGATGATGATAAATTAAATTTATTTGATAATTTAATTGATGGAATTATTATTAATTACCTTTAAATAAAATTTTTTAATGTAAACATTAATTATTAAATTAATATTTTATCTCATTTTATTTTTCTCTAATTCAAGATAAGGGGTATTTCGGACATTTACTTAAATTTCAAATAGCTCCGTTAAACATAACGGTCAAATAAACGGAATTGGGTGTGGAGTGAGTATTTTCGAAACATATGGGTGCGTGGTGAAAAATGTTGAAACATTTGGGGGCAGGACAAAATTAATTTGACCGTTTATTCTAACGGTCAAAGGGTAAATTTGGAAATTCATATCCTAAATATTATTTGATGATGATAAATTAAATTTATTTGATAATTTAATTGATGGAATTATTATTAATTACCTTTAAATAAAATTTTTTAATGTAAACATTAATTATTAAATTAATATTTTATCTCATTTTATTTTTCTCTAATTCAAGATAAGGGGTATTTCGGACATTTACTTAAATTTCAAATAGCTCCGTTAAACATAACGGTCAAATAAACGGAATTGGGTGTGGAGTGAGTATTTTCGAAACATATGGGTGCGTGGTGAAAAATGTTGAAACATTTGGGGGCAGGACAAAATTACCCCAATTCTTAATGACATGGGAAAATATGATTTTTTTTAAAAAAAATTGAATAGAGATAGAAACCTTACCCAATAAACACCAACTATTACTCCATATTATTACTTAAACTCGGATAATTGCAAGCAAAAAGCGCTTTCATGGTCAGCCAAACTTCTTCCAAGGGCACAATAGTTAAAATGAAATTTCTTGATATTTCGCAAAAGTCCATTGAAGAATCTCGATGCTTGGGTTACTTTGTAATAAAATTGAGAACTCGTAGCTTTTTTTATTATTCTAGAAAATAAATATGAAAATTCAGACAACGCATTTGCCTACTCTCGATCTAGTTTCGTTCGGATATGGATTAATGAAAGTTCGAGCTAGGATGAACGTCTAGAGGGAAAAAAATATAAACCTTTTTCATATAAGCATTGGACAGTACGTTGGGCAAAAATCACTACAAACCTTGAACAATGCAATACTGCTTATGATTCATATAAGAATTTATATTATGTTTTAATTTCTTTCATTTGTTTTCTTCTCATTAGGCTACTAAAATTCAATCAAAAAGTTGAAGAAGTAACGATGAGAAGAAAACAGATGAAACAAATTAAAACATAAATATTTGAAATTATATAAATACTAAATTTTGTATGAGAAGCTGAGAAGTTTTCCGTTGTAATTAAGATTCTATTGTTGTATGAGCATTCAATGATTTCACAAATTAACTGGCCCGACCAGTGCTCAAAACTCTAAATAATTAACTAGCTGGAGCCTAGAGAGCAAGACGATTAAAATTGTAAAACTACTGTTACAAATTTCCAAATATTCGTAAATGATTTAAAAAAAAAATCGAATCACATAAAAATAATTGTATAATATATATTAAAAAAGAAACAAAATAAGACGATTAAGTATATAAAAGAAATAAAGAATAATTACCTTTTGGATTGTTGATCACTAAAATTATGCTCTTCATCTGTGAAATATACCATAAACGTCTTCAATCTCCTGAGTCCTGACTAATTAAAATTTGAAATAAAATCATCTTACGAAATTTTAACCTGAATGTATATGCAATTATTAGTACTGTAGTTGCGATGGTAGTTTCTAAATAATTAACTTTGAACGACATAGTTCAACTTTGTTTTCCTTAAGCTCTGGCACATATTTTATCGTTGCTTCTTCGACCTTGAGTGTTAACTCACGTGTATATATATATAGCAAGTTACGTGTATATATTATTGGTTGTTATATGTTTCCTAGTTTGATAGGATTTCCTTTCCTTGTGAACTAGGGTAATTCTTATGTACATATAAATATTGATCAATAAGAGTGCAAACCACAGTAGCCACTGCAATTTTGCATCGTAAAATTCTTCATGGTATCAGAGCATGATGGAAGACCAAACTCAAACAAAAACAAAAGATAAAGAGGCTAGCGGAAGTGGATTGGGCAAGACAATAATGTCTCCTTACTTCCTCACGGCCAGTGATAATCCTGGAACTATCATCACTCAAGTGCAACTTCGAGGAACCAATTATGACAAGTGGGCAAGGGCTATGCGGACTGCATTGCGCGCCAAGAAGAAATTCGGTTTTGTTGATGGAACCGTGAAACAGCCTGCTGATGACTCGGCTGATTTGGAGGATTGGTGGATGGTGAATTCAATGTTGGTCTCCTGGATACAGAATACAATCAAACCGGACAAGCGATCTACTGTGACTTATACAGAAGTTGCTAAGTTGCTGTGGGATGATATCAAGGAAAGGTTCTCTGTTGGGAATGGACCACATGTGCAGCATCTCAAATCTGAGTTGGCGAATTGCAAGCAGCGAGGTATGACTATTTTGAATTATTATGGGAAACTCAAGATGTTGTGGGAAGAATTGAGTAACTACGAGCAATCGCCTGCTTGTCTATGCGGTAATTGTACGTGTAATCTAGGTGTGGAATGGGATAAGAAATGAGATGAAGAAAAGTTGCATCAATTCTTGATGGGTCTTGATGAAGTCGTGTACGGTGGTGTGCGGTCTCATATTCTAAGCACCGAGCCGCTGCCAAAATTGAACCGTGCCTATGCCATAGTCATTCAGGAGGAGTAGGTTCAGTCAATGACACGTGCTAAAGAAGAACGAAGTGAACTTGTAGCATTTGTTGTTCAAGCCGCACAAGGATCACATGACAACCATGATAAGTCTTCTGTACTTTGTTCCCATTGCAACAAGACTGGACATGAAGCATCTTCATGCTTTTAGCTTATTGGGTATCCCGAATGGTGGGGTGAACGACCGAAAACCATGAGGAATGCAAGTCGTGGTCGCGGCAATTCACGACAGAATGGTGGAAACAATGGGCGTGGTCATAGAGGTCCTGCTCGGGCCAACGTTGCTCAAGTCACGACAGGGTCTAGCAATCTGTCTGGAGAACTCCCGGAATCAGCTGCAAGCGGTCTCAGTGGTTTGAACAGTGAGCAATGGAACACATTGCTTAATCTTTTGAACAGTAAAAAAGACAGCACCTTACGGATCAGTGGTAAGTGTAATTCAATAGAGTGGATTCTTGATACTGGGGCCTCACATCATATGATAGGAAACAGAAAAATCTTACGCGACGTTGTATTTGTTATTTCTTGTTCTATTCGGCTGCCTGATGGAAACGCGACAATAGCAAATGCAGAAGGAACAATTGTACTTGCTAGCCACCTGCGACTAAATAATGTTTATTTGTGCCAAGTATTTCTGTATCGCAACTGATTCGAGATGCCAATTGTTTTATTCAATTTTTTTATCAATTATGTGTGATATAGGACCGCATTACGAGGATGCTGATTGGAGCGGGTGAGCAACGAGAGGGACTCTATTATTTTCGGGACATTGGTTCGGCCGCCGCTCTATCTAGTTTTACCAACCGAGCTTGTGATTTATGGCATCGAAATTTGGGCCATCATTCCTCTAAAGTTGTTTAGCTGCTCCCTTTTATTGATTCGGCCTCTTGTCTGTCTAGTTTTCAGAATTGTGATGTATGCTTTCGAGCAAAACAGTGTCGTGACAAATTTGTTTTAAGCAATAATAAAGCTTCAGATATTTTTTAATTGATTCATTGTGACTTGTGGGGACCTTATCGCACAGCTAGTTCTTGTGGTGCTCATTATTTCTTGACTATTGTTGATGCTTTTTCTCGCGGTGTTTGGACATATCTGTTAGTCGCGAAGAATGAGATTGGGCGTGTATGTCGCAATTTTTTTAGTATGGTCTCTAGAAAATTCCATAAACTCGTTAAAATCATACGGACATACAATGGCACATAATTTATGCATTTATCTGATTTCTTTGTTGAGCATGGCATTCATCATCAGACATCTTGTGTGGGTACTTCTCAACAGAATGGTTGAGTCGAACGCAAGCATCGACACATTCTCAATGTTGCTCGCGCTCTGCGCTTTCAGGCTTTCTTACCAATTGAATTCTGGGGTGAATATGTCTTAACTGCTTGCTACTTGATCAATTGAACACCTTCTGTTCTTCTTGACGGACAGACTCCTTATGAACGACTATTTGGCAAGGCACCATCTTATGCAAATATTCGGTCATTTTGTTGCCTAGCCTATGCCTACAATCGTGATCCTCGCGGTGATAAATTCGCTAGTCGAAGTCATCGCTGTATGTTCATGGATTATCCCTTTGGTAAAAAGGGATGGTATTTATATGATTTGGAGAGTGCCTCATTCTTTACTTCCCGAGATGTAACGTTCGTTGAGCATGACTTTCCCTACAAGGCTCTAACCGAACCAGCTGCTACTGCCACGCCTGCTCCTGAGCCTAATGAACTGGTTTTAGCTGGGGATTTATCACATGATTTAAGTGCTCATGTTGTCTCACCAGATTCGGTTCCTGTTGCTTCACATGATACAGGCGATGTTCTTGAGACCATTAATACTCTATCACCTGTAACCTGCTTCGCCTACTCTTGATGAGCATGCTTCTGACGACAGGGGGAGCATTGAGGCTGTTAAGACATCATTGCAACAACAACCGATGTTGGGGCGCCATCTTAGACAGCGGCAATAATCGATTAAGTTAAAAGATTATGTCTTGTATACTGTTCAGCATTTGAGTCCCTCTTCGCGGCGCGACCCTCTTCATGCTCACATGCTCAATCACTTCCTACATGTAGTCCTTATCACATACTTGATTATGTGAATTGTAATAATTTTTCTACTCGACATTGTGCTTTTTTCGCAGCGATTACTGTAGGAGTTGAGCCTGCCTCTTTTGCTGAAGCCGTGAGAGATCCTAGATGGTGTGAGGCCATGAAGTCTAAATTGCAGGCACTGGAAAATAATAACACATGGATTGTTGTGTCTCTATCACCTGGAAAGCGTGCCATAGGCCGTAAGTGGGTGTATCGAATTAAGTACAATACCGACGGTACATTTGAAAGATACAAAGCTCATTTGGTGATCCTTGGGAACAAGCAAGTTGAAGGAATCGATTACACAGAGACATTTGCTCATGTCGCAAAACTTGTTATAGTTAGAACTTTTCTGGCTGTTGTTGCGGCTAAGAATTGGGAGCTTAATCAAATGGATGTTTACAATGCTTTCTTACACGGTTAGCTTAATGAAGAAGTTTACATGCGCTTACCACCTGGTTTCACCTCAAACGAATTTGGAATTGTTTGTCGTATAAGAAAGTCATTATATGGATTAAAACAAGCTCCTCATTGCTGGTTTGCAAAGTTGGCAGCGGCTTTGAAGACTTACGGCTTTGCTCAATCGAGCTCAGATTATTCTCTCTTTACCTTGCATCGGGATAACATACAACTACTTGTGCTTGTGTATGTTGATGATATAATTGTTTCGGGAAACAACAGCGAAGCTATTCAGGTATTCAAGATGTATTTGAGTGATTGTTTTTTTTTTAAAGATTTGGGTCCATTGAAATATTGTTTAGGTATTGAAGTTGCAAGAAATCCGACAGAAATCTTCATGTCTCAGCAGAAGTATGTGTTAGATATTATCTCTAAGGCTGGATTACTTGGTGCAAAACCAGTCCCATTTCCCTTGGAACTGAATCATCAGCTAGCTTTGGCCGAAGGCCCTTATTTTTCTGATCCTGCGAAATATCGACGACTCGTAGGCAGATTAATTTATCTTTCCACTACAAGGCCAGAGTTGTCATATTCGGTTCATCTGCTTTCTCCATTTATGCAGCAGCCGCGGGAGCGATATTGGGAAGCAGCTTTACGAGTAGTTCGCTATCTGAAAGGTAAACCTAGTCAAGGTGTGTTTTTTAAATTAGATTGTGATTTGCAACTTTATGGGTGGTGTGATTCTAATTCGGCAAGCTACCCCTTATCTCGGTGTTCTTTATCTGGGTGGTTTGTCATGCTTGGATCCTCTCATATATCCTGGAAATCTAAGAAACAACACACCGTTGCGCGATCCTCTACTGAGGCCGAGTATCGTGCCATGGCAACAGTTACATGTGAGCTCAAGTGGCTCAAAGGGTTGTTGATGTCTCTCAGAGTTGATCACTCACGGCCCATGCACCTGTATTGTGACAGCCAGGTTGCTCTTCATCTTGCTACCAACCCCGTGTTTCATGAACGGACCAAGCACATCGAAGTTGACTATCATTTTATCCGAGACGAAATTCAACGAAGAAACATACGGCCTGCCTATGTGTCTACTAATATTCAGCTAGTTGATATCTTTACAAAGGCACTTGGCAGTAAAGAGTTCAAGTTCCTTCTTCGCAAGTTGGGTATTCGTGATCTCCACGCTCCAACTTAAGGGGGGGTGTTAACTCACGTGTATATATATATAGCAAGTTACGTGTATATATTATTGGTTGCTATATGTTTCCTAGTTTGATAGGATTTCCTTTCCTTGTGAATTAGGGTAATTCTTATATGCATATAAATATTTATCAATAAGAGTGCTGACCACGGTAGCCACTGCGGTTTTGTAATGAGTTAGGGGGAGTAGTATTTTCCATTCTAGGGAGAGTTTTTATTTTTGTGCAAGATTTTTTTAATTTTTGGATTCTAGTTCTTAGGGGGAGTTTATCGTTTTATTGCTCTTAATTTTCTGCTTAATGTTGTCTTTCCATTTATTGATCAATAAAATTAGCATTTTATTTTAATTCTTGCCTTGGTTATTTTCATGAACTAACATGCTAATTGCCAATTATTTTGGTTAGTTCCTTGTTGTCTTTATGCTTGTTTCATATTCAAATTTTAGCGCCAAGTTTCATGGAAGACTTGTGTTGGGTTGCTTTTGCCACAAGAATGCCAAATGGGGAGATTGTTAAGTCCAATATTTATAGAGTTGGCATTTTATGGCAAGTCTAGTTAAATTGAAAATTTATTTATTGCATATCTTGTAATATGGATTAATTTATTAATTCCCTAATTTAGTGAGATTCCAATTTATTAGGAATATTTGTTTCCTAATTTAATTAGATGTCTAATTTAGCAAGTCAATTAATTGTGGGATTTTATAATTGCCGCATGAGATCTATTTAGAGCAAGAAATTTGTTCAAACAGTAAGTTCATTAAATGCTCTAGATATTTCTTAGGAGACAAATAAGGCAAGAAGATCAGATTTATTCCTATTCAGATTCATGAGAATTATAAGAGGAAAGAAACTCTTATTTGGAAAGAATTCAAGTCTTTTAGGACTTGCTATTTTGGTGAAACTCTAATGCCTATTTGAAGAGAGATATTTCATAATTAAAAATTGCACAACACAGAGCATAAAGCAGAGAAACAAAATTCGGCCTCCTCCCTAGAGAATCCGGATTTGGTGCATCATGTTGTGTTGATTTGTTTTCTTATCTTCTGTTCATCTCTGCGAAGAGTCTACGTGGATCTTTGATCACTAGACGTTGAAGAATTGAAAAATTGCTATTGATCACTTTGTGAAGTGCTTTGAGGATCGTGGATCAAGAGGGGTAGCAATGGTTCAAGAGAAGCAGATTCAGTCTAAGGTTGAGTAAATTGTATGGTGATAAACTGTAAGTGAGAGTCTTAAGTTTGGTAAATCCATAGGTTTTAACATCTCAACTTAGTGAATTATTTTTCATCTTGGTGTGGCATGTGGATGTAGGATTGGTTAATCTGAACCACGTAAAAATTTCTTTCTCATTTATTTTCTGTATTTTATTATGTTTTTGGAAAATTAATATTTTTTATGCGGATGAACAGTATTCGTGAACAGTAACAGTGAACTGTCGCGGTGAACAGTAGTCTTGAACAATAACCATGAATAGTACTTCTGGAAAAAATTAAGTTGTTAATTTTTGTTTTCTAATTACCTACATCTATTTGTAAGAAACGTTTTAAAATAAGAAATTTTGCAAAAAGCTAAAAATGCAGCTGAAAAAAAAATTAAGAATCAATGGCAAATAAGACAATCTCGATCTCTCCCATCATAACAATTACTAGGAAACAGCCATCCGCCATTTTTGCTTGGCACAGAGCCACCGCACGCCAGAATAGAGCCGCCGCCTTCAGCACACCGCCATAATTGTTATTTAGTGTGGGTAAATTTTTAGTTCATGTTTGGTATTAAGATGCTGTAATTTTTAAGTTACAACTATTGCAGAAAAAAAAATTATAATTATGAGATAAAAGTTAATAACACATAGTAAATATATGGTTTTAAATAATAACTTTAACAAAATTATTAAAGTTATAATAAATTTTTCATCATACAAGTATAAAATAAAATTAATTTAACTTTTAAGGTACAACAATTAATATTTTACTAAATATTTTAGTGCTATAACTTTTTAATTTACAACTACCCTACCTCAATTCTAAACAAGCTCTTAACAAAGGATTGCTTGTTTAATTTGGAATATTTAAAAGATATTGGATTTGATCTTGAGAAGTGATTTTGCATTCCAATTTTTTCCCCCTCAAATAAGTTATAGGGTTGAACTCATCTGCTCCAATGCTTCAAAGATAAGAAGTCGATTATTGAATTTTGTTTTGTTTTTATCTTACTTGATGTTGATGATGTCTACTGTGTTATTGTTTTAACATTCGTTTTTACTGTTTTAATCTTCAACTTACAGTAAAACGCAATATTTTTAGTGTTCTGTCCAAATTTTGTAAGATTTATTATGTCAAATTAACATTACTGTTTAAGAGATTGTCATCTCATATATGTAAACAGTTAGTTTAGGAAACACCAAATATGTTTTTAGTAGATTATTTCTGAAAACATTTCTAGAAATACAAAATTTGTTCTACAATTTTGACTAAAGAAAAGATAAAAGAAAATATTTTTTTTCTTTTTTTTCTTTTTCAATAAAGTATTGAGTTCCAAAATGAACAACTTTCTTCGCATCACCTCTCAATATAACAACAATGACAGCAACATCATCCTCAATAACAACAACATCATCAACAAAAAAAACTAATTTCCCTCACAATAATTTTTTTTTGTACATTGATCTTAATGGTTTTATATATTAATTAAATTAAATATGTACAGTTTATCATTTTTTAAACAAAAAAAATAGCAACATCACCTAATTTATTCTTAAAATTAAAATAATCAAACTATTTAAGTAATTAAAATAATTAAATACTACTTAATTAATATTTAGCTAATGAAAAATATTCCAATAATAATACTTTAAAATATTCCTACAAAATGTATTTTACTTTTTTTATTTTTAATATTATTTTTGAAAATAATATCGAATGTATTTTTAAATTTTAAAAATAAATGTAAAAGTAGTATTTCATTTTTATTTTTATTTTATGAAAATAAAAATTGAAAAATAATTCCAAATGCATCCTTGTTTTTTGTGGGCATCCACATTTGAAGGCCGCATAAAATAGAAAGCAATAACAACTATATATATGGGAACTGTTCCAATCTGACTCTCGAATTGGAACAGTTTCGGGATAAAGGCCGGTGGCATTTGGATTTAAATCCAAAGGCCACAAGTGGCTACATATGGTGGGCTCCACCACTTGCAGCCAACAAATTTTAAAAAAAAACAAAAGAAGCTATAGGGTAGTTGAATTTCAATCCAACAACCCCTGTGGGTCCCTGTGTATTTCTGAAAAGTGATTCAATACGAGACTTCCAAATTAGATCACTGCCCCATATATATATATATTGTTGATGCTTAAATCCGCTCGCTTCTTGACCGACCAGATTCTTTCACCAACGTTTGTGTTGTCAGCTGCTGGTCGGATCACTGGGGTGGAATCTCCTTCCTTTCTCTTACTAGACCTGCGTTCACAAAAAACGGATCAGAGTCGCCGGTTGTTTTGCCGGCGTAAAACCCTCCGATGCTTAAGTTAGCACAATGTGTTTACGGGAAAACAGTGTAATTCGGATTCAAGAGGGGTTTCTAACTTGTTTTGTAAGAAAAAATGTCTGATTGCAATTTGGCAGCGTTTTCCCTCTCTTAATTTTTTCTATCCCCATCTTCATCGATTTTTCCTCCTTTTATAGCCATTATCCCACGTTCCCCTTCAGTATCATCCCTCCTTTTTCGGGTAGTGGCCTTTCCCGGAGCTTTAAATGCTCTTAAATGCTACATCATGGGTAAATGTGGGGTATCGCATCTCTCGTAACGGTTCTGGGAAAAGCGCAAACGCCGTAATTCTGTGGGATCGTGTTCCCGCTTTTTCAGGAGACGGGTATCGGCTCGGTATACATCTCTGGTCAGTATTCGTCTTTGATCGGCTCATGCTGCCCCCTGCTCTGCTCTTACCGTACCACTTGGCTGAGATGATTCATGCCGGGGTGGGAATAGTAGCATGGCCGACCTGGTATTGTTATTTGTTCAACACCAATCCCCTAGTTTTTGGGTTTGTGAGTGAAATGAGTCAAGAGTAGAAACTGATAGTCAAATCTTAACAACCCGGGGGCTTCTCCTCTGGCCTTCTGTCTACCGGGACGGACTTGAGGTATCCTTTTTCTTCAGGGGAGATTTTGACCTGAGCATGGGCCTAAAATGAGCACGTCCATTACGTATCTGGGCTTGCTCTAGTCTGGCCTCTTGTAGCGGTTAGTGACGTGGCGCTTCCCGACTCTTCATATTTTGAAATTTGAAACGATGAGTTTGTTAACATATATGTTTCCATAATATTGATTTTGATGATAACAAACAAGATTAAGAATGATTAATCTTTTAAGCCTAAATTATTTAATATTCTTTTTAAATAAATCATTATTTTCATATTATAAATGTTTCATATTTAATGGAAAGATGATTTTATGAAATTGGTTGTTTTTCAAAGTTTATGGTTTAATTGAAAGAATTTTGAAAACTTTGAAATAAATAAGTAATGCTTGAAATTTCGGATTTGTATCTATTTGAAACTATTTAAATATTTTTGGGTCATTCTATAATTTCATAAAGTTTGGGCGAAGTCATAATTTCATAAAGTTGTGGGATTGAGAAAGCATTATTTAAAATTCTAAAATTGGACCTATTTGCAAACGTTTATAACTTTTTAGGCCATACTACAGTTTTATAAAGTTTTGGGGTCAAATTGAAAATATGGGAAAATTTTCACTGTAGTAGGTATTGTAGCAAGCGGCTTGCCGGATTCTAAAAACCGGAAATCCGGATTCGGGGCAGTAAGCATCCAGAACGAAAACGGCATACCGGATTTTAGTAACCGGCAAACCGGATAGGCAAAATTTTAAATTTTGCCTTAACGGTAACATAAATCCGGCTTACCGGATTCCATAAACGGCAAACCGGATACGCCCAGAATGTGCATGACGGCTAGTAACGGCTAGTTTTTAAGTTCAAACTATATAAACTCAAAACCAATTCATTTTTGGGAATCCAAGCAAGCA
>MKYO02010897.1:78788-149690 GCA_002013955.2 Citrus medica | reverse complement strand
ATAAAAATTTTGATAAATTAAAATAATAAAATTAATTGTGATTTGAATGAGGGTAATTTGGAAAATATGAAAAAATTAGAGGAATACAAAAGTAAACATATATTTCATTCACATTCCCAACCCTCGGGAATGTGATTCCAATTCCTTATTTCCAAATTGTATGAGACCCACACATTTTATTCTTATTCCCAAATTACATTTTGCCAAGTAAACGTAGGTTTCATTTTTATTCCTTCATTCTCATTCCTCATTCCATAAAGTAAGCACATCATTAAAGTAAAACATGACTATGAGGGCAATAGTTCGAGTCCCCATAGACTCAAACTCCCTTAATTAAACATAATTATATAGAGATTATTTGCAAAGTTTTTCTCCCTTATGAAATGCAAGTGGAGTGGAGACACTCCTCCTCCGTGAGGGTTATTTGTCTGGGCACTTATTTCATAGAATTTAAAATGTAATAATATAAGTCTCAATTTGTATATCTAATTGTAAATATCAGTGTAATAATCTGATGTTATAACAGTTGTAAATATCTATGTAATACAGTAACATGATGCTTAATCAGTTAAAAAAAACTAAATTGAAAAAATTATATTCAAATTCAATTTCTTTTACCACTAGAATAAAAGTATATAAATTAAATTTAGCGAGAATTACAGTGAAAACATATTTCATGTGGCAAAGATTATAACAAGCTTAAGACGTATAAATAAAAATGAATTTAAAAGACTATATTTCTCCCCAATGGCATAAAATGTTTTAAAAGTAAATTTAGTAAAACATACTGCTTACTATGAAAATGAATTTATATTTTTCATATTTTAAAAAAATTTAATTTTTTTAGTTGTGATATAAATGTACTTAATTTTAAAAAAATATAGATATAAATGTAAAATTTAACATATTTTATAATACTTGCACATCATTTAGTAGACAAATCATGTACCCATATAGTGAGTGCAATGTTACTCAAATAATTTAATTTAATTTAGAAATATAACTGTCATGCTTAAATTATATAACTATAAGTATAACATTATACAACATTATTCAATATTAGTTGCATTCAAATTGTAATTATCCATGTTATGTACCATTATGAATTTCATTAATGTTTAACAAAAAAATTATTATAGCAAAAAGGATTAAATAAAATAATTAATCTCACTTAAGATAGTATGAATTAATTTGCACAAGAGATTGATTATGAGTCTTATTTAAAAATATCAAATATTAGATGCTTTATATTTTTGTAATATATGAATATTTTTTTTAGAGGGTATACATAAAACATACTAATATTGGCCACTAATAATAACAACAACAACATTTGAGGGGTAATTACGATGTTTGGAATGATAATTATTTGATAGTTGGATAAATATTGTCCTCATTTTAGTAGGTAGGGATTTAAGTCCCTGAATGTGTATCGTGAGATCCTGGAATTGATTTCTTCTAAATATCTGGAAATAAATCGATTTCGTTATATGTTTAGATACTCAGATTCTAATGTAATTAAAAGTTGATAAAATTATTTTGATAGTTTTGTAAGCAAAATATCATTACATTTATTACATAATATTAAAAATAGTGCAATTAATAAATTAATTTTTTTAATTAATATATAATTATTTCCATTTATTATATTTAAATAGTATTCTCATTAGTACATAAGTTACATTTTTTAAAGCAAAATATCATTAAATTTATAATGTAATATTAAGAAAAATAATATAATTATTTTTATTTAAATATATTAGTCCAATTAATTTTATTTAATTATGTTTCTTTTAGGATATAAGTTAAATATATTAACTATATTTTCCATGAATCAAAAGAAAAAGGAAGTATTTTTTTGATGTAAAGTTGAGGGGGACTTTGATAATTTATTAATTTTGAATTGATTATCTTAATATTCCCTAAAATAAGAGAGCTGAATGATAGTTTCTTATAACATTTGCCGCTTTAAGCGATTAAAAGGAGGGTATCGGTGACCGATTACATCCACATTATTAAAAAAATAATAAAGGCAGCTGCATGACATACAACGCTGCATTACAGCCCGACCCATAAAATAAAATGAAAAAGAAATAGCTGGTGGTGGTGTCGTTTAGTTACTTGAACCCAGAAAGGAATAAAGGTGGTGATAATTAGGTCAAAATCGCATGCAGAGGCACATGTGTCGGGCTGAGAAGCTGAGATGCTTGTACTTTATGACATTATTTTTGTAACCGACGAGTGCTTATTTGTCGGCGATGTAAAATCTGACCGCATCTTCCGCGACCGTTTCCTGGCGGTTTTTTGTGACAAAACGACAAATCAACCGAACCAACATCGCCCTGTTCTACACGCTCGTGTATGTAGTTAAAAACCACCAGCCTCAGTTAGCAAAATTTAGTATTAGTCTCTCTTTATTTATTTTTTCTTCTTTTTTCATATTACTTCATTTACATGTTAAAATGTGTGCTTTGAATGAAAGTAATACATCATCAAATGATCAATTGTTGTGTGGATTTTTTTATTTTAGATCTCAACAGTAAGATGGAATTTTTCATTTTATTAAAGTAAAGGATAAATCAAAAGATAAAGGAATTCCTTATATAAATATATAATTCTTTTTTAATGAGGACATTTTTAATTTGTTAAAGTGATGATATTATTAATATATAAAAAAATGCATATTTTAATACATTAGTAAATAAAAAATATATTAAAATATGTGTATTTTTATATTTTAGTGACATTATATACACACACCTTAAATAATGGAAAGTATTAATTAAAATTATGATTACACGTTAATTCCATAAAAATCAGAAAACGTGAGTCTACAAAAATTAGCTTTAGAGAAAGAATAATTTATCCACGTCTTTGCTTTATTATGCTTTTTTCTTAAAAAAAAAAAAACCGAATTTAGAACAGTGACTTACATTCCTTTGGTGGGCTACCGTCAAAGGGAAAAATGAAAGGGAGATGAGAAAGTACATCATGATTAATGATGAATGATAATGATTCAAACTATAGAGTGACAGTTTATGTTATGGAATCAAATTGAAGATATATTATATTTTTGCAAATTCTACTAAAAAAATTAAAGAAGCCGTCTTTTTTATATTCATCGACGATAATAAAATATCCTCGTTACTTTTTACTTTATTATTTATTTGGGAAATCGAGTTTGCTTTTACAAAGCCATTAATTTTAATAATAAAAATTAAGCAATTTAAATATTGAGTAGACACAGGCTAAAATGTTTCATACCGGTACTCAATTTGTTCAACCAATGGATGTGAAAAATTATATTTATACCCAACCATTATTTATTAATGGCAGTTAAATTAGGCCGATTTCTATTAGGGCTTTATAGAGCCTATCTCCATGAAGATTTTTGTCATCTTTGTTGGAATTTTTTCAATTCCCATAAAATAAATAAACCCTAATTTGAATAAATTTTAATCCTTAAGATCATAAAATATCATAATTTTCATATCATCATAATTGAGAGAAAACATACCTTGATTTATAGTAATTTTTCTTGATCAAATCTCACTGCCAAGAGTTAGAGATTAGCAAAATTGATTTCTTTCTCTTGACTCTTTTAGGGTAACTCACTTTTTTATGGAGAGAAAATTAACGTGATATACTTGGGTGGAAAAATGACCAATTTTAACAAAATCTTAATTCTCACTTTCCATCAAAATGAACAGTTAGTTTTTCCCAATTGACTAATATGATTTCAACCCATAATTTATTTTATTATTACTAATTTAATAATGTGGCACGTGGTCCACTATAAAATATTCCAACAATCCCGTCTTAATAAATCGGTTCATAATAATTTTAAGTCATATGCTAACATTAGTGAAGGTACATGTTTTCTAACATAACTTGGTAAGCATAACATTAGTAAAACTTATTCCTAAAAATTGAGCAATAAGTCAATTATATTCTCGTGAGAATTATTAAATTCATTCAATGTTGTTGCTTTTTGTTTGCTTAACTTTTTGTCTAACGTATGATTTAAAAGCAATTGATGGTAATATTTTTATGATGTATTTGTTAAACTAAGGAAACTAATTAATATGAAAATTGATTTGAATATGTCTTGATATGTACTATCAAGTTAAGTTTGGTATTGATTTGCAATTAATTATTGTCGCAATTGATTTGACATTCAATGCTGATAAATCGTCTCTAAATTCCATGCTGATTATCATTAATTGTTGCCTGATCACTAAATAAAGTTGTAATAACAACAAATTTTTTTCTTTTATTACGAATATTCTCATCCATTGGCCTTTCAGAATCATCATCATCTGCACGTGGACACCAACAAAACTAGCCGGTGTAATACGTAATATATGGTAAAAAAACTCATGCGGGCCTGTCCCCTGATGATGTTATATGTTGTGGTAGAATAGTGAGCCTTTTTGTAAAATTCATATATTTTTAATATTAAATTTAATAAACTTAATGTTGGTCCTATAATGGGATCTACTACTTTGCCACATGACAAAGTAATATATGTTAATGCATCAACATATTTAGGTGGTGGGACAACTCTACACAAATCTTTCTCATAACATATAAATATCACAATGTAATATTTATGTCACAGATAATATATGAAAGAACTTAATGAAAATTATTTTATTTTATAAAAAAATTTATATTTGTAATTTTGTATTTTTCATTATATTTTTATGAATTCTTTAGTTATAACTGAAAGATATTTTTTTTATATATACATAATAAATGATTTTAAGATGTTGGAGAAAATTTAATATAAACAGTTATGCCTAATAGAAAATTTTCAAGTGTAATGACTCTTGACAACAGTTAAGGCCATCATTCCCGTTGGAGTTCTCCATGACCGATTTTAAATATTCTCTTGAACATAAGTGTTTGCATATTATACCTAATAAATTAGTGAGTATTAACTTTTTAACTCACTTGTTTATATGATAAAGACTCAATGATGGAGAAAGAAAGAAATTTTGCTCAAGGGCAACGATAATACTAATAAAAATAATAAGTGTTTATCAAAGATATAAATGTAAGATCTATGCATTTTATTTTGTATACAACTAATGTTGACTAAGATGCACAAGAATTCCTATCTTGAGTTTATTAGTTTTAGGAGTGTCTTGTGTAATTTGTATTTTATTTTATTTTATTTTTTAAATTTATGTCATTTAGGTAATTCTTATTGGAGTCATAATTCCAGTATAAATAAAGGTCTTTCCGTGGGTATTTTGAACTTTTATTATCTCTCAATATTTTATGGAATTGATGAAATGTAAATGGTTACAATATTAGGTGGCATTCGTTTTTTGTCTGAAATGTAAATAGACATTAACTAATCTGAATTCTGAATAGAATAAAATGTTTGAATCTAAATGATATGTTTGTTTTTTTTGTTTGAATTGCTAAAATAAATATAAGCTGTTTTTTTTTTAACTGAAAAATCCAAAAGCTAGTATTTTTAAATTTGTGCCCTTACAAATTATAAATGTTGAACAAATAATAAATATCTCAAAGAACTTAAATAAGATAATATATTATCATAATATAAATCATGTTCAATCAAATAAAAATATTCTAAATTAGTATATGTCAATCAATTTTATTGTAGTTTATGATGTTTTTATATGAAAAATATTCATAAAATAAGACAAATAATGCTAATTTAAAGAAAATAAAAAGATAAAAATAATAATAGTTTACCATTATATTATCATAAGTTGTAGAGATGGGTAACAATATTAATTATTAAATTTTATTTAGGTAAGGATGAAAATTGATTAATTAGATAAGGATATTTTGGAGAATATCTTTCGATGATATTATTCAGATTTTTTAGATTAGGTAAAAAGGCTACAAAAAAAGATAACTTACTAACTTAATGACTGAAAATTTTTATTAAGTTGAAAAACAAATGGATTTAATGACTTAACTGATTGAATCAGTTAAGTCATTAAGTCACAAAAACAAACATGCCCTTAATTAGGGAGATCACCAATTTCCTTTTACTGAAATCAATATATATTATTTATCTCCCTATAATTTTTATAATATCCAAAAACATTCTAACACCAAAAAATTTAAAGAAAAGAAAGATTAATGAGTCATTTGCTTGATAATATATATTGGAAATATAAAATTTATATTTATTGTGAGAAAAATGTTTAAAAAATAACAAAAAGTACAAGAAAACATCTTTTTTTTTATTTACATCGAAATATATATTTATATTTTTAACACTTAATTTTTTTCATATATATAATATATTTTATTTATAAAAAATATGAATAAAAGTGTGCTGCCAAGGAGATTATTGACTATTATAAAAATCGTAGGAGGTAAGTAGTATATCTTAATTTGAGTAAAAGATAAACTGACAATCTCCTTATTAATTATTCTCATCATCTATGCATTGTTTTTTATCCATTCTTGGACTAAATATAGTATATCAGTAACCCTTTCGTTGCATCAACAACAATATTATCATTTATCTAACATTTTTACCTATTTTATCCTTAAACTGTAGCCAAGTTGGCTTAACAACTTGTAATGAAAACAAAGAAAAATGAAAACCTAGCAAAAATATTGAAAAGTTGATAAAAATAATGTTGAATAGGTGCCAATGAAACGCTGTATATCGGCATTGGTTTAAATGTATTTTTATTTGCGCTCTATCAGTGCCATGTCTCTTTTATCATTTTTTCTGAAAATAAAGGGTCAAAAATTCAAGTTTAAGAGGATATGTTTCATTTTGTGGGATGAGTTAGGATACATAATATAACTGAAAAAGGTTATTAAAAATAATAATAATAATGAGAGGCAACCTGAAGTTTTGTCAACCCATCTCATTTTAATTTTACTTGAGCTTGGGTCCAAATGATTTGACATTTTGCAAACTGTTCTGTCATATAACACATTGAACTAAATTATCAATTGTCACGCATTTTAAATACATATGAATACTTCCACTGAAAACATTTACTAAAACTAATTTTATTTTAAAAATTCCAGCGGGAACCACCGCCCCACCCGGTCTCTTTGTGGTTGTATCTGATGCACTCTACCTTCACAAAAGTTATTGAAAAATGTTTTTGGGCATTCCTAACGTTGCTTGACATTTTCTTTTCTCTAAGATATTTTATTAATATAAAACGTTTACCCCTGAAAAAAAGAAGAAAAATTGCATTACAGGATTTTGAGATGTGAAACAAGCAAACTCATGCAGCATCCTTTACCACTAACCCAGACCTCATCGCCTCAGCTTCAGAAAAAGCTACATCACCAACAAATTTTGAAATTTTGATCTGCATTACTGGGGCTACAATATTGCCTTTTAAGCCTCAAACTTTTAAAAAAATCTGAAAATATTTGTAAGTGAAACCTCATCGCCTCAGCTTCAGAAAAAGCTACATCACCAACAAATTTTGAAATTTTGATCTGCATTACTGGGGCTACAATAATGCCTTTTAAGCCTCAAACTTTTAAAAAAATCTGAAAATATTTGTAAGTGTCACATTTAACTTCAAGGGATTTACCGCATGTTGAATGAAAAACCTATATTACCACCGTCAAAACTAATTAGCATTAAAGGTCATCTCTTCCAAATACCATTGACTTCTCTATTTCATAACTAAAGCTTCTATTTCACAACAGTTACGACTTAAAAGCGGCTGTACGAAAATACTAAACGGAGACTAAATCACTTGATCTACAATTTCAACAATGGTAATTAGTACTACCAAAAAGAAATGTCTGCAGGGTGTAAAACGTTCTTTAGCTTATATTTTTTATTATACAGTTACATGGTGTATCGATGCAATGAGGTTAACAGCGCGAGCCAAGAGAGACCAATTAAAGCTGCCAACAGAAACTAGGAGAGCCTTTGAAAAAAAAAAACGACACATCTGGTAACTATGGATGAATGGCTGGGGTCAAAATTATTCCTCTTGGCCAATCACTATCCGTGACCTAGTAAAAAGAAACTGTCATCTCTTTAGCTTTGCATAGGATCAGTGTCATTCTTCTGATGTTCGAGAATGATATTACAGTTGTTCATGGTGCGCGCATCAAGAAGACCATGATTCCATAGCTTGATCATGAACAATCTCCAACACCTGCCAAGCCAAAGGCAAATTAACATACAAGATGTCAAGGTGTTAAACATGGTAATTTCTTTAATTAAAAAAAATGAAAAAATATATCATATTCCACCCTAGAAATAAAAACAGTAAAGAAAACAAACTCATAATTTCTGGAAGCAGAACTCAAACAGAACAGAAGCATCGAGCTCACGTTCATACAACCCTATTTACTGATTAACTAGTTTGTTTGAAATAATACTTTCACACATATTACCACATACTTGACTCTTATCAATTTCCAGCACACAAGAGCAAACTAGATAAAATTACTACATCAGCTTGTCAATTGTATAAGTCCAATCCATCTGAAAATGAAGGTACAAAACCTTATCATGACTTTTTGACTTTTAACAAGTTGAATCAAAGATATTACTATATACGAATTTGAACCATCGACTTTGTGTATATGCCTCGATCTGCATCCTACTAGTGCTTAATAATTCATAATTCATAATTCAATATAAAATTAAAATAAATAACAAAAAAAATAAAAATAATAGTAGTTTATTAAAAAAAAAAACCTACATGAAGATGCAATTTTACATGCATAGGAGGCAAATTTTAGCACAGGCTATTCATAAACATCTGCCTAAAAACAATTCAATTCAATGGACAGAGTTAAACTACCATTTCAGTGCTGGGGCTTGGACTAGATCGTGTCCATACAATTTAGTAAATGCTTCACATGCCCAGGGAATATGACCATCAGCCAGCACACTGTCACCATAAATTGTTGAAATTTTGTAAGCACATAGAAATAAGAAGCTGAACATGTGAGAATATTTGCTAACACTTGATGGAATATATAAGGATAAACATAGAGAAACAGATCATGCATGACATTGTAGTACATTACAAGTAGGACAGCAATGTCTGACGGCATCTAGAGCAGTCAAAAGGGTAAGAATTTTGGTGCAGATTATAAGATGTGGGTTTAAATCTTAGTTATGATGGTCAATTTTAACTAAATCTGAACCACCATAATTACATGAATATACAACCTAGTATGAGCTTAAAATTGATTACTTTAGAAGAAGTATAAGCAAAAATTATTAACTATGCCATCAGATTTGGATACATCTCGGTGACAATCCAATAAAAAATGGTGACCATATCGAATAGTGGAGCTTCTAACACCTCTTTACAATTCTTTTGCAACCCCACTTTTTATATTTGTCGCTCTTTATTTGATTAAAATTATAGAAAAGGACAAAAATTACAATATAATTAACGTTTACAATCATCTAGAATAAATCAATTAAATTATAAATATACTTTTCATTAAAAAAATCTTATTATTAGGTAATTTATATCTTCACTATTTCAAAATTATTTTGATTTTTTTAGATAATTAATTATATGATATAATAGGATTTAAAGATAGTTAGGATTCATGTTTTGTAAAGACATTTTAATTTAATTTAATTCAATTCATATTTGTCTTTTTATGCAAATCCTGTAGTCATAGAACTATAGTTTAAAAAAGGGGGTTTTATAAGGATATTGAAGGGGTGTAAAAAGCATTACCCAATAACAAAATCAGTTCCCAGACTACTAACTGAATTTCGGTTGTCAGATCGGTTACAAGTGAATCAACAGACCAGGTTAACACCTACCACCAACTCAAATATACTGTTTCCCACAGATTTGATTTCAATGGGCATCAAAGCCAAAAGCTTTAAAAGCCAAACCCAAAGGAGTGATCTGACAACCGCAGATGTCAAGAAAACAAAAATATAGATGAGCGTTGAGAAGGCAGGATAAACAAGAATATGGCTATAGTGCAGCTAAATGACTAACCCAACAGGTCCCATCCTTGTTGAGTGAACTCAGAAAACCAACATAAAATAGATAAGAGACCACAAGGAGAATTTTGCCTTTTTTCAGAGGGATTGAGAATGCCACAGAACGGTTTCTGCCTAGTCACAGCTAGAGAAGAAACATTTTCAGTAGCAATAATAATAAACAATACAAAGCAAGACAAATACCGTTGCTTCCTCACAAAGGAGTTCCACATGTGCATCATTTGTTTTTCATCTTTGGTAACATCCACAAAATCATCAAGCATCTGCAACATTCTAAATATGTTAATGCTGTGCCATATTATAAATGCAAAGACCAAAATACACAGCAGCGAATTTTGTAAAAAGGAATCCCAGAAGGAACAAGGTTCAAAATCAATTGAGGATGCTAGCTCTATAACTTAGCCAGCCCTCATCACTCATCAACACAGATTAGAGAGAAAATGTTTTTCTGATTACGTCCATTCAAGTTATGGTAAGCACGCACTTATAGGAACCATTGAATAATAATTAAAAGTGAATTCACAATTGATAATCAGAAACCTAAGCAGGCTATGATATTCTGATGATTCAATAGTCAAGGGGGACCTTTCCAAAGTTTGGAATGGCATCCAACCATGCTTGATCCTAGAAATACCAAAAACTTTGTAAATACCAACAACTTTCAAATTAAAATCTTTGGAAAGGCACAACATAAAATGTTCTCTTTTTGTTAACTTATCATTGATTTCATCCATATTTTTTCAATAGCAGGAATATGGTATAATCAATCAGTTAAATTCTTCAATGAACATGGTAAATTAGAGGCCAATTGGATATACAACTGATTCCTCAGTGCAAGCTAAAACTTAACTTCTGATCTATGCAAGAAAAACTTTGTTCTACTGCAGACTACATTACAAATAAAACAAGACTTGGAGTGAAATCATGGAAAGTACCCTTCGATCTTCCAAATCTGCAACATCGTCATCAACTTCATCCTCACTATCCCGGTCCGACACTACTTGCTCCCACGCCATTGGCTTCAGAATGCAGAAAGTTTAGACAATTTAGATATTAGAAACATGAATTCGTTTTACTGAAATTAAAAATGAGCAGTTTATAGGTGTTCAAAAGCATTTATAACACTAATCAATGACATTGATTTATTTTGGGAGCCTGGGCAGTTGGCTAGAATAAACCAATAAGCTTGCAAAAAGGAAGTTCCAAAATTCATTTTGATGTAATAATCAAAGACTATCCTCAGCATCTCAAAGAACTCTGATTTCCTCAATTCATCTAACGTCAGTAATAAATATAGCACCGCAAAAATTTGACAGAAACAGAACTCAAACAATTAAAGAACTTCATTGCACGAATCATTAATTTGTGTTCCTTTTCACTTTTGACAGAAACAGAACTCAAACAATTAAAGAACTTCATTGCATATATCACTAATTTGTTTTCTTTTAGGAAAAAATATTCCAGACTAGAAAACTAGTGGTAAATAAAAAGTACTACAGCAAAACCTCTCTATAGTCATATTGTTGGGACCAAACTAATTAATTACTATGAGGAGGTTATAACTTCATAGAGGTGTAGTTACAAAAATTAATGTTTTGACTCAATTATCCTTGGTACAAGAGATATAAAGGTAAAATATGCACTATATCAATAATTAATTAAAGGAACATGTCAAATTCAATGTAAATTCCATAAATATTGTGCATTGCATAAATCATTGGCCCAAACAATTTAAAAAAAAAAAATTTCTTGGAATATACAAATAATTATTACTATATGGAGGGAAGTTCCATAAGACGGAATCTAGAAAATTGTAGCTAATTACAATGTAGAGTTCATTCTTATTTATAACTGGCCCAAATTGGAACCAGATTTTTTTTTTCTACTATATAAAGGTTATTCCTATATAGAGTATCACTAAAGACAGGTTTTACTACATGTAAATTCATGTGGTTAAGCCAATATTAATCTTGAAAGAGATACTCCTCCAATTTTACACCTGAAACAAAATCCCCTCCTCACCCCTGTGAGCTGGTTCAAACCTCTTGTAATGCCCTCCAAGAGGTTTTACCAGCTAAACAAGGTAGCACCCACTACTTTGGCAAGAAAACTGAAAATACAGAGGTAAAAGTTTCTGAAAAGGACATCACAAATCCAAACATCCATCACACTGTAAAAAGCAAACACAAAAAATTGACCATAAATCCAATGACAAATCATTAGCTACCTGAGCTCTATGCGAGTGGAAGAACTGTCGCTTTTGAAGGAGGGTACGGCTGAAAAGAATGAGAAAAATGATACATTAAAATCCACTTTCGCACTTTCACATTCGACCAATTTGGGACTTATTACAAAATATAGAGACGATGAGATAATATTTTAAATTTCTGCCATAAATGAGCAGTGTCCATCCTCACAAAATATCCAAACTAAATTGACATCCAGATTCAAAACTCGTTAGTTCAAAGCATGAACCTTAAAAGCAGGATATAAAAAATTCAGAGATTGAAAAATATCATTGGCAACTCTGTAGCTAGTTCTGCTGCTAAAGTTAACTTTTAAAACCACGTTACAAAAACTAGTTAAACAACTTCAACCTAACATATAGAAGTACAAAATTTTAAACACTAAACTGGTAGAAACTGCAAATTATGACCATTAGTACAGAAGTACCAAGCTCAAAACATTTAAAGAAAAACAGAAAGGAAATGGAAATTGCCTCCAGCATGAAAATAAAATGTTTAAACACAAAAGAGAACTAACACTTACTTCCTCGAATCAGAACGTTCAATAGATAACTTTCTCGTCTTCGCAAATTGTAGCATGGCAGGTGCCGCAAGGTTGTTTCCAGATAACAACTGATATTCTGGATCAGTATACAATTGTGCATCAGCATTTGAAGCCCCTGCAACATTAAAGCTGGAAGGAACATGTTGTGCACTCTCAGCAACAGCAATAATAGAATTCCGGTAATCATTCCCACCTGTGACGCAAGGCTTTTCATGTTAGTTGTTCGATAATAAGAAATTGTAGAAATCAGTCATGCACTCAAAACACAACTGTTTCAGCTTATCAAAAACCAAATTGAGCTATCAGTCAATCTCCGGATGATGTCAAAGAATACACTCAATCTGATCAAAACTCATTTTTTTAGGACTGGTTAGTAGCAAACAGATCGATCACATCATTTTTTGGCAGGAACACAATTTGTGGCCTCAGCAAGTGAAAATACAGGAAAGAGAAATAAAGCAAGATTTTCATTAGAATGGCATACCCAAATTCATTTAGGAACAGCATTCCCACAGGTGCATGCCACAGTCATGCATGTAACGTCAAATCATTAAGACTCAAATAACAACTTGATTACCATTTTATGAGATACACATGAGAAACTCATTAGAGTGGATACAAGCCTACTGAAACTGCATGGAAAGTCCCACCCAGTCAAGGAAAAGCTCTGAAGATTTATTTTTTACACTTGATAGCCTTCCTTCGGCAAAACCATGTGCTCAAACTAGTTCTTATAGTGCATCAGATTCAGGATTCTTGATAAAGCTAACCTACACAAGCTCTAACAAACTGCAAAACATCCAATTATTCAAGAAAATAAGAAATTATCCAGAGATGGGTTACTGCTGTCGATCTCCATGAATTTTTCTTTCCTTTTTTGGATTAAATATTCACAATCACCTAATGCTTTCATAAGTTAAAACCAACTAGAATTATGGATGATATAGACATAAATTCTCACAAAGTGAATGGATTAAAAAAAAATTGAAAATCCTTTTCATGGAGATGTCTTGTAGATCTCTTTGACGGGGTTCCCATTGGGATGCTGCAGTTTTAAGAAAATCTCCACTCACTTGGTCCTTGCCGCTTTGTTTCATTTCCACTAATTGATTATGGGAGAAGCTTGTCACGCTACTAGTTTCTATGTAAAACTCACAAACAAAAACATAAGAAAAAAAAAATTGCACTTCTAGAAGCTACAGGTCAACCAGTTTCAATAAGCTTCTGCAGACTTTATTAGAAGGTTGGTATCCTTCAAAATGCATATAATAGAACACGCACCGTCAGCTTTGTCAAGTAGTTCACACACTCCTGGAGGCTTCAAAACAAGTGGATGTACATGCTTCGACTGTTGAAGTAGGTTTTTTAACCTCCTGTGTCTTCGTTGCTTCGAGCTATGCATAAAAAATTCATTCATCATTTTCAGTTCATCACAAAAAATATGCATACAGACTACATATGTGCCAAAACAACTGCAAAGAGAAAACTTTGAAAGAAGAAATATAAATTAGATGATTTACCAAAAGAAGAATGTTTGCTGCTTAGGATCAACACCATCCGCAACAACCTGAATAGAAAATATTGGCACATAAATGAAAACTTCAATGACCTTCGTTTAAACATCATGCTGATTTTAAAACTTACACATAGGCAAAAACTGAAATTCGATGAAGCAATTGTTCAATCAACAAATAATTCTAAATTCAAAAATCACCTAGATGCATTGCATATGAGAGTTTGCCTTCAGGTCAAGAGCTAACTTAAAGCTACACAGTATAAACTGCATTATTATTGATTGAAACTAAATGAACACAATCTATTAGGAAACAAATCATTGTGGATCTACATGTCTGTAACTCTGTAAGCAATTAAGCAGATACAAGAAAAGATACAGATTACAAGAGCAACAAAACTGGAGCAAGATGTATCAAATTCTCATTCATCTTCCATATTCAACCCTCTTCTCTTTCTTTTTCCTTTTGTTTTTAATTTTTCTACACAAACAAATGCCAGTTAATACCAATGAAGTACCAAGAAGATTCCTCCACAAGTAGTTTCCAGGGAAAAAAAGTTTCTAACCTCAGATCTCCAAATATCAGTTTTCACTGAGACATTTACAGCCTGATATTCTTCAGTTACCTACAATAATTTTTTTCCCACTTTAGCAGTTACAATTTGAAAAATCAAAATTATCATAAAGCAACCACAGCTCCTGAGGTTTACCAACCCAAAATTCAAAGTTGAATAGATCGTGTGATGAAGAGAGGTGGTATCTCAGACCCTACAAAAAAATTTTAAAACAAAAAGTTCATCAAGCATGACATTTTAGCTAGTATAAAACCAAAACAGAGATTAAGTGTATATGTCAAAGAAAAGGTTCAACCTTAAAACTTGCACATTTTGCCAAGCAGAAAGGACATGAAAAGTCTTCAGTGACTGCAGGTCAAAAGATTAATCAGGTTTACATCATTACAAGAAGAAATTCATAGAATACCTATTCTAGAAAATTATAACCAAAAAGTACGTTTTTCTAGAACCAAACATTACATAGTTATTTCAGAACCAGACACCCCTAAACAACAAATAGGCTACACAATCATAGTAATAATAATAATAATAAAAACCCATTAACTATATATATAAGGAGCAAAAAGGATATTGAGAATAAATGATCATACCTTCAGTTCTTTGCAATTTGTTGTTGTAATATCTATAGTTGAAGACAACATTTCCAGCCCTCAACCTAAAATTCAAGCAGCAAATATTTTTAGTGTGCACAACATTTGCTTTAGTAAATCCAGCAAGGGAAAAGTAGAAGCATTAACCACTAAGAATGCCAAACACACTAATCACTAATTTCACAGTAGAGAGAAATTTGTATTCATCTGAGGATTAAAATTCTAAAGCTAAACTCAATGAAAGCTTACACGAGGAGCATTTAACACTCAATTCTTCAGTTACATTAACATGTTTTTTTAGTTTTCTTATTTCATTAAACAATATCTTCATGTCTCACATTATATTTCATAAGCAATTGCTCACAACTTCCAATCAATCATAAAATGTTCTTCCTTGATTTTCTCCTAAGGACTTGAACTTTACTTGAATCCATAATGAAACTAGTGTAAATTAGCTGCAAATTGTTCTTCCTTAGTGGTTGCAAAGATCTTGAGCTTACCACCAAATGAAGGACATTGTTTAATGTTAGCATAAACTTGAATGAGTTCTTGATTTGAAATTTTTTTTGGGGGGTAATAGATAGGAAACAATCTGAGGATTGTTCTAACCTTTTCAAGGATGTGCTGAGTAAAAGCTTATGCTCAAAATTTAACAAGTGGATGTTCTGATTTAAAGGGTGTACAAACCACCCAAATGTTTGACATCGTGAAGTCTGATACATAAAGAAACAAATCATGCAAACAACAGAAACTTAAAATCAATCTTTCCCCGACTAAGAAAAGCTCTAAGTTCAATATAACCAACAATCATCTTATTAAGCAGCAAAAAATGGAGAAAGTAACAATTATAATTGCAGAGCCAATTGAGAACTACATTTAACGATTACAAGAATATTACCGAATAATACGGGACAATGATGGAGAAGAAATATCACTACAAGTATACGAATTATAAGGAGATTTGTCCCTTCCCCCAATTTCTTCAGCAGAAATGGTGACGTGTACCTGTTGTGACGTACTCTTTTGGAAACCCAGAAAATTGCAAAATAGAGGGGGAAAATCAGATATATGATTAATGAAAAGGGGGAAAAAGATCCTAGTTGAAAAGGAAAACATAAGAACAGCACAAACCGAGGATCCAGAATTAAAGGGCATTTGAATTGAGACACATTTGTCCTTGTCCAAACAACTCAACTGCAACGTGAAACAGAAACAATTAAAACATGATTTAGATGGGAATTCTTTTACTTTTACAAAATAAAAAATAAAAATGATAAGATAAGTTCTGAACAGCCAAATGCAACAAATTATACAAAATGAAACCTATTTTCACTTCAAATTTCAAGTTAAAAATTTATAGTTCTGCATATTCAGACATTTGATCACATAGTGCTTCTTGTACACAATTTAAGCTAGTCTTTCTGCGATCCTCATTTTGGAAGCTATGTATTCCTTCTACAATCATGTTTCTTCTTTGAGAAGTCTAGATAATAAAACATTTTCAGTTGTCTTCTCCTGTATGTTAAAAGTGTAATTAAGAACGTAAAAACAACCAATATGATGGAATGGAGAATTGCAAACTGGAAATTCTAGCACTCCTGAAGTTAGAGAATTTATATTGTCGCTCTATATATCATGTTACGTAAATTCTGAGCACCAACTTGCTGGTGAAGGCATTTTATCGAAATTGTGGTATTTCAGAAGTCAGAACTTTATCCAGGTTAAACATATAGTCGTCAACTTTGAGTTGATGACATCTACCATATTAACACTTGGCAAGCAGCATCCATACTGAAGAACTTTAGTCCGACCATAAATCATACCATTTTGCAAACCATTTAACATAAAAATCCATCTTCAACAATAGTCATTGTAGTTCAATGTTTGCCATTTTAAAATTAAAAGATGAAATTCATCAGACAAAGAACTGTATTTGCCAAAATTCAGGTGTTGCTCCTCCAAAACATTAGATTATTTCATATAGAAAATTTTGAAACAAATTAGGATCCCAGACAGCCAATTGAGCATATGCCTATTAGTTATCTACATGACGTTCAGTGAGTCAAAGAAAAAATACGGAATAAGAAAAATGAAAATGAAAAATTTTCAGACAGTGACATTATCTAAGCAGTTTAGCAAAGCAATAAACCAACATGCTAAGTTAACATTCAAGAATAAGCAAGCTGAAAACGAACAAAAATTTTAAAAGAGGCTGCCTCATGGTATACCTTTAAGAAGCCAGAATGCATGTCAACAGGATATGTCAACTCAGCTCTCTGCCCCAGACTCAAATTTGGGGACTTCTCCCATGACCTGTACAGTGATTCCAATGGTATCTTTCCCCAATGGCAATATCCTCCATCATTTGCTGCATATCAAATTGAACTGAATTTAAATTGGTGAAAGAATTCTCAAAGTTAAACAGAAGTTACCTTCACACCAGTAATCCAGTGAGGTAACTTTAAAAAATTCAAGATACATAGATAAGTCTTTTGAACCCCTGACCTCTTTGTTTGTTGGATGCAAGAGTACTGAACCGAACCCCTAAGGATTACACACATGCTATAGATTTTCTTAACTAGTAAGCAAATTTATTTGGAAAGATAGAAGGGTTGAGATGCTTCATCACCTTTTTTTTTTTTAAATAAGTTTTTTCTCTTACCAAAACTAAATTCAAATCATCATAGAAGGTTAATATATTAACAGATCAATGCTTTAGCATCTCTAGATTTCAATGTTCATCCAAATCATCATGATGACTAGTTTGTCTCCATCCGAGAAAGGAATTTCCACAAATTACAAAAATGCTGAAACTAGTTATAAAAATTAACTACTACAGCACATACAGAAGTTAAATCAATCATAGCAAAATTTAAGAATCACTGGTATCTAAATCCTCCATGCAGTTTAAATGAACTGACCAAAATGTTAGGCATGCAATGTCATTTAAAATAAGGGCCTGTTTGGGATTGAAGTTGGACAGCTGTAGCTTAAAAGTTGCAACACTAAAGTGTTTGGTAAACACTAGCTACTGCAGTTTAGAAACTATGTTGATAAGATTTTTCACTTGTATGATGAAAAATCTATTATATCTTTAATAATTTTGTCAAAATTATTATTTAAAATTTATATTTACTACATACTATTAACTTTTATTTTACAGTTACAGCTTTTTTTCAATAGTAGCTGTGCTTAAAAGCTATAGCACTTTAATCCCAAACAGGACCTAAGTTGGCAATGAAAATATATCTCACATGGAGTCAATGTCGTACCCAAGCGAGCCTTGGTTAAATCAGTTCCACTTGAAGAATTTGGGCTTCCAGCTGCAATGAATATAAGTCATAAAATTCATACGTAAATCCTGGCTCATTAATCAAATTACACCTAAAGGTATGTGGTAAAAAAATTACCAAAGTTGACAAGCAAGATTGCAAGTGTGCAAGACTTTGCCTTCAGCTGCAGCTTACTAATCTCGGGGAGGACAAAATTTGCCTGGACCTGAGTACTGCCCTCAACTCCAGTGAAATTGGTCAAGATGCACGCTCGGCTGAAGCGATATACAGCAGAATACTTCATTTCAAATATAGGACATAGCTAAATTAGAAATCAAATGGCAATCTAAGTACAATAAACAGTAAAATACAGCCATGATATCAAACAGGCATAACAATAGTTAAAACGGGAATTCTTTAATAAATAAATAATAGAGCTTTATGTATGCACATCAAAATATCAAACATTCCTACCTCTGAAACTGTAGTGCCAGATACTAATCTTCCCAGCAAAATGTACAAAGGAAAGGGAAACCGAGCTTGTAAACCTTCATTAACAGTTTCTGACAGGGAAATTGTCATTTGTATTCTGCATGATTAACCAATAACATACAAAGTTAGTACCTCAAAGGAATTCAATGAAAGCAAATGAGCCAATATTATTAAACAACTTCAATCTACCAAATGACATTTTTGACACAGTACTACAAGAAGCAAACCCACAAAGCCACTGTTTCAAGTTATATGGCACTGAATACAAATCCAATAAATCAAAATCAAGTTAATAAAATTAATTGAAATCAAATTGCTTTGAACATTCATGTTCAGTTATCATTCAAAGCTTATGTATAGGTCGTATAATCCAATTAGCCATAGTTTGCTTCACATTTTTGAACAAATGAGAAATTCACTAAATTTTTATGTGCTGGAACCAGATGTCAAAACCACAATGTATAAGAGAAAAAGTTATATAAGTTTAACAAAACTGATTGTTGCCATTACACATGCCAATTAGAAAATTTCAACAGATAATGAATCTGGACAACTTAAAAACAGCAGCAATAATGTTTATTCAGTTTTACTTTCCAAGGTGCTACCAAACAGTTCCCATAAATGATGGATACACCTTTTCTTCAGAAGACTAATTTATTACAATCAATAAGGCTATAAAGTTGTAACCCTAAGATGCAGAAATTCCCAAGAGACTCTGAAATTATGGAGCTCCATTCTGCATGCATTACATAATAGAAAATGATTCCATAGCCTGCACCATAGAATAGGAAAGAATTTCATGATCACTTATCAATTTGTCAATCAAATAATATTACAGCAACCCGCCAAGGACTGTTTTTGATTTATCATGACAAAAATCAGTGATCAAGCAGTAAGTCAAATCAACTCAAGAGAGCTATAATCTCCACCAATAGCATAACCCCCTCGAAATAGTAGAAAGTATTATTATTTGCAAATCAGCATATCAAACTTCAACACCATCCCATAGATTTTTCCTTCAACTTAATGTTCAATCTACAATAGCAAAATATTCCAAACACACTTCTCCCTTCATTTACACCAAAGGACAAAGTCCTCAATTTTTGTTGGCTTTTCTTTGGGGAAAATCAAATGAAAATTAAAAATCAATCCCATTAGTGATGTCTTTATTGTAAATCTTCACAAAAATTATATTTTGTGAAACTTGAACAAAACGCCTGACATGAGATGATGTAACTTGAACATTAAAACATTCCGAAAAGCTCATTGGATTCATGTACGGCTACACATAAACTGGAGCTGTCCTTAATGTAAAATTGCCAACTTGATTGATTTAATGAAATTCCATTCCTGAAAGTACCTATGCTTTTAGCAAGTATTTGAACACTAAATGCAGGTCAACTCAGTTCTCTGATTATTTTTTTTTTATAAATCTATCGTAGACAGAAAGAAAAGGAATTACTACAAACACATGGGATTTCCAACTGCCACACATTTTTCTAGAAAACTAGGGTCAGCTAATCATTGCTCAAAGAATAACAGCCAAAACTGAAATCTTCGTCCATAACCAAAATTACGAGTAACATGTTAAACTAGTTGTTCCACTTGTCATAATGAAATTTTCACAATGCACTATTGTACTTCAAAAAATTTATAAAAGTACAACCAAAAAATACACAAATAAATAAAAGATGAAGCTTAGTTACCTCCGATTGTGCTTTTCATGAATTTGGTAGCTCAAACATCTTTGAAGAAATGACGGCTGTTTCAGATAAATTGGCTCAGTTAGAAACATCAAAAGCAAAATGGAAAAACCTATTAATACAAACATTGAGATTTGAGTGCAACAACAAAGGAAATACTTCTGGGCATTTGCAATGAGAAAAACAAGTGGGTCCAAATTCCAAATAAAATATTATTTCTAATAATACAAGACCATCTTTTTGAAAAGAAACAAACAAAATGAGATGCAACAAAGTGCAGGACTATATACAAAAAGTGCAGGATTATAAACAAATCAAATACATTACATTTCTTATAGCACGCCGTTGAAGAATGTTGTAAAGTTCTACAGGCTTGCAATAAATTGACAGACTCTCTTCAGCAGCAATTTCCTCTTCTGCAGATAAATGCACACGAGCATCTTCACGGCACATCTGATCTGTGCTTCTGGAGTATCTACAACAGAAAAAAATCATAATCCTGATCTCATCTAATATAACCTCCCATCATAAAGATCCACTGGAATTTTATACATAATTAGCAGGGAAAATTCACAGTCTTCACATAGGCTTGAAGCCTTCATCATGTTTAATGAAAGCTTCCCATATTTCTCTAGAGATATACACACATGCCAAAACATCACAGATGGAAAGTACTACACAAGTAATCAGTTTCTTGAAATTCGGTTTTAATAACACACAATCACATAAAAGAAAATACAAAAGATATGGGTGCGCTCTTTACCACTTTCAAAAATTTAATTTTGAAATTCAAAACAGACAGAAAAAGGATTCACCTCAGTTCTTGAAAAATACAAAAATAATTTGAAAACAGAATGTTAAACTCAAAGTGACTCAAGAGTTTATGCTAATGAAAAACAAGAATTAGAAAAATAATATAAAATCAAATAAACTATAAATCTTGCTTTATTCTCCAAAAACTAGTTCGAATACAAGTCCTAAACGTGTTTTCAAAATTTCAATTCAGAAAAATTAATTTGAGATCCAGTTTCTCGTTTTCATTAATCAAGACAGCTTTCAGCATTCCTCAAAAACAGTACCAAATGAGCCTCAAATAATTCCGCAGAAAACGTCAATTGTAATCAAGCAGCAAAATCATCACTGTTGTCCTCCAACCAACGAACCGATAGTCCTATGAATTGCTCAAATTAGTATCCACTATTCAAAATAAAATAAAATAAAAATCCTCATCTGCATCCTCATGATGCAAGCAACTATTACAAAACCTCTAGAATCTCTTAATAGAGAAAAATACATAATAATGTAACATTGAATAGTCTGATAGCAAAAACAACAATCGCATTACTTATGAGCAAGTACGAAAAATTCAAACAACTCTTAATTCAAATATCATTGAAATGACTAGAGCATAACAAAAGTAACACAAAACGAATCGTTTTGTGGAGAACATACGAGGAAGTTTCACGTGCCACTAGAGGGATGCCCGGCATTCTTCCTAGATAACACCGAAGTTCGAATTCATCATTGCTCCTCAGCAAAGCCAACTCAAATACCTACACGATTATTAAAAAAAAAAATTATCAAAAATATACATTAATCAATTAAAACGCACAACAATTCATAAAGTATAAACAAATTAGTAATTAATTAGTTATTTGTTTTAAAAAATAAAAAATAAAAGCTTAAGCGGAGTATCCATGCGAACCTTATAGAAATAAAACCCTAAGATTAAGAAAAGTTAATTTAGATATTTGGAAGTAAACTTGAGGAAGCTTTAGGTTAACGAGAAGTTCCTTCAGGAATCCGCAGGGTTTTGAGAGAGAGAGAAGAGTGAGAGTTAGATTAACGACGACTCAGTTATCGAGGCTTGTTTTGGTTTTCATTTGTTGGGTTCAGTGCTTTCAGCTCTTTGTAAAAAGCACGTTAACAGCTTCGGTACTCTGCGGTCAAGTAAAAATGGTCAAAATTGGTTTTTGTATTTTTACAGTGGTATATATGGGGAACGATAGTCGCGCAGTCCTTTGTACACGTGGCTTCCTTTGTAAAAAGCACGTTAAAAATTTGTCATAATTTTATTAAATTATGATAAAAATAATAATACCCCACATTTTAAAATTTTGCTTTTTTTCTTATCAACATCTTTAATTCTTTATTGAGGTTGCAGACACCACCTTTTATTTTCACTTAAAATTGAGAGCTTGCATCTCCCGTAATTTTCTTTTAGATTTATTTAGGTTCGATTTATTTTTTCAGCTAATAGAATCTCTTTGTCATTACATTTGCATAATATTGTAAAAGGGGTAAATTAAAGAACAAATAACTTTTGTAATTTGATTAAATAACTTTTAAAAATTGTCTTATATTTTTAAAAGGGGTATGTATGACCAAAAAAAAAAAATCTAGGTGATTATTTACTAAAACAAAAGGTTCTTTGTAACCATTTTCTAAACTACAAAAGTGTTCCTCTCCTTTTTCCTTTTTTTTGGGAAGGAAAATTAGATTTTCATTAAGCCAAAGTTGAGAATACATATTCGACTTCAGTTGGCAAAGATTCTAGCCATATAACAATTTCATTACTCCTTAAGGCTAACTCAGCTAAGGAATGAGCATAAGCATTACATGATCTAGGGTTGTAATGGAAACTCATATTCTGTAAGTCCTTACTTTGGTTTTGGATTTTTGAAATCACTCACATAATCTTTGAACTACTACCCTTTTTGTTGTTTACCAACTTCACCACATCTTGACAATATGACAGTGAAGGGATGCACCTTTTACCACAACTAAGCCCCATTCAATAGCTTCAGCTTCTACAGTCTTTACATCTCCTGTAAATTGTGTGGATTTGACAGCAACTACTATAACTTTGTTATTTAAGTCTCTAATTACAGCACCCAAGTCTGCTATTCATTTTTCAAAGTTAACAATAGCATCAACATTAACCTTGAATACATTAGTAGGTGGAGGGCTCTAATTCTGCTGCTTCTTTGAGTTATGCTTTCCTCCTGGATCTTGATAAGCCTTTATAACAACCTATACTCTTGTAATAGTCCGAAAAGGATCCAACTTTTTGAGGGAAAAAAGTTGATTACTCCCTATCATACCAAATAGCCTAACAAAGAGCCACAAGGATTTCAATATCTTTACATGCTCAACTTCTTAGCCATTTCATGCATAATATCCAACATGTCTTGGTTAGTAGCACCTAGGAAGCATGTTTCAAAAGGGGTATGAATCCATATCTTTTTGGTAGTTTTATAGTTTATCAGAGCATGAGATGTGCTTCTCATTCCTTGTTTGCAAATTTGACAATTAGGCTCAGGCTATATCTTCTTTTCCATAAGTTTTCAGTGGTGGGCAACAGATTTTGAGTTGCTCTTCATATAAAAATTTTGATCTATTCTGCAATTGAAGAGTCCATAAAAGTTCCGGTGATGAAAATCTTTGAATGAGCAGCTTGGCTTATTAGGATACTTAATCTAGAAAGCCAGCTGATGTCCACTCTTCACGGAATATAATCCCTTTTTATCAAAATACCAAATTACTTCATCCATTCTAGGACTTCTAGGTAGTGGAATTCTCAAAATCTCATTTGCATCATCTGTTATAAACCATTGCTTCACCTTCCTTTGATCCCACTGATTTTCAAGATTAATGAGCTCTAGATAGCAAATTCTATAGATAGATTTTAGATTAAAAGTGGCTTAAAGGAGTGATTTAAAGATTGTTAATACCATAAACAAAACTAGTGATTTAATTTTTTCTAATTAAATATAAATTTTGAATTACCCATTCGTAAATTGAGAATCTTTAAATCACTTCTTTACTTTTAAAAATCTCAAGTTACCCTCCATAAATTGTTCTCTCTCCTATAATTGAAACGGAAAAAAGGATAAATGGTATTTATACAATTTCATAACAATCTTTATACATAAAGCCACATGGGTATCTTATACATAGAACATCAAGATCATCATCTATATTTTCATCTAATCCCTATTTTCTTATCCAAGTAAATGTGTGATGTAGATGGGGAAAAAAAATTGTGGTATTAAAATAAAAGCTTTACTTTCGCACCAAAGCAAAGCTCAACTTTTCCACTTCCACTCTTAGGACTTAGCTAAGACAGAAAAACAGAGCGCAATTGAAGACACTCCAAAACTCGAAGTTGGAAGTAGCAAGTGATTTATTTATTTTAGGTGTATGTTGGTATGTATGTAATTTTGAGCTTGAAAATGTCAACTTAATTGACGGGCATAATTTATATCTTATTTATCACTTTTAATTTATATTTTGGAATGGCAAAATTATCCATGAACTCACTTAATATGCCCACTACGGGTAATTTTATAGGTTTATAAGCAAGTATGGTGTTTTAAACGCAAACCCACTGCGTGTTGCAAATGAGTTTGCCATTAAGAAAAAATCTATCGAATAGGCACACGGGTATCCACTTAGACGCTAACCCACATTCTTTATTTTAATTATTTATATTTTTATTTTAATCACTAAACTTAGATTCATAAACATGTGACATTGAAATTCCTAATTCCTAAATCCACCCTATCATAAAAAAAATTAATCATAAACATATGTAAGATGAAATTTCTAATTCCTAAACCCAACTTATCTCACTACAGCATGTGTGTGTGAATTAAAATAGATACAATAAGCTTCTAATAAGTAGAAATTTTATAATTTTCAAATTTAATATTACTAATACTTTATTTTAATTTGATTGATTTTGTTTGTTTTGGCTTTAATGACTTGTATCTAATGATTTCTTACTAAAGTTGGGTTTTTATTTATTTAATTTGATATTAACAGTAGTTGTTTAAAATTTGCTTGTTGATATTGTTGACAATACTTGTTTATTGATGAAAAGATGAAGTAAAGGCATTGATGTTAGTGATAGTAATTTTGCCTATAATGGAAATACTTTGTTCTAAACTAATATATTTTTGTATATTTGTTTTATTGTTGAATTTTTAATTTCTTATTTGATAAAATCTAGATTTGAGTATTGTATGCGGATTTTTTAGGCTGTTGTCATAATTTATAATTTATTTTTTTATATATTATTAAAAGTATTTTTTAATTTTTGTGATTTTAAATGAGAAAACAAGCAAAAAATCTGCTGCGAGTCAAGTAGGTTTGATAATTGTTAAAATCCGCAAGGACTGATTTTTTTAAGAAAATAAAAACCACTATGGGTTGCAAGCAAATTTAGTGATTTAAATTTTTTGTCGGTGCAGATTTTGTAACGGCAAATCGGTAGGCAGTAACCATTGTCATCCCTACTTAAATTTGTTAGTTCCTTATGTTTAATAATTAATAGTTATTTTATAATATTGCGTAAATGGAGAAGTGTGATAAAATAATAGAGAATTAAGGAATTTGTACCGTAGAACTAAGCTTCAAAAAATACGTTTTGCACTCTATAACTAAAATTCAATTGTGGTGCAGTGACAAGTATGTCCAATCACATTTAATTTCTTTGGGTTGATATTGACGGAATTTCAGGTTAAATATCAATGCTTAGTTTCGTCTAACCTTGTTTTAGGAAGTTACCGTTGGCAGTGCTAAAAATATAGTGAAAAATGGAAACACGGTACCAACAAACAATTAAATATTCCTTCTAAAATCCTCTCACCCTTATGGGGAATTTCGGGATAATTTAATCCAACGAAATCTTAGTAAATTAAATCGAATGAAACCTAAATATGGTAAAAATCAAGAAATTGCATAAATATTCAATTCTTTTACGTATCTTTTCCCATTGGATATTGCTAAGAGAATCTCATTCCATAATTTGTAAATAAACATAACAAACCCTTGTGATAAAAGTTTACTACACCGTTTATTTTATGATTTGTTTAGAGGAAAGCTTATGGTAGAATTCATCAAGAGCGATAGTAAACAACACTGTTGAAGTTCTTACATATGCTATTTCTTCATAAACCATACTTAACCAATTTTAATCCCAATATTATCATTGTTGAATTTTAAATAAGCCAAACTTTTTAATTGAGTGTTGGAACAATTTGATAATTAAGAATTTACTACATTCATGGATTTAAATTATTTGTGTATCATTTTATTTTTGTTCCATTGCTTCAACAACCCATGCATATAAAACAGTGGAATATTTTCGTAATTACTTGCTACTTTAATTCGTAGACATATAAAATGCAAGTTATCTGGATATTAAATTTTGATATATAGAATTTTAAAACAATTTGTCTTCAATTTTAAGAGCCCCAAGCATTATCTGAATTATTCATATTATTACACTAGTTAATTATCTAGTACAACTATGAATTGCACTTTTCGTACGTAATTAATAGTCAACCCTTTTTTAATTAAGATTGTTTATCTACATAGTTAAATTAGTAAAAATAATCTATTATTATTTAATATACAGAGACTATTTAGCTGGTTGGTCCACTGATAAGCAAGATCCTAAAATCTCTATCCTTTAATGCATCCCAAAATAGACAAACTTTATGAATTCTCAAATTGGTAGATAAGACATTCAAAAAAGGAACAAATATCGCTGTTACCCAAAATACGAAATATTTTTAAGGTCGCGTATGCTAAAGTTTAGGGGATTGATAACTATATATAAACCCAAAATCTAATAAAATACAAACCCTAGTTGAAAAGTGCATTGAAGAATGTTTATATTTTTTTTACACATGAAATTTTTTTACACATGAAATTTTTTTACTTCTCCTAACAAGACACAATACATTAATAGAAGACTTTGATGAAAGAAACAATGAGAAAGTGTTCTCATTGTGGGCACAATGGCCACAATTCAAGAACGTGTCACGCAAAGGGTTGTTTTAAACTTTTTGGTGTCAATATTTCGGATCAAATCCAAGACCTTCCATCTATGAAAAAGAGTGTGAAGAAGAGTTATAGCGTGGGAAATTTACAGTTTCTTGGTGGGGAGTTTAATGGTCATGTTGATGAAGGTAGGGAATTTGACGGTGATGTTAATGAAGGGTATCTCTCTGATGGGCCAATTCATACTAAACATGAAAGGAAAAGGGGTACGTGGAAAATTTATTTATCTAATTTTGTATTGCCCATTTTCATTTAGCAATTTTAATTGGATCAAAACTGTGACTCGTTTGAGCCACGATCGTTGTTTGGGCAAACTTTGTTATCAAACTATTACTTCTTTACTTTCACAAAGAAAAATTATTAATTAGTGCCCTTTTTCATGCATTTAAATTTTGTTAGTAGATTTATTGCCAACTATATTTTTTTGTTTTGTTTTGTTGAAGCCTTGTTTGTTTAGCAGGTGGCTATTTAATTTATTAATAAATATGTTTATGTTGATGTATAAGTTAATGTTTATATAATGTATTCTATTGAATATTTTCATCATTGGTGCGTACTTAATTATTGAATTTATTGTAAAGGGTATATGCTAATCAAGCCCTTCGAGGTTTCTAGCTAATTCCAAACTGGCACACAGTAAACATGGCACTTTGGGGCTAAATTTTGGTAGCAAATTTTTACAGGTCTTACAACAAGTCAATATCTTGGTCCCATGTATGAATCTATTTTATAAAAAATATTAAACAAATTGTGGGCATATTTTCTAAAAGTACAATGTCACTGGTTGTATAATCTCCAATGTACCTTGATGTAACTTTTGTGTTTATTTAGGCAAGCCATGGACAGAAGCTGAACATAGAGTATTTTTAGAGGGTTTAAAGTTGCTTGGAAAAGGTGATTGGAAAGGAATTTCAAAGAATTTTGTGACGACAAGGACCCCGACGCAAGTTGCTAGCCATGCACAAAAGTATTTTCTTAGACAAGCCTCAAACGATAAGAAAAATCGTAGAACGAGTCTCTTTGACATGCCCTTGAAAGAATCAGTATATCTCTCTTGCTCTGTCTCAATTAACAAATGGTTAACTAACAAGCTTGATTTGATGGGTTTACGTACACTGCAGGCTCCTTCTCATCCTTCACGAATTTTAGTGAAAGCTCCTCCAGCAACTACATCTTCTTCACAAGTAAGCTTAAATCTGTTTTTTTTTTTCATTTGATTTAATTCACTATTTTGGTAATTAAGCTTAATTACTTTCATTAGTAAGTGCCCCCTCTCTCGATTGCCACCAACACAGGTAATTAGATTTCTTATATATACATATAGAATATATCAATTTATAATAATATTGGTCATTTAATTAAATCTGATAAATAGGGTAGCACCTCAAGTCAGGCTATGAATGGCTTTCCAAATCTTTGCTCGGATCTTGTTGTTCCAGTGCCTGCGACTACTGGCCTTGCCTACTACCATCATGGGATCCCATATATGGTAAGAATCAATTTGATTTAATTAACCATCTTATATTTCCTTTTCCATTTTTTCCCTTTTTGTTGTCTTCTGCACTAGTTTCTCCTAAGAAATTGCTTGTTCGTTTTATTTTCCATTTTGTTTGTAGAACTACTTCGACATATAATAGCTTGACTATTTTATCTTTTAACATTTATATTGTTACTCAATAATCACTATTCGCAAGTCCTAAAAAGACCAATATGTACGTGAATCTAAATCTTTATTGTTAATATTAGAATTGTAACCAATGGGTCATCGGCTAATGGTTATACGAAAATAAGTGTATAAATCTTGTGATGCTTTCAACGAACTAATCCTTTTATGCCACGTTAGCTATCATCTCATCAAATTGTGCAGGAAATTTTGTATAACATGCAGTTTGTAGATGCATAATTGATGTTTTCATTAAAATGCGGGATCACTTGTTTTTAAAATGTCTTGCCTCTACAGAACCCAGTCCCTTGCAATGGTCGGAGTAATATTGTTAATTCATCTCAATCATTCATTTCTGATCAGAAGCCAAATTATTACGCCTGCATGCCGATGCCGGCAGGAATGCATAAAAGTTTAACTCGTGCACCACAGTCATCTCAGCGCAGCGTGAGGACTACTCAAGAATGCCCAAAACTCTCAATGGAAAAAGATTTTTTGGATCTTAAAATTGGACTCCCTCAATCTCCAAAAACAGCCAGATTCATCATCTAAGAGCTTCGGAATATATATATATATATATAGTCATAGTATGAAATTTTTGTTTTTTTTTCTTTTTCAAATATGGTTGAATTTTGTACTTTATTAATAAAGTTGAGATTATAATTCTTTTGGCGGTAGATTTTCAACAATACTAATCTCACATTCTCATGATCACCTCGTTTTTAATCTCCATTTCCTAATAAATTTAGCAACGATCAAATAGATAATCACATTAAAAGAATATTTTTATTTAGCCGCGTACAACATACTTGTTTTGTATAATTTTAATGGATTAAAATTATATTTGTATATATGTAAATTTTAGTTTGGATTAAAATTTTAAAAACAATATTGCTATTAGATATTTAAAATTTTAAAAACTTATCTGCGATCCACCTAAGGTTTGTTAAGTGTATTGCCAAATAATCATTTTTCCATTTTACCCCTTATATTTACTGAATACTTTGACACAATTTTTCAACCTCTTTACACAATGCATGACATAATTTTTCAACCTTAAATTCCATAAAAAACAGTCAGGTCTCATAGAGATTTATATATATTTTAAATGTTGAAAAATTGTGTCATAAAATTAAGGGGCATGAATCCATCCTCATCAATTTTACTTCAAGGTTAGCCAAACCTATTTTATTTGTCCAAAAACTTATATTTGACCATTTATTAATCTTATTTAATTTCTCACTGCAGAGAGTATTAGTGCATGACAACTTCGTCATATCTGCTATTGCTTTGGATATTTGGTCATTGACTGTATGTTACCTGTCAATGCTTATATTTTTGAGAGCTTCAATTTTTTCGAAGAGTAACAATAAATATCGTAAAATTTTATTCTAAATTAAATATCAATAATGTGAAATTTGATGCATCATTCCATGAGTGATTAATAATTTTTGACAATTTAAGAAAAATCAATAAAATACACTAGCATAAGAGAAGAGAAGTGTCGGCCGTACACCAAATTCTGTATCTGAAGCTTCTTTACGAGTTCTGTAAAGTTGATAATGGTTTGTAATAAAAGCCATGTACGTAGCAGTCGATTATACCGTTACGTTGAGCATTAATTAGTTCCTTTCTTGAAAGAAGAAGGAAAATTTGGAAGGTTTATTTTGTCTTAATAATAATTATTTCTTCCTTTTCCTATTTGATAAAGGGATCGCTGTTAAGATCACAATCAATGAGATAGTTTATTGTTATTATTAATTATTTATTTTTAGTTCACTACTTCTTTCCATTTTAACTTGTAGCTAGTACCCTTGCGGGTTCCAAAAGTATTAATGGATCTAACTTGTAATGGTTGTTTTAGATATCCGTATTATTTGCGTATCAATAAGAGATCTCCAAAAACATCCAATAATGTTATATTTTGCACTTGCATAACAGGAATCGAAAATCTTATATAATAAGCCCAAGAAAGCTTTTGCTATTGCTGTTGTTAATGCATTATTTTCTCTTCTTCATAAGTATCACAGCACACTACTCAACTCATCATCCTATCGAAAATATGTGTAGGAGCAAGGGTTGTGTTAAACTTTTTGGTGTGAATATTTTGGAGCAAAAGCAAGATCATGAATCCAACAGAAGCAGTAGTGTTACTAGCTTCGCAAATTTGCATTATCTTGAAGAACGCAATGTGCAAGTTCATGCGGAGTCTCTCTGTGAAGGCCAGCAGCTTAACTTTAAGAGACGCAAGGTTGTGCGTGAAAAACGTAAAAGTATGTTAGCGATCTTGTTCTTTTATTGTGTTTTATTTATCTATTTGTATTTTTTATTTTGATTATTCTGAACTAATATATAATTTATATGCATATTTTTTTATATTTCGTTGCTATTCTATATATAATTTTTGTTAATTGGCTGAATATATATATATATATATATGTATGTATGTATGTATGTATACACTTTTTCGCACTGATTTGCTAATTAATAAGAGTATCAACTTTTACCTATGGATAGTTTTCCAACTTAATTACTATTCGTGGAAATTTTTTTTTTCAATTTCTAAATCTCATTTATTTTGCAATCCACTCTTTGATCATGTGGTGGACTCTTTCTCACCTCATTAATGGTTTGAACATCCATGTGTATTTTGTGGGACTATGAGAATATATTTTCTCTATTTTCACGAGTGAATCAACAATGTATTGGTCAATTAAGTCTCGGTGACAAGCTAATTCCAAATTGGCCATAAACAGTAAAATGGCACATATACAATGGGCTAGGCGTATCATCTTGATTTGTATCGTTTGTGTTTAATTATTTAGGGAAGCAGCCATGGACCGAGGATGAGCATCAAAAATTTTTAATGGGACTGAAGTGGCTTGGAAAAGGTGATTGGAAAGGAATTTCAAAGAATTTTGTGACGACAAGAACCCAAACCCAAATTGCTAGCCATGCACAAAAGTACTTTAATAGACAAGCCTCATCAAGTGATAATAAAAATCGAAGGACAAGCCTCTTTGACATGCCCTTGAAAGAAGCTGTAAGTATTCTTTCGGACTCTTAATTTCTTAATCATACCTTCTTCTAATTAATTAAAATGAGTTGATGTATTTAAATTTCACAGGCTCCATCTCATCCTCAAGATCACGATTCCCTTGCCTCAGTTAAAAGTATTCCTGCTTCAACTTCATCACAAGTAAGTAGAGTATAATCATTTTCTTGTTTTCCTAGGATTCCACAGTCAATTTATATTTTTACCACTTCTCCAATTTTTTTTTTAAGTTTTTGTTTTTAATCTTTGAATTGTTAGTGTCATTCTAATAACGATTTGATTAATCAATAAAAGTTTTCAAAACAAAGTGGACAGTCAGTCTTTGGGAAAGCACTTGGTCTTTTAGTCTGAACTAATAGAACTAATTCAAGTAGTTTTTATATTTTTAAAAATTATTTAAAATATCTATGATATTATTTTCATAGTTATGTTGTTAGATCTTATTAACTTTTCAAGAGTATAATAATTTCATTTTATATGACATGCAACATGTGAAAATTAAATGATAAGTAAGTAGAATTTAATGAAAACATATTTAAATTTGAATTTTTAAAAATATAGTAGGAGACTAGGAGCAGTGCACTACTACTCGTTTAATTAAAATGAAAGCAGGCATCACTTATTTTGAATTTCTCTTGCTTAATACAGTACCAAATCCATTGCAATGGCCACATGCCTGCAGGAATCTGCGAAAACTTTAGTCCTTGTGCCCCTCAATTGTTCCAACGCAGCATCTCGAGAGAAACAGATATTTTGGAGCTTAAAATCGGACCCCCTCAATCTCCAGAAATAAATTCATCATCATCTCAGATCTTTGGAGTCGCCGTGGTATGAAAATTTTTTGTTTTTCATTCATCAAAAAAAAAAAAAGCTTATTCAAACAAAATTTTGGTTCTACTTATGTAGAATAATAAGATAACCATCTGACTCCATTTTTTGAGATTCACGCGATGATAAGATCGGTATAAGCTCAAAATAATAAATAAATGCGACATCTATATATCAATAAAAACGTAAAAATTTCATGTACTAAAAATTCCTTAAGTTGTGAACACTCGTGAATTCATTATTAGCAGCCTATACCACTTTGTTTGATTAAACAAACATGTAATGGCAGCTTTGATACAATATTAGTTTAACTTTTTCTTTTTATAAGAATGACACGCGTACGTAGAAAACACAAGCAGACGACATAACCCTCAAATTCATTAGAATTTCATGAGTTAAATGAAAACTCCAAGTTACAATCTATTTGAGACTCTGATGTTTAAGTTACATTACAAAATATAAAAGAGAATAGGGATCGAAAAGTGAAAATTAATTCACTTTAATTCCACTGTACCTTTGATCATTTCTCACTAAGCGTCTCGAATGGAACATGAGAACCTATTAAGGAAGGTACAATTTAAAAAAGTCTAAATTGTAAAAAAATTGAAATTACTATCTCGAAATAAAGAAAGTTTAAAGACTTTATAAATTATTAGATGTTTGAGTGTACAATTGTAAACTTATAAACTAAAGTAATTAGTTTGTTTGACAAGAATAAGTGCAAATTAAAGCCGTCAAGGCCAAGTAGTTATTTCCTCGAGATTTACATATAACATCTAAATGGTAAAATTTTATTGGTGACACAACAGTTGAGATAATAAGTATATCATTATTTAACAACGAAATTCAATAACTAGTCCATATAGTTTTGTTTTGATTGTCAAATCATTAAAAGCATTTCTGTCAAAATTCTTGACCACATAAAAATAAATAATCTAGCAGGAATATAAAAATAGGTTTGTGATTGAAAATTAAATATCAAAACATTAAGAAGATAATAAATTAATAATCCTATTCGATTTAGATTTGGATCAAAATAAGTAAACAAGTTCAAATTGTAATAAAATTGAAATAACTAATAATTCAAGTCAGTTTTACTTGTTGGACAATAATAAGTAAGATCTGATAACCTAAATATGATCATAACGTTTCGAAATTTAATTATGCTTTGTCTGGCACATTTCCGTTACTAGAAGCACAATCATTACTTAAGCAAGATGTTTCATTTAAAACAAAGTATTGAACTGAACTTGATTAAGCCAACTCCAGTTTTGTTTTCAATTAACACAGCTTAACCTTATAGATTATAACTTAGTAGATAATTCTTATTTGAATTTCAGCATCTGAATCTAAAGCAATAAGATATTGGTACAAACAGAGCAGCCAATACAATGTAGAGAAGGCAATGACTTCAAACACAAGCAAGAGTCTCAATATATTGAAAACCATAAAAGAATTTCAATGAACCATCAGCTTAACCTTATAGATTATAACTTAATAGATCATTCTTATTTGGAATTTCAGCATCTGAATCTAAAGCAATAAGATATTGGTACAAACAGAGCAGCCAATACAATGTAGGGAAGGCAATGACTTCAAACACAAGCAAGAGTCTCAATATATTGAAAACTATAAAAGAATTTCAATGAACCCCCAAAATGAGGGCTTGCAATATCTGCTCAACCTGGATCAAATTCGCAGATCTTTTCAAAAGTCTTATCCTTAAGGTTGTAGCGTATCATTTACTTCCCGGATAACACCAAGCATGGAAAATGCATAGTAGTTTAAGTCTAATACATCAAGATAATCTCTAATCATCTCCGGAAATGCCATCGTTATTGCATTGAGATCAATGCGATGCTTCACAAACCAGCAAGAATATCTCTTTCCATCTCGTATACATCAAACTTTATAGTGCAAGGGCCATATATCTCAACAAGATGCAAGTGCTCTCAGGACTCCCCAAAATACATAAACCTCCTCTTATCTTCCCAATCCTCAGGATATGTTGGACTTGGAGGCATTGGCATCTCTCGTAGTTGCTCCTCCTCGACTTTGAAACGCAATGAAGTATAATGACAATCAATCCAATGAGTATTACCATTCCAAAATACCCCGTTGAATTGTGTATTAACAAGTGCCATGAAAGGATCACCAGAGAGCCTCCATGATCGCGTCTCAAATGAGTATATTTCAATCTGATAGCTTATATAAGGACCTTCTTCAACACTTACATATGAATCTGGTGACCGCACACATGCAACTTTATAATGGGGCGACCTGACAAGATCATAAGCTGAAGTTACACCTGTTGAGAATGTCAAATAAAACGGCATTGAAGGAAGTTTTTCAAAGACATAATCCGCATTTGTCAAAGAGATAATATGCACTTGTCAAAGACACGATCCGCACCGAACGGATTGACACATTTCCTTCCGTATTCACATATGTAATCTTTGAAAAAATGTAGCCTCTGCATCTATAAATAACTCTCAGTGTATAATGTTTCATTTAAGAAATGAAAACAAGTTTCTTCATGGTATTAGAGCCATGAATACACTCAAGTTTCTTCAAGTGTCGCTGCTCTGTTTGTAACAAAAACAGAGGAAATCAAATTCTTCCCACAACCATTTTTCCCACTATTTTCTTCCTTAAAACCATTCCTACCATTACAGAAATCCATGTCAATAAAAAAACAAGCCACCCATACGTAAAAAACTTAAGTTTACAAATTTATCAACAATCCCATAAATTTTCCAAGAGTGTGTTCCTCAAAAACCAAGAATACCATCAAATTTCTCAGTTTTCAGTAAGCAAACTGTAAAAGTTTCTCATTTAAATACATTCCCACGCACTTCCACGTGCCACCCGAAACCACGGCCAGTCAACCACGCACTTCTGTCATATTTCACGCGCTCTCACGCTCTACAGAGGTTGAAAAAGACTTTAACCGACATGTCTTTTTTATCTCTAGAGTGCAGCAGTCATAAAACGACGTGTCATTTTTTATTACATTAAAACGACATGTCATTTGTAAAGTAGAGACAAAACGACGTGACGTTTAATCTCCAGAAGTGCAGCAATCCTAAAACGGCATGTCATTTTTGTTCCATCAGAACCAACATACTGTTTTGTCAAGCAGAGGCCAAACGACTTGTCTTTTTTTACTAAAATAGTTATTTTTTTCTTATTTCAATCTAGACACCAAAAAAACAAAAACAAAACAAAAAAGAAAAAAAGGAAAAAAAACAAAAAAATGAAGAAAACTCCAATTGAATCTGCTCTTGTTGTCATTCAATCTGTTCAATCTGATGAAGTATTTAATGCTTGAATTATCCTCGCTGAGACAAACTACAATGTTTGGTAAGAAAAAAAGGAAAAAAAACAAAAAAATGAAGAAAACTCCAACTGAATCTGCTCTTGTTGTCATTCAATCTGTTCAATCTGATGGAGTATTTAATGCTTGAATTATCCTCGCTGAGACAAACTACAATGTTTGGTCTCAAATAATGGAGATGCATCTTGCAGAAAGAGAAAACTCTCATATATTCGTAGCAACACAAAGCCATCTGAGGAATCTTCAAAGGAATATGAGAAATGGTATAGTGAGAACCAAAAAGCAAAAAGATGGTTACTCATATCCATGTCTCCGAAGATCATGAAGCGATATTTACGAATTCTTACAACCTAAGAAAAATGGACAACCACTCTCTAAATTCTACGAAGAATTGATCGAAATATTTCGAGAACTTGATCACCGAGATAAAGTGGTCATGAAGGATCCAGAAAATGTTGTAATATACAGCAGGTCTGTTGAAAGATTTAGAGTGCACATTTTTTTTTGCTGGGCTAGATGAAGAATTTGACCAAGTTCGTAGAGAAATTCTACAAAAAGATATTATCCCAGACTTAGAAGAATGTTATTCTCTTATCCGAAGAGAAGATGTACGGCAAAGCAAACTAAACAAAAAGGTCAACTCAGGAATGTCTGCTATGATAGCACGACAGCAGCCTCAAAGGAAGCTTGTTGACAAGTCATCACTCCATTGCACTCATTATAGAAAGAATGGTCATACGAAATAATAATATTTTGAAATCATTGGATATCATGACTGGTGGGATACTCGAAAGAAGAACACCAAGCAGGGATTAAAAACTGCAGTAGCTGAATCCACATCCACTACAAATCTTAGAAAAGAATCTTCAGTGCAAATCGCAACATCTGTCAGTCCAGGTAAGGCCTTTAAAACTCTTACATCTGTTATTAATAGTACATGGATAATTGATTATGGGGCAACTGATCATATGACTTTTGATTCTCGACAAGTTTCTCAATTGAAACCATCTTCACAAAAACATATTTCCACTGCAAATGGAACCACAACCTCAGTTATTGGGGAATGATCTTTACGACTCACAAATGAATTAAATTTAGACTCTGTGTTAATTGTTCCATCTTTATATTATAATCTTTTATCTGTGTCTCAATTAACCACTTACTTATCATATGTTGTAATTTTTTGGCCTGATCATTGTGTGTTTAAGGACATCCAAACGAAGCAAACGATTGGTTATAGTATTAGACGAGGCAACTTATACTACTTGGAGATGTCATCAACAAACACTAGAAAGCTAAGCCCCGCACTAGTCGCAGATAGTTCCATAAAAAAAGGAAAATCAGAAATTTGGTTATGGCATAGACGTTTAGGGCATGTGTCATTTGGTTACTTAAAAAAAATTATTTCCTAATTAGTTTCTGAAATTTGATATTTGTAACTTTAAATGTGATGTTTGTGAACTTTCAAAAAGCCATCGAACTACTTTTCCATTGTCCTTAAATAAGAATTAAGTTTCTTTCATGGTAGTACATTCTGATGTATGGGAGCCATCTAAAGTTTCTACAATTGGAGGTGCTCGTTGGTTTGTTACATTTATTGATGATTGTAGCAGAATGACATGAATTTTTCTGATGAAATCGAAAGACGAAATAAACTCTTTATTTCAAAGATTTCATAAAATGGTGACGACTCAATTTCAAACACAAATTCGAGTTCTACATACTGATAATGAAGGCGAGTATATGAGCACAGCAATTCAACAGTTTCTGAAATCACAATGAACTATCCATCAAACCACTTGTGTGGGGATACCCCAACAAAATGGCATTGCTGAACGAAAAAATAAACATTTACTAGAAGTTGTTCGAGCATCACTAATCCAAGCCCACATGACATTATCTTATTGGGGAGAAGTACTGGCATCTGCAGTATACTTGATCAATCAAACACCTTCAAGCTCCCTTGGATTTCAAACTCTTTTCTAGGTCCTGAATATTGATATTTTGTCACCAAATGTGCCGAATTTACCCCCACATGTGTTTGGTTCTGTTGCCTTCGTTCATTTGCCGCAACAAGACAAATTATCTCCTCAAGCACTACGTTGTGTGTTTGTAGGGTATGCCTTACATCAAAAGGGATAACGATGCTATCATCCACCATCAAGAAAAATATACATCACAATGGATGTCATCTTTCATGAAGATATCATGTACTACTTGTCAGAGCCTGAATTTAATAGGGAGTATAATGAAGAGGAAATTCATACTCTTACATATCTTCCACCTGAAGAAGGTCAATCTTCTATTGAGGTAGTAAACCTTCAAGATACTGGAAAAGAAAATGGTGATGATTCTCAGGCTGAGATAAGTGAAGACACATTTAGGGAACACAATAACTCAAACACAATTGCAATTGAGAATGAGTCACATGAAGAAATACCTAACCAATCGTCTACAGAGGATGTTCCTACCACAATTCTAATCAGAAGAATTCTTCCCCAGTGTCAAAATGGAGGTATCCATAAACCCACATATGAGCCTGACTTCTCTAGTAGAGTCAAATACCCTATGAGTCATTTTGTGTCTAATCATCGCTTGTTAGAATCAAATCAGTCATTTTTTAATCAATTGTCTACTATATCTATTCCTAACAGTGTGCAGGAAGCCTTAAAAGACTCAAACTGGAAAGCGATTATAAATGACGAAATGAGATCTCTTCAAAAAAATCAAATATGGGAACTAGTTGATCTTCCACCAGGAAAAAAACCAGTGGGTTGCCGATGGATCTACACTATAAAGTACAAAGCAGATGGCTTTATTGAACGATACAAAGCAAGACTCGTAGCTAAGGGTTACACCCAAACCTACGGGATAGATTATACCGATATGTTTGCACCGGTAGCAAAAATTACTACTATTCGTATCTTATTATCATTAGCAGTCAACTTGGATTGGCCAGTGCAACAGTTCGATGTAAAGAATGCTTTTCTCCATAGAGACCTATCTAAAGCAATTTATATGGATCTGCCACCAGAATGCAGTGGACCAGAACGACTCAATCAGAAAGTATGCAAATTAAAGAAATCATTGTACGGGTTAAAGCAATCCCCAAGAGCATGGTTCGGGAAATTCACAAAGGTTATGGTTCTTTTTGGGTATAACCAAAGTAATTCAGTTCATACCTTGTTCATTAAAAAACGATAAGGTAAAATCAATGCCCTTATTGTCTATGTGACTGATATGGTAGTTACAGGCAACGACAAGAAAGAAAGAGAGGCTCTTCAGAAGTACTTGTCGAGAGAGTTTGAGATGAAGGATTTAGGAGCCTTAAAATACTTTCTTGGAATTGAGGTTTCTCGATCTAAGGGAGAAATCTTTCTGTCTCAAAAGAAATATGCCTTAGATCTATTGCACGAAATGGGAATGACAGTTTGTCAATAGAAGAAGGACTGAAGGTTTGTATTACCCCTGACTAAGTTCCAGTAGACAAAGGAAGATATCAAAGGCTGATTGGAAGATTGATGTACTTGTCCCACACAAGGTCAGATCTTGCTTATGCATTGAGTATTGTAAGTCAGTTTATGCATAACCCCGGAGAACAACACATGAAAGCAGTAATGCGGATCCTGAGGTACCTGAAGACAAATCCAGGAAAAGAAATCCTATTTTCCAAAAATGAAGATTACAGCAACATTATACTGATGCAGATTGGATCGGGTCAGTTAGTGATAGACATTCTACTTCAGGATACTTTACTTTTGTAGGAGGCAACCTTGTCACATGGAGAAGAAAAAAACATGTCGTTGCCCGTTCGAGCGCTGAAGCAAAATATCGAGGCATGGCCCTTGGGGTATGTGAAGGGTTATGGATAAGCTTTATCTTAAACGATTTGGGTTATCCATCACAACAACCAATACAACTAAACTGTGACAATAAAGTTGCACGAGATATTGCTTATAACTCAGTTCAACATGATCGAACAAAACATGTCAAGATAGATAGATTTTTCATCAAGGAGAAATTAGATGAAAAAATCTTAAAACTGCCGAAAATTCGATCAGAAGATCAACTTGCAGATATTTTAACAAAGGCCATTTCAAGCAGGGCATTTACAAAATTCCTAGACAAGCTGGGTATGCAAGACATCTATGCACCAACTTGAGGGAGAGGTTTGAGAATGTCGAATAAAACAGCATTGAAGGAAGTTTTTTAAAGACATAATCCGCACTTGTCAAATGGATAATCTGCACTTGTCAAAAACACGATCCGTGCCGAACGAATTGACATATTTCCTTCCGTATTCACATATGTAATCGTTGAAAAAATGTAACATTTGCATCTATAAATAACTCTCCGTATATAATGTTTTATTTAAGAAACGAAAATAAGTTTCTTCAACAGCATGGATAATTCTACCACTAGATGGAGGAAGTATAACAAATTGCTTTGTAGTACGATTGCAAATGTAACAGTCATGTTCCAAATATCTATCATAGAAGCTGGAACAACATAGTGACCCATGACAAGAATTCTAAATACGTAAACCTGAAGGATGTTTCAAAAAGTTAAGGCATTTAAAGGGACTAGTAATTGGCTTGTTTGTAAGAGGAACAAAATCGTGTTCTGGGTTGATGAGACAAGAACATCTATGCAAGATGAGGCCTGAAACTAAATAGCTGTCGGGGTAAAGGTGGCCAGAGAATTGAGGACCGGAAATGAGGGGAGAGCCAGTGTTTTGAAACACATTTGAATCTGAAAATAGATTTTGTGGGTAAACGAACAATGATTTCTATTAAGAGATCATCATTATTTGCAATGACAAAGGACGATAACTTCCTTTTGCCAAAAGACATATTTGAAGCTTCTCATGGCATCATGATATATCTCTCTTTTATTCTTATATACTCTTAATATGTGAACAATGTGACTATGCTTAGATTGCTCAATATATATATTGTTCTCATAATTGATAACAAGCAATCGACAACATTTGGTAGGTGCATATTGTCACACCCAAAAAGGAAAAATGTTTGATAACTCAAAAGAAGTGGTTAGTTAGTATAAGCACGTGTTAAAATATTTCCCCTTCACCAATTATTACAAGTTTTAGATGTTTAAACGGTGTTGTATATTTTGCACTATGACAAGCAAGGAAATATTATGTGAAAAGTGGATACCAAATAGCCCAAAAATTAAGTTTTCCATCTCCTCCTAGTGGTTCAAGGACTACATTAGAGGTGTAGAAAACTTTGTGGTCTCTCACTTTACCAGCTAAGGTGAGGAACTTTATGTGCAGGGCTGTCCAAATGTGCTTCCTACAACAGAAAATCTGTGGTATAAGAAGATTATTCATGATCCCATTTGTCAAGTGTGCAAAAGACAGGCTGAAAGTATTTTACATGCTCTGTTAAAATGCAAGGTGGTCAGGAAAGTATGGAAATTGGCTCATTTTGCTGGAAAAATTTTGAACTTGGTGGAGCAACCAATGATGTGTGTGATGCAAGACATGGTCGAGAGTTTAAAAAGAACAGAGATGGAGCTATTAATTGCAATTTTGCTGGGCTGCTTGGCATGCCAGAAATGTATTCATTTTTTAGGCAAAATATGTGGATCCCTTGATTACTGTAGCAAAGGCAAAAGCCATTATAGAGTCTTACAGGAGGTTTAAGATCCCAAGCTCAAACCATTCAGTGAATAGGGAAGATTCAAGTCAACCAAATTGGTGCCCTCCACCAAAAGGTTTTGTAAAAATAAATGTGGATGCAGCAACTAATGTTGAAAAACAGGCTGCTGGTTTAGGAGTTGTGGTGAGAGATTGTAATGGAAGCTTTGTAGCAGCTGCAGTGAAGAAGGTCCAATTCTTTGGGGATTTTCAGCAAGCTGAAGCAGAAGCTATTGCCTGGGAATGCAAGTGGCTAAGGAGACTGGCACATCATTAGTAATTATAAATACTGATTCTGAAGGGGTAGCTGACTTAGTAAACAAGAAGAAGGACAGCAGAACTCCTATTTTCTGGGTTATATCTGAAATTCAAGAACTTATTAATGAGTTCATTGAGTGTAAAGTTAAATTTGCTCCCAGGCCTTGTAATGTATCATCAATTAGCCAAACTTGCCTTGGAGTATAAGGAGTCTGCAATCTGGCTGGATTTGTTCCCAGCAAATGTAATGTATATTCTTCAAGTTTTGAATTAATGAAGGTTATAATTCCGTTTAAAAAAAACGGTGTTTTATATTCTTTGAATTGACTTTGATAGTTTATTCAGTACAACTTACAAACTTGATGCTATGAATCACCCTTTTTAGTAATCTAAATGATTAAAAAAATATCAACTCCAATCAAAATCATCCCAAAGACTTTATTAAATTATGAGGTCGTCCAATGAGGTAATTGGGTTGCCTTAGCTTAATAATTTTTTATTAGAGGAAAAAATGTGCTAAGATGCTCGGGATCCTACAAGGAGTTTTTCTTAATAATCTGAAAGAGGATAAGAGAGTTTGGAATTTAGATAAATCATGATGTTTCTCTACGAAATCTTACTTTCTTAGCCTCATGGATAAACCCGATGGCCTCTCATTTTCTCCTTACCAGATTTGGAAAGCTAAAGTCCCTACCAAGGTGAAGATGATGGTTTGGTCTGTTGCTCATAGAAAAATCAACACAAATAACATAGTTCAAAGAAGGAGACCTAATATGGCTTTATTTCCAGATTGGTGTGTCGTTTGTAAAAACACTTGAGGGAATGTTGATCATCTTTTCTACATTGTACTGCTGCTTACATTTTGTGGTCTAACTTGTATAAGATCTTTAATCTAAGCTGGTCAGCCCCTATATCATGTTACTCCCTCCGATTGGAAAGTTTTTCTTGCTTAAAAAGGACAAAAAAAGCAAGGATTCTATGGGACTGTGCAGTCTTGGCTATTTTTTGGATTGTGTGGAATGAAAGAAACCAAAGAATTTTTTATAACAAAACTGGAGAAGATCCTTCACACCTTGGGGACAAAGTGAAGTTTTGGACTTCCCTCTGGGCATCTCTAACTACTGAATTCAAACACATCTCTTTCTTTTTTATTTTGCTTAATTAGCAAGCTTTTGTATCTTAACAGGGATGCACTCTTAGTGAGCTAGTGTTTTTGAGTTTTGAAATATTTTTATCTTTGCAATTTCTAAGTGTTTTGTTTAATTTTGCTTAATTAGCAAGCTTTTGTATCTTAACAGGGATGCACTCTTAGTGAGCTAGTGTTTTTGAGTTTTGGAATATTTTTATCTTTGCAATTTCTAAGTGTTTTGTTTATTCTGGGACTTCTCATCCTTATTTTGTGGATTTGTACTCCTCCTAATCCTTGTACATATTTCTTATAGTTTTATTTAATCTTTTGTTTCTTAGAAAAAAAAAAAACATTCACACATTTGGTATAAAATTCAACAAGCAAAATGAAAGCATTACTTGAAGCAATTACTGATTCCATTCGTTAATACCATGCACGCCATGAAAATTGCTTCAAAATGTACTCAAGACAATGAATTTCAAATGCCAAATAAGCTAATTGAAGAGTCCAACAGGTACATCTGGCCATTTCAAATAAGAAATTTAACCCCACGACTAGAACAGAAAAGAGACTGCTGGCTTACATTTCATATCAATTTAAAAAATTATCTTCAACTAAAAAGCAAGCAAAATCTTATCTGTCTCTCTCACATCAAACAAAAATAGTAGCTTTTTTTTAACTTCATAGATCAATCATACTTGAAACTTATGTTGCAATAGCTCAATTAATGTTGAGGAGCCCATATCATCCAAAAGGGACAAGAATCTCAATATAATGATAAGCATGAGACCACTCACATTTTAGTTGAGAGCCATTAATAACTTCATGACCTGGATCAAAATCACAGATCTTGGTGAAAGTCTTGTCATTAAGGTTGTAGCGTATTGCCTTACCACGTATGTGCAGCACCATATATGACTGTTCATCGTTTGCTTCTCGAATAATACCAAGTATGGAATATTCATGATAAGCGGAAGGTTGTTGAAAATCATCCAGACTTGCATCAATCTCTGGAAATGCATTTATTAAAGCGTCAAGATCGACATGATACTTGACAAACCAACCTGAATAGTCTCTTTTCATCTCATAGACATTAAACTTTTTTCTACAACGATCATTATTTACAACAATATGTAAATGCTCCCGAGACTCTCCAAAACAGACAACGCTTCTACCTAATGCTTCTGCTACCATCATTCCTAATCTTTCTATCAAGTTTGAAGGAACTTGAAATGGAGGCATTGGCATTTCTTGGAGCTGCTCCTCGTCAACTTTGAAACACAAGCACGAATAAAAAGGATCAATCCAATGGAGAGCACCATTCCAAAATACTCCAACTTTGTGCTTCAAATTATATGGCAAAACAAAAGGAAGACCAGAGAGCCTCCAAGAGCCTGTATGAGATGAGTAAACCTCAATCTGATAACTTACGCCAGCATTGCCATTCTCTTCCAATGGATCAGAACAGATGCAGACAATTTTAAAGTGGGAAGATTTGGCAGGATCATAAGCTAAGCCAATTCTATGGATAACTCTTGACATTTCATCTACAAAAGGAGGAAGTCAAACAAGCTGATGGGACGTAGGATTGTAAATGTGATAATCACACGGTAAATTACTATTGCTTGCAGAGCTTGAACAAAAGAGTAGGCCATTACAAGATTGCAAGATACTTAACCCCAAGGGGTGGTTCGCAACAGTCAGAGACCTAAATGGAGCGCTTATTAACTTGGCACCAAGAGGAAGGAAATCATATTCTGGAATACTGAGACGGCCATAAGTTCTGTGCAGGATAAGACCTGAGACAAGGTGGGTGTCAGGGTAAAGACGGAGGGTGAAGCAAGGACTGAAAATTAAAGACTGCCAGTGTTTAGATACACATTTGAATTTCATAAGAGATTTTACGGGTGAGCGAACTAAAATTTCTGTTAAGAGATCTACATTATTATCTATGGCCTCAGAGGGAGACAAAGTTGGGAATTTTGAATTAGACATAGTAGTTGAAAATTTTGAAGCGACACTAACGATAGGAACAGTAGACAATCCTAATGGTGTAATGAAAAGGAACTTTTAAACTAGATCTCATGAACAAGATGAGAGTTTCTACACAGTAAATTAAGTAAAGAAATTTAACCTAAATGAAAATGAGTGCCGTTACCCAAGTCCAAGTTGCATTTCTGACTCCACTCCACAAATCCACGCAGCAACAACAGCTAACTCAAAAACCCCATTTCGCTATCCCATCATCAAATTGAAAATTGAAACCCTAAAGTCTCAAAGATACCACACTCGCCCACTGTTTCTTCTTTGTTTTCCGAATTCTGCTTACCAACTTTCACGCCAGCCTCTGCCTTTCACAATTCACGCATGAAAATTGAAACCCTAAAGTCTCAAAGATACCACACTCGCCCACTGTTTCTTCTTTGTTTTCCAAATTCTGCTTACCAACTTTCACGCCAGCCTCTGCCTTTCACAATTCACGCGTTTTATGATTGGGTCCTTAGTTTTGGGTTCGGCCCACCAATGTGAGGTGACAGAGCCCAAAACTTAATACAAATAATTAATTCATATGCGAAAAATTTATCGAATTGTTTTTTTTTTTAACAATTAGATCGGCAATTCATTAAACACAATTGAAATTCATCGTCAAGTGTCACATCGCCGGCGGCCGCAAATGACAGACCAATCACAAATAAGCAAATGAGAGTTGCCATGCGACGCACCATCGCCGTCTCAGAAAAAAAAAATAATCGAAGTGTTTAATTGAATTTTCATTTAAAACAAGAAATTAATTAATTTGTATTAGGTTATTAAAGTAATTTCAGTTAAAAAAAATAAAAGGAATTTTGAAGGGTATCAAAAGGCCAACTCTTGCAGATAATATAAATGGCAAAATGAAAGGAACAGCACATGGTCTCACAAAAGCCTTACGGATATTAAGAGAACCTCAAGTTTGAAGCCTCCATTGACTACTCTTTCTTCATTTTCTTACTTCCCCTTAAAAAGGTGGTCGCATTTTTAAGTTTATAAAAGTAATGCTTTGATCTTCTAAAATCTGTGTTAATTACAATTGAGTCGTGTAAAATTCTTGATACATTAATAGTTTCTCTTGTTCACAACTAAGCAAACAACAAGGTGAAATGGAGAGTGTGTTTAACATTTTGGTGTGGAATTTTTGGAGCAAAAGCAAGATCATGAATCCAACAAAAGGAGCTACAGTTTCAAATGCCGCAAAGTCAGTGCATGAAAGTAAAATAAAATACACATACACCACTCAGTAATTTGATTTTCAAACAATTTTCTTTGACTAATCTTATCTTCTAGTTATTTTGATCGTTATGAAACTTACTTTAACCGGTTACCCAAGTTCAAATTTCGTGGTTAAGGGGCTAAAACTTTGGAAATTTTACAGAATATGAATTGGCCGTCCCGTCATTTCAAACAGGTCCCAGAATTTCTACTGCTACATCTCAATTAGTAGTTGAACGAGCAAGTATATAACAGACACAAGGTTCATATTTACCAACAAAGCAAAGAAATGCTTGACTAGTATGTATGATGTTTGGGCATGTTTGAATCTTCTGGCTGGCAATATATTTTACCCCAAGTCCTTCTAGAGACAATCAGTTAGTTTATACAATGTTTCCAAGAAATTGAATCTCTGAATGGTATCAAGAAATAATATGAATTGCAACAAAAACGAAAGAAAAAGAACAATTTAATAACATTTGCCACTATCAAGCAACACATCATTTGTACATGCCATATAATAGTAATATAGACTGAAAGAATTGAAATTTCACAATAACTTACAAAAACTAGTAAAGCAATCTGTCATATGATTCATGGGGTAGGAATAGTTTTTCACTGGTTCCTACAACGTGATTGAGAAAGCTACCCATAAATAAATGCATGCAATGAAGGATAAGACAAACGATTAAGTTGAGCAGCAGCTGGCCTTCTGGTTCACCGGTTGTCCTTTTATCTGCACAGTTGGTGGCCTTGCATTGTTCATTGCAGGTTGACTTGCCATCCTACGCAGAAGAAAAACAGGTAAATCATTAACAAGAAACCACAACAATAGTAAATCCTGATCTATATGTAATATATTTGCGTGACAGAATCATAACAAATTTTCTGATGAAGTTGTTCAGTTCACTGATTGAAAAGTAGCACCAATTTTTTTTTAACACAAAGTAAGAAAAACTTCACACACTCTCAACATTCTTGAGCAATAAATATAATTACACAATGTGTTACAATGAAGATCTACCTGTTCTTAATGTCAGCAGTCATAGCCATAAAAGCTTGTTCCACGTTCAAAGAATCCTTTGCGCTGGTCTCCATGAACGGGATGCCAATTTCATCAGCAAATGCCTTTTGAAATCCCAAACAATAAGATACAACAGGGTCAATTGCATTTTCAACAATTTTGTCAAAGTAAATACATAAGATATCTGAGGGATGAGAATAATTTCACCTTCGCTGTTTCATAAGAGACAACTTTCTTATCAGTGAGATCACACTTGTTTCCAACCAGAAGCTTGTTTACATTTTCACTTGCATAGCGATCAATTTCATTCAACCACTGCTTAACGTTGTTGAAGCTCTCTTGGTCTGTAACATCATAAACAATCTGCCATACATGCCATCAATTCAATGAAAGTAGCCACACGCTAACAAAGGGTAGAACTGTGAAAAATAACAATGAAACTAAGAGTTAAAGGAAAACTTACAATAATGCCATGTGCTCCACGGTAGTAGCTGCTAGTGATTGTCCTGAATCGTTCTTGCCCTGCAGTGTCCCACTGCATGTTCAAAACAAATGAAATCACTAGCTATAAAGAAACACTGGTGAGAAACAAAAAGTGCACACAAACAATATCATGGTGATGCACCAAGGATCAAATCAAAATCCATTGACAAAGGTTAAAACACAAAGAAAAGGGGGTGAAAGACCTCAATGAAACAAAATATTCAAGGAAAAATTCTCAGTGAAAACAAGAAGCACCAATATGATTGTACTGAATTATAGCATAAACTCATGTATACCAAGTCGTTAAAGAGTAAAATAAACAGACATAAACATAAACAAACAAAAGGAAAAAGTAAGCGAACACGCACACAAATAGACAATGCACTAAATCATCAACAAGTCTAAGAAAAAACATAAGATTAACAAGAGAGCCTCACAATTTGGAGTTTTACAGTCTTCCCGTCTTGCTCCACTGTGCGAATTTTCTACATAACAGAAAACCAGAAACAATATTAGGATGAAATGTTAAAACCAAAATAATGATCAATTGAATCTACAACTTAGATACTTACAAAGTCAACCCCAATAGTGCTAATGTAACTGTCCAGGTACGAATCATCCTGTAAAGGATCGACAGAAACTAAAATGTCAGCACAAATAGGTAAATATGAATTAAACTCCAGAAATCAAACTACATTGCATCAAGATTCCTTGCTCAGAAACCAAACCATTAGTTTCAACATGTTGTAGTAAACAATGCAAAACATCCAACACAGCAACCGTTGTGTGAAATCCACAAAATACAATTAAGAGATATAGAAATAACACACATATTTAGTCTCCATTAGCTTTACTGAGTAAAATCAAAAAATTACACGAGTACAAAGCAAAGGAGAATATCATTTTCATCAATCAATCCACAATAGTTAAATCATGTATGATCATTGGTTTTTCTTTCTTCTTTTAGCAACAAAAAATGCAAAGAAACCAGAAAAAATGCCATAACCATCACATTTTGTCCAGTTCTCATAAGAAAAAATGGAAACCTTTTTTAGGAGAAGAAAGTCTCAGTTCAGGTACAATGACAACGTTGTCTGTATCCTCTACAGAACCAGAAGAAGCAAAACAAGAAAACCTAAAATCCTAAAAATGGTTGGAAAAATTTCGAAGAAGAAAGGGAAAAAGTTAAAACATTCATCATACCATGATGAAGAAGCAACAACTGAGCAGTTGGCAAAGCATATTCATGAAGTTTGAAGCAGGAGAAAATGATTACTAATGCAAATGAGGCAAAAAATGAAAAGACGAGGTTTGGAATTTTTTAATCTTACAGCGAATCTCAGAAGAAGACATGATTTGCCAACTCCAGAATCTCCAATCAGCAAAAGCTTGAACAAGTAGTCACTGCAAAAACAAAATCAAAATAATTTAATCTCCATGACTAGTGCATCAAGAATTCTAACATCTATTCCTCTCAACCACAGTCATTTCCCTACCAAACAAAATATTAATTAAGCCGTACAATAAGATAACCATTACACTTGTTTGAATTCACCCCAGCTCGCTATTCTTTAAAACAGACCAACATAGTACATAAAGTCAAACAAATTCATTGCATCCATATGAAAATTGACCATTCATCAGAAAAATCACCACAAAGCATCAATGAATTCCCAACAAATGCCAAGTTTGACCAAGTTATCTACTAGGCCATTAGCTTGTAATTCAATGGCAATAAATTCAGCAAATTACAAAAACTGAGCTGAATTATGTCTAATTACAGTAAATTTACATCTTATTAAAGCGTTGATTTAACGAGAAATTGAAACCATAAAACAAATCCAAAGCAAACAGAATACAATTATGATACTCAATACATTATATACATACACAATCCATAATCAGAAAACACAAAGCTAACAACTTTTTGGAACAAAATAATTGCAGATCCACAGAAATTACCACTTTTAGCAAATACCCATAAAAGATCTTTGGTAAAAAAACGGAATTCAAATAACAAAGCTAAATGAATAAAACGAAATTAAGAGGTGTAAAGATCTGGGGGGCTTACTATTCAGGATTCATGACTGCAATAAGATGTTGAGGGGGTTCGCGCAGAATCGAACCGGTCCAGCTGGAGATTGGACCGGGAGTTTGGCACAGACAAGCTAAGGAGGTGAGATTGAGAGAGAATTTGACGAAGAAAGCAAAATGCCGATGATGATGATGATGAGACCGAAAAGTTTGGACTGCTTATAATAATAATAATAATAATAACAACAAAATGCCACTTAACATATCATCTGGTCAAACTAACGGCGTTACCTGTGAAAGGATTGCGTCATTTGTACAGTAAGAACACGTGATCGAGTGCAAATTAAGTAATTGAAAAATCAAAAATCACTGATTTTTTTTTAATTATGATATTCAATAATTGTTATTGATATTATATTAAATATTACAATTATAATATTTACAATCGTATTAAACAAATGAGACCACCGTCATACATTAATTCATTAAAGCACTTATTCAGATACTTTAAATCCTCTCTAATATTTGAGAGTTGTTTACTCCACTCACATTTCATAAGGGAAAGACTATTAAACAATTAGAACTACTACCATACATTAACCTATTAAAGCACTTGCTCAGGTACTTTAAACCCTCTCTAATATTCGAGGGGTGCCTACTCTACTCACATTTCGTAAGGAATAGACTATTAAACAACCAGTACCACCGTCATACATTAACTCACTAAAGCACTTGTCCACATACTTTAAACTCCCTCTAATATTCGAATGGTGCCTACTTTACTCACATTTCGTAAGGGGGAGACTGCCTCCATAATTAGTTGATAATTGAGGGAGTATTGGGACCACCGCCATACATTAATCCACTAAAGCATTTGCCCATATACTTTAAACTTCCTCTAATATTCGATAGATGCATACTTCACTCACATTTCGTAAGGGAGAGATTGTCTCCACTCAATTAGTTGATAATTGAGGGAGTACTGAAATTAATCTCCATAATACTCTTATGGAGGCTCAAACCATTACACTCAATATTATAAGTGTAAGGCTTCTTTCATTCAACCAAACGCCCATTAGTAAAAAAAAAAAACCATTGATTACTTAATATTAAAATTATTTATTTATTATAGTTCTTCAAATATCTTTTCTAATTAAAATATATCATTTTTTATTACTTTTAGGTGATTACACACACATATACACTAAGGCCCATTTAGGTAATATGTTTTAGTTGCTTTTCTCATTAAACAAAAGTGATAATGAAATTGATATTTTCAAATTTATTTTTAAAATTTAAAAATGTGTTCATTATCATTTTCAAAAATAATCTTGAAAATGAGGAAAAAATATTTTTGGTAAGAATATTTTAAAGAATAATTTCCATAAACTTAATATTACATAATGTTTTAACTATTCAACTAGTTTAATTGTTTTAATTTTAAGAATAAATTAGATGATCTTATTATTATTTTTTGTTTAAAGAAAATGATAAATTCTACATATTTGATTAATTAATATATAAAAACATAAATATTATAGTGTATATAAAAAGAAATTATCATTGTGAGGGAAATTGATTTTTGGGTATGATAATAATAATAATAATAATAATAATAATAATGATAATAATAATAATAATAATAATATTATTATTATTATTATTATCATTATTATTATTATTATTATTATTATTATTATTTTGAGAGATTGTGGAAGAAAATTGTTCATTTGGGAACTTAATACTGTATTGATAATAAGAAAAATAAGAAAAAAGTTGTTTTCTTATTTCTTTTGTTAAAAGTAGAGAATGAATTTTACATTTCTAATAATATTTTTAGAAACGATTTACCAAACATGTATCTAGTATTTTCTGAATTCAAAAATAGAAAACATGATTTGGAAACAATATCGAAGGCACCCTATGATATAGTCAGAAACTCTTACACAAATTTATTTTGTGCAAACTGATGTGGCATGATAAAATTAGTTGAATTAAATATTTATTAGCCCACATAATTTATTTATATTATTTTATATTTTCATTCAACTAATGAATTAATATCACATCAATATGTACAAGAAAAGTTTATACAAGAGTTTGCGATTGTATCATCACTCAAAATTTTTTAGTCTAATAATATCAACAGGCTACTAAATTATAGCATATGTATCCTATCAAATACATTAATATAATTGCCTATCGTCATTAAGCTTATACTTCAACGACGAATAAGCTCCAAAAGGACTATTTCTCACTTTCCTTAAAAAAAAAAAATTGAATTCATCACCTCTATCATTCCACTGCAAATATAGCAAATAGGTAAATAATTACAAATTAAAAATTTTTAATTTAATTTAATTAGGATTTTAATTACGAATATTTGTTTAATCTATTAATTTCTATTTATTTTTTAAAAAAACTATAGATAAAAATCTATTGTAAAAGCTAATGCCAATTGGTAGAGAAACCCAACTCAATAACCTTTAAAATTGCAAAAATATTTGAGCATAAAAAGAGAACTCGGACACAATTCGTAGATGGAAAACAACCCTCATTTAAAAGCACCATAAAAAAAATTAAAAAAAAGGTCTAGCTCTTCTCTTTTAGATCCCTCTTTTTATCAAAAAAAAAAAAAAACCATTAAAGCCTCTAAAAATGAAAAACACTGCAAGATGAAAGAAGTTTCTAATAAACATCACCTAAATATTAATTGCTCGAAAGTTTAACATCAAATGCTCGATCGTGAGAGATTCTGGGAAATCCCAATAACAATTAGAGATCGAACTGGGTTCCGAAAACCAAAAAAAAAATAAAAATGGTGTATAAAATGCTAATACATCATCATTCATTTGCAAATAAGATTTACAAAAACTATCACTTGAATCTTTTTAAAGATTTTCTCCAAGTCTTGTTTATTTCTTCTTTAGGTTTCTCGGTGTCCCTCAGCTCCATAGGTAAGACGCTCGTTTGAGTACCATCACTATCGGTATCAATATCTCCTTCAGTTGTCAATCCATCAATTTTTGCTGCTACTGAATCCGCTGCCTTAATCCCCACTTCCACATCTGCATCAAAAGGTTACGTTCTTGAATATTAATTGATTAGCCAATTCTGAATTAAAATTTTCAATTGAATATATATACATATATGCAATCGTCAAGTCTTATATTCAATCATTTGGCTTGCTGTCTTTATTTAGGTTTCTGATCATCTAACGGTGCCCAAATTTTCGACTGACCCAGAGTACCAGAGTCACAATAACATGTAAATAAACAGGATGTTCAAACCAAGAAAGATACACATATCAAAATGGTCGTGTAATTAAATTGCATGCGTTTAATTAATAAAATCAAAATAGGGGGCCTTACTTGGATTGGAAAAGAGCCATAGAACAAAGGCACATAAAAGCAACACAATGGGAATAAAATGAACAGAATTCTCAGCAAATTTGGCACGTGACTTCTCCTTCTTAGCAATCTCTTCAATGGGATCATGAGCCCACAGCTCGGTGCCATCCATGGATACTGATGTTGTTCTCACCCCGGAAACTGGCTTTTGCGACGTGTGCATATCATCGGACACTCGGCTCCAACTCACCGACCTATACATAATTAATCTTTAATTTTTTTTGTGTATTTATAAATTTTTTTTTCCTGGTGTTGATTAGAGACAGGAAGAGAAGTTAGCGAGTTCAGAGAAAGCAGCTTAGATCTTGGGTGAAAGATTCAGTTTCAGTTTTGTTTTGACAGTCTTTGTTGTATGGAAATGTATAGTAAAGAAAGTCCTTAGCTTCCGAATTTAGGGCCTACTTTTTGGCTGCTTAACTTTGGCTTGTTCTATTAAAAATAAAATCATTTAATTAGATCATTAATTTTAGGATCTTATTTAAAGAAATATTTTAATACTTTTTATCAAACATATATATGTTAGCTAATGCCTTAAAAAAGAAAAAAAAATCTGGAATAGATTAGAGCTGTCAATAAAATTAATGTCGTTGTATTATTAGACCATCTTATCACAAAATTTTATTTAATTTTATGATTTTTGCTTTTTCAGCTCAAAAACAATTTTTTACAGAATTTTTTACAAACTCTGCATGTACATGCTGGACGTTAGAACTTAGATCTTTATCACATTTCTCACTAATATTTTTTATTCATTTCAAGATGCGGAAATATGTTGAATTATATAACACTTTCACCTCTGTTTAATTGACTTAGTTTGTAAGAGAATTTTGTATGTCGTTGGTAATGAACTCAAAATTAGGATGGGCAAAAAGGGATTAGTCGGGCCAAGCCTAGGCCTGGTCCTTTATATAAGGGTTTGGATAAAGGCTTAAGGAAAAAGTTCAAGTAAAGTTCTTTAAAAAAAATTATAAATTTAAATTTAAAAAATAAAATAAATAAAGAAATTAAATTTCTAATTTATAAATTAATAATGATTTAAAAATTTTAAAATTATAATACTAAACTCTCTCTTAAGTGTTAATTAATTAAGAGAGTTGTTGAATTAAATAATCTCGTATTAAAAGAATTAAATCTCTAAATTTTTATTTACTTCATTTTTTTATTTATTATTTTATTTTAAACTATTCATTTCTAATTCAATATTGATTATAATATTATTTTATTTCAAATTTACAAGTTTAAATTTGGAAAAATCCAACCTAAACCCGCATTTTACCATTCCTACTCAAACTACATGTTAACAAGGAAGAAATCAAGAAATTGTGAAAAGAATATTAAGGTCAAATATAGAAATAAAACAACAGAATACATCAAGCTCAATATGACAGTATCTTTATTACCCTTTTAGCTAGATTTTACCTATATAAACAAGATAGCAATAGAGATGACTCATGACGTGATCACAACATGACTCATGACGTGACCACAAGAACCAACTTTATGGCTCGTGCATTTCTTGTAAGCGGCAACCTTTGACTTCATAATGGAAATTGTGTAATTTGTAGTTGCATTTTATGTTCTAATCCTGTCTACTAGCAATGATTTTAGGGAGACCGACAATTTTTAACGTTTGGGTTTTAACTCTTACCCCTTACATTTTTCATTATACGATGTTAACACTTGATGTCAACATTTTGACCAAATATAAACAATTTATTCTGTGGGTGAGGTGATTTTTTCCTGTAAACGTTTTGATTTCAGAGGGAAATGTGGTATAATTTCAAAAAAAGAATTTAAAAAAAGTAAAAAATCAAAAATAGAACCCAAAAACTAATGGAAAAGTGTTAATCTCTCATCATTTTCAGGGAGGAGAAGAAAAAGTCGTACGGTCAACTGCTATTTCGTTGATATAGAAACAGGGGCGTACAAATTAAAGAAGAATATAACTCAACCTCTAATTTCACAGCTACATGCCATTCGGGCAACAAACACAGAGACAATTAGGAACAAAAGGCAAGCACCAAGATGACATGCAGACTAGTTTGTTAGTCATTTTGCCACTGGTGCTTGGCCGAGTGGTTTTACAAGTAACATTCTTTAATTTTCCGCCGAATTCAAATCTTAGGGAGATAGAATTAGCACCATGTATACTCTAAAACACTTAATCACCAAGCTAATTGAATAAACCAATAACTCTGCTCCTTCATTACCTTCTTCCAGCGAAAGAACACCCACATAACATAAATTATTTTCCCATGAGCCTCGTTTTGCATGAGAAAGACATATTTTGCTGAACTTTTTTGTGGAGAAACAGAGAAGAAATAACAGAGCCAACATAGACAGGCACTATTTCACAATCTTCAGCGTATTCGTGAAGTTTTTTCCTCCGGCAATATCATTCTTGGATAGAAAATTCAGAAAATCCATGAAGCTACTTTCTTTGTATCCCTTGGGATGCTGCTGTTGGAGGAAAATCAGTTTTTAAAATTTTATAAAAAATTTTAGGATCGCTCTCATACAATATATAAGAATTTGTAATTTAAAAATTATACCTTGAAAATCCGATTTGACTTTTTCCACTGAAGTGATTTAGGCTCCTAGATCACGATCCGTCACCACCACTCCTGTTAGATCACGATCCGCCACCAAATAATCTTTCAGGCTATGACTCAAGTTTGATATGCACTTGACGTGTGGACGCCTTTATCACCACTAAAACAACTAGCATGAGAAAATTTTCTCTTAACAATAAGGAGAAAAATCTTTTTCTCTAATCTGTATAAAGTAGTTGCTCTCCTTTTTTCAAGAGAAAATAAGTTTATTTATATCTCTATTTAGTGGAAACCCTAGGTTCCATTTTTTTATTATTTAATTCTATTAAATCAAGTTTGATTTAAATTAAAAATAATAAACCAAAAGTAAGGTTACTTCTTTCTTGTCATAGGGGCTCACCTTGTAAAATAACATAAGATCCCTTAGATACAAGTACATTACATGGAGTCTCCCACTAAATAATATATTAGGCTTTTAACCCAAATAGGTAGTTATCTTACTTATTAATCCAGTAGTGGCGCAGTCAATTAAATAAGCTAACCCGATGATCATGTGAGAACATACAATAGTGGTTATAATAATTAGGTTTGTAACTAAACTAGCTCAATTATTTAATTCCAAATATACTCGACTAAAAGATTGGAACTGACATTCATAATTGTATGCTCGAATAATAATTCGTCACAAGCCACATCGATTTCTTTACTGCATAATCATTTGCACCATATCATTAATTAAATCGATATCTCAATTGTCTAATCGATTTAATTACATCTTATTCATTGATACTTATTGGTTTTCTCTAATGATCATTTTCAACATACTAAATATGTTGACACACTCTGGCCAGAGAATTATATGATCAAGTGCCGAAAACCCATCAAGAGATGTATTGTACAAATTCTATATTGTTAATCTACAACTCCAATACTCATAATTGCTCCCACCAAGATACCGGGTAATTTTGACCACAATTGTGTATCGTGCTAATTGATAACTCAAGTGAAATAACAATTACAATCATGAAATCATAACTAACTCAAGATTAATATTACAGTAAAATCAATATCTATGAGATTTAATAAGTCTGACAGTCATTTTAAGGTTAATTAAATCTCAACCATAATTGCTCCCACCAAGATACCAGGTAATTTTGACCACAATTGTGTATCGTGCTAATTGATAACTCAAGTGAAATAACAATTACAATCATGAAATCATAACTAACTCAAGATTAATATTACAGTAAAATCAATATCTATGAGATTTAATAAGTCTGACAGTCATTTTAAGGTTAATTAAATCTCATATGTGATCTAGTTCAATGTAGTAAAACTACATCAGTAAATTCATACATGATTAAGACAAATCATTCAATGAATTTACTACAGTTTAAACATAAATATAGCGTCCAACTCTATATTATCAACTGTGAACTTAATTTATTTAATCATAAGATAACTTGTATTTATGTCTTCTGTAAATCCATATGATGATCACATAAATATATATAATATGATTAAACAAATCTTATTCAAAATATTTATGCAATTAAAAATATATCAAATATTTTATTAATCAGAAAATAAATTAATATGTTTTAAATGAACATATAATCCCAACAATTGCTCATTCGCAAGCTCTTTCGCGGTCTCCATTTTCACATCCACCCCCAAACTATCCAAGCTAGTGATGGATATTCGAGTCCTCTCGCGATTGAGGGTAGCCCTATGAGCAACGCTTTTGTAAATGCCATTACTTAGCACCTCAAGACGGTCACCAACATGAACATTAGGGACCTTTCTCCATGATTCGTCTTCCTTACGAAGGAATTCAAGCCCTTCAGAGCTTTGCAGAACGATGGTTAAGCAATAATTATTTATAAATAAATTAAGGTGAGCCAACTTAAAGTAATTTTTAATATCCTTTCAACAATTTTACTAATAACTATTTTATAAAAACTTAATTTATCAATTTAATCATAAAGGTAAAATAATATGATAAAAACTTGAATAAATTTGTATGTTACTTTTAATGTTAATTTGATAAATTATCATTTTTTTCCACTAAGATCCTCAAAAATATTATTGTAAGGTTGTAAAAGAAAAGCAAAAATAAGAATAAGATATAACATGTTTACAGCTGAGATGTTTGAGGTATCTTTTTAAATATAAAGATTAAACGAATATTTATCAGACTTAAAATTTAACACTGGAGGACAAAATTGAACTCTATGAAACTTTAATTATTAAGGGCAACATAATAAAATTACATATATATATCTTCCGTGTATACAGAGCACGAACTTATCGAAAAATGCCGAGGATTTTGGGGGGTTGAAATGCTTGAATAACAAAAAGACTGCTGGTATTAATTATTATTAGCGCAGCTGTTTTTGGGTTTGAAAAAACAGGCGTGGATTCTGGTGGCTTGAGCAATTGTTAGTAGTATTCTGACCAAATTGAAAGAGAGAGAAATTTCATTTGACTATCTGTTATCGTAGATGAGCTATGGGATGAGGGCATGAGGCATTGTTCAGTTATCTAGGGCATACAATTGGTTGTTTGGATATTTTAATATTTAAAAGGAAAAGTAACTTGGACGGGTGGAGTGGATTCCAATCTTTGCAGAAACTTTAGATTTGGTTTGAAGGAAAATCATAATTTCTGGTGTGTGTGTGTCTATATATATGTAAACAGGTTGTAGAATTTAATAAAGAAATTTTTGTATTCTTTTATCTAAATTATGCCACCTATTCTTCTCTTAATTTTTCATAAAGTGTCTCTCATAACCTCTCAAAATCAGTTTTCAAATCAATGTATAAGTGAAAATTTATTCCTAACTTTATTTTGATAATAAATCCTGGAACTAAGATCTCCATAGAGAAAATATATACATCTGCAATTATTATTTGATGGATCAAGATTTATGAGATGGTTATTTTTGTTATTTTGAAAAGTAACATAATTGAAAACTAATATAAATTTCTTCTACATCTATTTGAGGGAGCTGAACAAAAAAGATTTGTATCAATAGAAAAGTTTTACCAATCAAATTAATTAAAATGAAATAATATCATTAGGGATACTATAGAAATATATAAAGTTTGGGTAATCTTCAATTCGTGAGTTTGCTTTTAAGTATAAGTTAGGCACATGAATTTTTATATAATATCGAATCAAACTCATACACAAGTAGACTCACACTATATTACATGATCTAACAATGACTAATTAGATCTGCGATGAGTTGATGCCCTGGATCATCATTATACCAACTACCACTATCTAAACATCTAATGGGCAATGGCCATTATTTATTTGTTCTAAGGTGGTGGTGGCCTACCCTTTGCAAGGACATGTACATTGTACAGTCTCACATGCTATACACACACACACATATTTGTCTTTATCTCCATTCGCTCCAGGGTATGCTTTGATTATTGCTTACTATCACTAGACACGTCACCATCATTCCTTATTCACACCTCAACATGATCATTGATCTGATGCACACGAGTCCATGCTGACATGGATTCGAAATGAGACGTTCATTGAGGCACTTCGTCGAGCACTATGTTCATTTCATCGAACAAATACTCTGCCTTAACAGTTTTCTAAACGAGTGATGCAAACCACAGATGGTACATAATCCCCAACCCCCCTACAACAACCCCCTGACCTATACATTTAATTAAGAAAGCATTTTATAGACTCATATAGTCTCCTCATGACACGATGCTGTTAAATCCCTACAAAATGAAAGTTGAATCCATGTGTGGTTCTATAATTAACCGATGTACCAATAAGTGCAATCCAATTTTAATTTCATCAGTCAAATTATATATAATTAGTTATAGAACATATTACAAACAAAAATGTTAGGAATCCTAATCTTTAAGTCACAACTTCAATCCTAATATTATATATCAATCACTCATTGGACAGTAAATATAAAATTACTTATTATTTTATTATATCGTTCTATAGATGGATGTCACATTAATTAAGATTCAAATACTTGAATGTCTAACATTACTCTTTAAACCAAGAGGCCTTCTTAAGCTAGAAAATGAAGGAAGAAACTTGATAATAGGATTATTATCATTTGACTGCTCTAAGAATCACAAAACATCAAATGACTAGAAAAAGTATTATTTTACTACTATATCCACAAATCTTATTATTTTACTATATTTCTACCAATACCAATAGTTGTACAAGCTAATGGACTAATAAACTACTAATTTTTGCATTGAAAGAATACCATATAAATAAAGGTATCAAGTATTAAATTCACAGGCTTATATATAGGGAACATTTTTAAATTTATATAATATTGTAATGCTTTATATGTTATTTTTGTTTACAAAAAAAATCATTAAAGGGCAAAGTTAGTAGTTCACAAGTCAATTAACAATACTAACAAAAATGTAGTAAAATAATAAGTTTTGGAAAAATACAGCAGTAATATAATACTTCTTATATTCATTTAATCTATTACAATTCTTTAAGGTAATTAAATGATAATAACCCTTGACAATATAGTCAATAAAAAAAATAAAATGAAATAAAAAGAGCTAGGCAAGCAAACTTCACATCCTACGAGTCAAAACTCAGAAAGTCTTAATTCTTAATCTTCAGCGTATCGATGAAACTTTTCCCTTCTGCAAGGTCATTCTTGGAAAGAAAATTCAGAAAGTCTCTGAAGCTGCTCTCTTTGTATCCCTTAGGATTTTTCTCATCCACAAGCTCTTTCGCTGTCTCCATCTTCTCATCCATCCCCAAACTATGCAGGCTCGCGAGGGATATTCGAGTGCTTCCGCGATTCAAGATAGCCCTATGAACAACGCTCTTGTATCTTCCGTTGCTTAGCACCTCAAGCTGGTCGCCTACATGAACTTGTAGGGCACTCTGCATCTTAGGAACCATTTTCCATGATCCATCTTCTGTATCCAAGATTTCGAGGCCCTGTGAGCTCTGAAGAACGATGGTTAGGCAAGTGTAATCAGAGTGAGGCGGCAACCCTAGTGCGATGTCGGGTTGTGGGCACGGCGGGTAACAATTGACAGCCATTACTTGCATTCCTTCGTCCATTTTGTTGACTAAATATTTTGGACCTAACCCAAGGCTCTCGGTAATTGCACTCATTACCTCCAAAGCTAGTTTCCTCTGTTCAGTGCAATATTTGCCCATGTTTTCCCTGAATGAAAACACATTTTTAAATAAACAAATATTATTGAAGAAGAGACAAGAAAAAAGTTGTGAGATGACATCCTGCTATATCATCAACATGTGCATATTTGATATTTAACTGAAGTCATGAAACGTGACAATCGAAGACTAATAAATTTTATACACACACACACAACACACACACACGCACACATATGTGTGTGTTTACTAGGACCGACGTCATCGCATATGTTAGACATTTCATGACAACATTGAGTTATCCATTTTCATTCAACATCAATCCTATTTTCATACAATTGCTAAGATGTCAGGTACTTTTATTACTTTTAATTTTACAATGAAGGTAACGACATTTGCAACCGCTGCACACTTCATGCCCATTATAGCCGCAAGAATTGCTAGAAAAGGACAGAGAAGATAAGAATAATGGCTATTTCAGTAGGTTTCTTTTTCTTTTTCTTTTTTTAAACATAAGCACAAAAAACAGTAAGCTAGGAAGATGCAGTGTGCACGCACCTATAGTTAGGTGGATTCTTGGGCCAAAAATCAATCCAGTGATCAAGGGGATGGGCATAATGCTTGAGGATGACCCTCCAATACTGGATCTCGTCAATCCCATCTTTTAGGCTTGTTGAATATCTCACCGGCCTGTGTACGTCACCAGACATGAACTTCATCTTCTCTTCACTCGGTAACTTGAAAAAATCAAACGCCGTCGAAAGCGCTCCATCCAGTATCGATTGGCAGATTCCATGATTCACAATCTGAATGGATAAAATGCAGTTAGATTAATTTTAGAAAGCATCGTTATGTTAATTTTACATGTAGGACTAGCTAGAAGGTACTGCTTCAAGAATATTCACTTGTCGTTACTCTACGAGTAACTCGGCTGCTTATGAATGGTTTTTATGGCAGCAATCACTGAAATTCTGGTAATAATGTACTGCTTATGAATGGTTTTTATGGCAGCAATCACTGAAATTCGGGTAATAATGTATTAAGGGGCAGGGCTGCTGTTTATTGGACGACGTTTCTCATACTACCCATCCAAGTCTTTCGGGAAAAAAAAAACAAAAATGAAGCTTTATTATTTGCTGCCAAGGGACGACACTTACTTGAAAGAAGCCCAGCCGGGAACAAGCATTACCAATTTCTTTGATGACCATTGATCGCTGTTCCCTGCCCTCGTTCAATCTACCAAAATCAATAATTGGCACATACGCAGCCTCAGGTGCCATATCTGGGCGATGTGAAGATGGGATTACATAACAATCCGGCACATATGGCAATGCCCCCTCCTGTGCACTCTTCCCTGTTGAAAATGAGATTGAACTCTTCTCCTTTTGCATTTCAAATCCCTTAAGTGTGTTGCCGGATAACTAAATTGATTAACTTTGTGCTACAATAAAAAAGATTATGATATGAGGCATACTGCGGTGGCTAGTGAATATATAGGCACGGGCTGCTGGGTAATGATAGTTGATTATATAATTGTTTCATAATTTTATCAATACCATGTACTGGGGCTAGCTATAACGATACAGGCCAGAAAATTTTAGAAACATTATGTCATGGAAGGAAAAGATACTTCTATGACAAAGCTGCTAAGATACTGCGGACGCTCCGCCTTGAATGTGGACTAAAAGCATGTCCCTGTCCCATTGAGCAGCGTCAATATTGCATTGTAAATCCAAACACGTAAGGCGAGTTAAATAAACCATATGGGATATTTTAAAAATAGATATCAGTAGAAAACAGATTGGAACTTCATGGGGGCCTCCCGAAGAGCGAAAATTTGAGGCAGGAGAAGAAACAAGTCAACATATTTATTGATAAAAAAACCGAGGATTATGGGGGAGATATCAGTTGTTGACTTTTCCGTAAATATCTGATTGAATATGGACCACATATCATGTAATGCCTTAACTTGTATCGTATTTGCTAGGGGATATGCGTTGTCTCTACATTCATTTTTTAACTTTAACAGTAACTCAATTACCGCTCACCCATGTACACAGGATTTAAAATCATGCACTTATCTTTCTTATCAAAAGAATGTGAAAGAAGTAAGGAAAATATTTGGGTAAACTTAGATTTCATTGGGTGAAAACTTTCCATTAATTTATCAATACTTGCCAATTCATATGATTGGTGGCAGTGATTTTTCTCTTAATTACAAGATTGTTGCTTTTGAACGTCTAGCGTTACTATTACAATAATGCGGTAAACATGTATTTTGAATAAATACTAATTCATTATGGATATTCATTATGTTTAACACTTTTGTTAGGCTCCTATATATTTGTCAACTTAAATGAAGTTTTTTGGTCAAGTAGTTTTACTAAAATAGTATTACAGACAAGTTCTCAAGTTTAATTCCTCCTAACATGTGAACTCTTTTAATTATTTGTTCAATTTCTAAGTTTATTTTCTAACTCTCTTCTATTTATCCATTTACAAACTTGTTTGAATCCACATTTCACAGTAACAAAAAAAAATCAGAGAATGATTATAGTACATCGTGCGGCTAGGAGTGTTGTAACTTACATAACTGTATTGTAGACACGCCAAGAATAACAACACTAATTACTTCACAAAAGAAAGGTAATTATGAAGTGATCTTATTCGATTAAAAAATACTAAATATCAATAAAGTTGAGAGAAAGAAGTATGTGCTAAGAGAAGAGAGAGAGAGAGACAAAGCTGAGAAAAGAGAGAGGGAAGCAAAACGGCAGCATGTGCTGCTGTTTCTCTCGGTTTTCTCTCATTTTTCTAACCATCTAGCGGCACTCTATTCGATTATTCATTAGGGATGATGATGAAGTCATGCACCCTCAGCAAATTAGACGCGGTGGTCAGGTGAATCCTTTTCGGCCAGTCGAGAACATTTTGTGATTGTAGCCACGTGGCATACATCCAGACGTCTACCTAACCAAGTACGATGCTTTTGCCATTACAATTCGAGCTAGCCAGTGGTTGGCTGGTTGCAATGTTTTATTTCCCCCATATATGCTAATTAATTGGCAGCAACAGAAAAGCATATATGTGTCAATTATAATAAAATAAAAAATTGTTCGATGAACTTCATTGAAGGGCTTTCTGAGATCCAACTGCTTTGTGTTTATCGTTACGTATGAAAAAGGATCCGGTTGTTTGCTTCTTATATATATATATATATATATATGGGTACCAACAAGCACGTAGATCAACTAACATGAGGTTGTTCTACCTTAACTAAGGTCCTCAGTTTGAGACTTGTGAATGCAGTTACGTTAAATATTTGATGAAATCATGGGAGAGTTTTGCCGCCCTAGTGGTCTTACCCAACTCGAATCTGGATTAGTCGGGGCCTAATGTGATTTTCGGATACCAAATGGTTTAACACACCGAAAAAACAAATATATATATATATATATATATATATATATAGACATGGGTGCTATTCCGGTCCGGGAATCCCTTACTGGAACAACATCCGAGAATTATTTATTGGTTACATATGGTGGAACCCACTTTTTATTATCCTTTGGATATAAATCTAAATCGAGATGGTAGAAATCCCCATGGAGACAGGCCCCTTGGAAATTTTTCCGATTTAAGGAGGGTATGAAGACAATTATATACCTAATTTTTTTATTCGAAAAAGGAATGAAAATTATTTTTCACCCAATTTCTTTTTCAGGGAAGGGATATGGATGAACTTGAATCCCCATCCCCTTTCCCAATTGGATTTTTAATTCTACTTTTATTTTTTTAGAAATAGTAATGAAAAATAATAAAATCTAAATTATAAAATATTAAATATTAGTATAAACAACAAATATCAAAATATTTATATAAATATACTATGAAATTTTTGATACCAACTAACAAATTTGAATCCTAAATTAGTATTTGATCAGGTCTTATTCAAAAGGCATTCGCCCAGAATTTTTTTATTTTTAAATTTTATCTAATAAAACAAGAAGTAAAGCAAAAGGTAAAACTATAACATCCAAACTTTACTAAGATATATTGTCAAACTTTACTCTTATTTAAATTTTTTCAATAAATTAAATCAAATTTAAAAACTAAAAATGTATTAGTTATTTGTGAGTTTTTTGGGAACCGGGGGCCATCGGGGATCCTTTTTTATGATTCGAAAAGAGGATGAGAATTCTTTAAGCAATTCTGATAAGAATGAGGACATATGCAAAATATCAAGGATAGGTACGGGGATATTAGTGCCCTCCCCTATGTACTCTCCCCACTGCCATCCCTAAATCCAAAGGCCAATAATAGCTGCACATGGTGGAGCCCACCATGGGTAGCCAAAAAAAAAAAAGATTTAGAGGTCATTGGATTGATTCGTGGACGCTGATCCAATTCGAGATCTCGAATTGGAATTGCACCCATATATGTAGTTATTTTCTTATGCAAGTGCCTTCATTTTTTTTTTCCTGCAGACACACTATTAAGCCATGTGGTTTAATAAAATCAATGCAAATATGTTATTAAACCACATAATTTTTTAGTGAATTGAACACTAACTTTATTAAATCACATGATGATCCACATTAAAAAAAAAAAAGAGAATGTTCACCTGAATATGTATGTATGTATGTATGTAAATATATATATATATATATATATATATAGACATGGGTGCTATTCCGGTCCGGGAATCCCTTACTGGAACAACATCCGAGAATTATTTATTGGTTACATATGGTGGAACCCACTTTTTATTATCCTTTGGATATAAATCTAAATCGAGATGGTAGAAATCCCCATGGAGACAGGCCCCTTGGAAATTTTTCCGATTTAAGGAGGGTATGAAGACAATTATATACCTAATTTTTTTATTCGAAAAAGGAATGAAAATTATTTTTCACCCAATTTCTTTTTCAGGGAAGGGATATGGATGAACTTGAATCCCCATCCCCTTTCCCAATTGGATTTTTAATTCTACTTTTATTTTTTTAGAAATAGTAATGAAAAATAATAAAATCTAAATTATAAAATATTAAATATTAGTATAAACAACAAATATCAAAATATTTATATAAATATACTATGAAATTTTTGATACCAACTAACAAATTTGAATCCTAAATTAGTATTTGATCAGGTCTTATTCAAAAGGCATTCGCCCAGAATTTTTTTATTTTTAAATTTTATCTAATAAAACAAGAAGTAAAGCAAAAGGTAAAACTATAACATCCAAACTTTACTAAGATATATTGTCAAACTTTACTCTTATTTAAATTTTTTCAATAAATTAAATCAAATTTAAAAACTAAAAATGTATTAGTTATTTGTGAGTTTTTTGGGAACCGGGGGCCATCGGGGATCCTTTTTTATGATTCGAAAAGAGGATGAGAATTCTTTAAGCAATTCTGATAAGAATGAGGACATATGCAAAATATCAAGGATAGGTACGGGGATATTAGTGCCCTCCCCTATGTACTCTCCCCACTGCCATCCCTAAATCCAAAGGCCAATAATAGCTGCACATGGTGGAGCCCACCATGGGTAGCCAAAAAAAAAAAAGATTTAGAGGTCATTGGATTGATTCGTGGACGCTGATCCAATTCGAGATCTCGAATTGGAATTGCACCCATATATGTAGTTATTTTCTTATGCAAGTGCCTTCATTTTTTTTTTCCTGCAGACACACTATTAAGCCATGTGGTTTAATAAAATCAATGCAAATATGTTATTAAACCACATAATTTTTTAGTGAATTGAACACTAACTTTATTAAATCACATGATGATCCACATTAAAAAAAAAAAAGAGAATGTTCACCTGAATATGTATGTATGTATGTATGTATGTGTGTGTATCCAGATGTGATGAGATTGCATGTGTGGAGAGAAGCTTGAGAAGTCGGCTTTTAAACATCAACAGTTTCAGGACATGCACGCAACCATACCCCAACTTATTTCTTTGAAGATTTTTTTTTGGATACGATACATGCCGACAAAATAGAGAAATAGAGAAGATATTAAGATAATAAGATTTTTAGTTGAAATTTAGGCTATACATTTGATCCTTTCAGTTTGTAGATTTTGGATTGTGGCCCCTCGAATTTGTAGTTACTTTGCTCAGACCTCATTAAACCTAAATCTTGGTTCGACCACTGTGTGGACTGGTAGAACACAAAGATTTTCTTTAAATAAAATGTTAACCAATTAATAAGAAAAGTATATAATAGACTAAATAATTGGTCGTAGTATTTGTTAACATAAATTATGGTCATGTGAATTTTGTTGTGTTTATGACACCATTGTATGTGAATTAAATTGGATGAAAAAGTCAAATTACAAGTAAAATCAACGTTATGAGATTATAAGGGTATGAATGAAAGAAATTAATTAAGTAGGCTTTTTTGTGTGCAGATAATTCTCTAAATTCATTTAAATTTTTTCACAACATTTTAGTAAAACGATTTAAAAAAAAATTGATGTGAAATATATGTGAGAAGTATGTATATTGGTATGGGCACCACCTTATCATGCTGAAATAGTATATTCAACTAGTTACATATAATGAATCTCATTTTAGGATCCACTAATTTTTTATTTAAAAAATATCACACTAAAAATGGGGAGTCCCACAAAAAAATCTTGATGACATATCTTGTTGACACAAAAATTTCATACATTGTAAAGTTTGGGTTCAACAAGATCGAGTCCTAATGATGTCCTTGTATAAGAGAGATTTTGACCCTTGAAATTTGTGCTCCTTTATTTTCAAAACAAACAAATCGTAACGGCGCAGGTGTTGTTACTAATGAGCACCCTCTAATACTTAAGTCAGAGATCACATATTGACGAAATAACAACTTAGAAGGTTTAAGAGAGAGAGAGAGTCTTTAATTCTTATAGTATGTGTCAAAACCAAAATACCTTACCTTGTGGACAAGATGACCTTTTATAGAAAGACTTCTTTAAATCTATGTCATATTTAGAATATTTCCGAAAGATGACATGTGTGAAGATTATTTGTAGTTTTGGCCGGAAAATAATGTAATGATTGTAGCCGTATTATGATTCCTTACCCGGCCTTAGTGATCGGCAAAACAGGGTATAGCATATCTAAATGGCATACTTCTATTACTTGGGGTACCGCCTTAACATGTCGGAGGTTCACAACCCGACCCATGCATGTAAGGACCCAGCAAAAGGTATTCTTTGATAGGACAATATACGAAAAAGATTAATTTACAATTTTTTTAAGGACAATTTGCTTTTGGGTAAGAGAAATTTGAGTAAATTGTATCCTCACGAAAATAGATGTTACATTATCTCTCTGGATAGTCACGGCCAACGACAAAATTGAACAGCTTCTTAATTTGAGGACTATAGACACTGCGGTGGGTGATCCACCATCCTTTTACTGGTCTTGTTGGCCCACGACCAATTTCTTGAATGTATTGATTTAAATATTCTAAATATTCTATTAAATGAAGTTGGTAGGGTGGGTGAAAATGAAATTTGTTCATCTGTTGGTAGGGGAGCTGAACTCCTCTCTCCTTCCCAACTTCATTTTGACTTTCAAAGATTACAATATCCTCTGCAAGAAACATTATACAAGGAATTATTAAATCACATGCAGCAAGCACAATTAAATATGTTGACATAACTATTAAATTTTCATTAATAGGCCCGTTGTTATTTTGCTCTATAAATGGTCATATTTTATGTGAACACATTCGAACGTAGTTAAATGATAAAAATAAAAATAATTAATATATTATGTTTAAATTTATTTCTTTTTATTTTTTAGTTTCATCAGTATTTAAAAGAGTCTTTTTTTTAATGAGAACATTCTCATTTTGTTAAAATGAGGATGTATTTACTAGAAACAAAATGAGGATGTATTTACTAGAAAATTATCATCATCGGTAAGTATGGGCATCTTTATTTTTTTTAATACGAACACACCCTTAAGTTGTGGGATTAATAAAATTAATTTTTATTATATTATAAAATTGTGTGGTTTAAAAGCATTAAAAATTGACTCTATTATACCGCATAAAAAAAATAAGGATGCTCGCACTAGAAAATTATTATTATACTATTATTAAACTGGTGATTTTGTATATTCCCCCACTCAATAAATGTTTATAAAGAACAAAATAATTAATCAATACAAAACATAAAATACCACAGACACAAGTTATTTACTAATTTAAAGTTAGGTCATCTGAATCATAAGCAACCTTCACATATATATTACATGACATCAACTAATTCTTCATAGCTCTCATATAATTTTCGTTCAGTCTCTCACAATGGCTAAGCTGCTTCTTCTTCATCTTCTTGCTATTTTTTCAATTGCATTAACAAGCCATGCCGCACAATATTTTGTGGGTGATACTTCTGGCTGGGATATTAGCTCTAACCTCGATACATGGCCAGACGACAAAGTATTTAAAGTCGGTGACGTTTTGGGTAAGTCCCTTCATCCCTTATGAAATTAAACTTACATGTGTAAATCAAACTTTAATTGCGATGAAGGGTTGATAAATATTGTTCTTTTTTTTTTTTTCCCTCTCTCTCTAGTGTTCTCGTACTCAGCATCCAACAATGTGAGGGAGGTAACAAAGCAAAATTTTGACACTTGCAACATAAGCAATCCCCTGAAAACATATTCAAATGGGAACACGACTGTTACGTTATCGGCTCCCGGTGACCGGTATTTCGTCAGCGGTAACAGGTTATATTGCTTTGGAGGAATGAAGCTTCATGTGCATGTTCCTGCAGATGAAGTGGCTTCACCAATTGGGTCGCCTCAAGCACAGCCATCGGCCACTGGTACCCCTCTTCCTGTACAGCCTTCTTCAAAGAGCAATAAGCCTTCGGCTAATATTCCAACTTCATCTGGGATCTCTAGTTATGGTGGAAGCAATTCTGTTGTTGTTGCTTTTGTGAGTTTTATGGCTTCTTATTTGTTGTGGATGGTGCAAGCTTGAGTGTAATTTTGTTTATAAACCACTATATGGTTACGATTTCTAATATATACAAAGCTTGTTTCTCGTTCTAAAAGACATTTAACTGCTGCTAAATTAATTTTTTAGTATCTGATGAGCAGTTGCAGTCCAGAGATTCTTTTTCTTTTTTTCCTAATACTTATTCCAAAATATTTGAGCTATAAATTCTTATATATAAAATTTCATCGTTCTTATAATTGCCTTTTTTTTGGGTATTCTTTCTGTATTACAACAATTGAACGTAATGTGTGTCCCCCCCCCCCCCCCCAAAAAAAAAAACCA